>JAEAOA010000163.1:617500-667500 GCA_016746295.1 Potamilus streckersoni
TGGTTTATTAGTATATCACTCTATCAGCATATTTTCCTATACATAAAAAAAAACACATAAGTAAACAAAATGATACATTATAAATACTGTCAGGTGATTGAGTGGTATTAATAAATGATGAATACTTACACAAAACACAATTTATCAGTACTACGACCAGAAGCAGAAAACCTGAAAAAAATATTTCATTATTATTGGCCTGCCTAATTTCATGTTTTATGACTTCATTCATTAAGAGAAAGAAATAATATTTGATTATTTACATTGTAATTCTAAACAACGTCATTTAACTCAGTTCTTTTTCTAATATGTATCTTTTATCACTTGTCCCTTATTAAAGTGATTTTACCTGGATATTTACAAATCAATTTAGTTCAAATTGCAGGATGCTTTTGCGAAACATAACGTACATATCTCGCATACTACATACCTTGATCAACGCCCATGCTAGTCAAATAATGACAGGAATAACTAAATGTAAATCTCATAAGATTATTCGGAATCATGGAAAGTTTGCCATATGGAATGGTTTATCTTAACAATTGGCTGACATCCACGCGTAAGGTCACGACTAATGGTATTAGACTCACGACGCATTTAGTACAAGAGAAACAGGATAAAATAGGATACATACAAAAAGCAATCGGTCTTTAATAACTTCACTTTCTAGTATGGTGCTCTGATTTGAACGATTTTCTTAGGATTCAAAGTTTTAGAGAAAACAAAATACTGAAAAATGAGGAAAACAACGCCCCAGCCCATTTTTAAATACCGCCGTATATTTACTTTTACGGAACATTCGTAAAATTGCCGACAATGTTATATGTATGGAGGCAACGGTGTGTTTATTATCTTTTACCTTTTTACGTGTTCCCCAATTGCTTTTTAAAATAATAAAATCCTTCTATAGTCAAACGAATTTGTTTATAGCTTTTCTGCAGCTGAAGTTTTGTCAACTCACTTTATTATACGGGGGACAATCACAATGCTTTCATGTAGTTGGCGGGGGGGGCGGGGGGTGGTGATGGAGGTTGACAAATGACATAAAAACAGTTCGCTAGGGCAAAGGAAGGATGCCACTTAAGACATTGCCCCCGGGCAACTCTGTACTGGAACCAATAAATGACTTTGCTCCTGCATCCTCGAATCCTCGCAACGTCATTGCATATAGAGCTACCCGATGATATACATGTAAAATCATGAATTAAGCTAATGTCAATGACCGTCGCTGAAGATAAATCCAAACTGGAGCTGAAGCCGTAAATTTAAAGTAACTTAACTCTGACATTGTTGAGACAGGAAATAATTGTTGGAACGTCGCGTTATTAAGACTATTTAAGCTGGCTTACGAAATACAAGAAATTGCCACAGCCAACGCCTGCAAGCCGGTTTGTAAAAGTTTTAAAAGATCCATATCAGAAAAGCGTGATTTTGTCTAAAAAGAAAAACAAACTGCAAAAAGAACAACAAAAACCCTCCCCAACCAAAAACAAAACAACACTTGCCCTTTGGAATGAATGCCAATTTTAAAATATTTCCAGAAATGCTAGATCACCTTCGTTTTTAAAAATATTGAACTAAAAATAGTTACATTCCACCACTGTATTCTAAAAAGCCAAGTCACTATATGACCATCAAAATGGCTCACTTGGGTGAGAATAAATGTTGACCATCCATTATTTTAAAATTTCTAAATTTAACATACCCTCCTTTAAGCAACCAAATGAAAAATATTTAATAAAATTTACCGTTTATGATAATTGTCTTTAAAATGTGACAGAGAAGCTAACTGAGCCAACTAATTTAAACCCTGTTACTTGGTCATAACACATATTGAACTTATAATATTATTGACCAACTGAATTAATTATACAAAAATTGAAAAAATAATTATTAAACACACGAAATAAATAACTATTGACTGGTATGACGTGATAGTGATAGTCCTTAATTTTGCATTATAGTTTACAGTTAGTTTATGATTTGTGCTTGGCCTATATCGTCGATTGAGAATAGATATTTTATGTGCCCTCTTTTCGTCGTGTTTATTATTGACAAATAGATTGTTAATTGATATTTGGGTTCTAGGTCCAAATTTCATTAGAAAACTACTCATAATCTGGAAATGAACTTTGGACCCACATCCCGGTCATTTTATTGTATCTTCTGTTTTGTATTAGATTGTTGTCAAATAAAAGTATTCATTACACCTTTAATTTTATTCTGTATTAGTATTTATTGGCGTTTTAGTTATATTTTGAGGAGACTCGTATATTTCAAAATTATTCATTAAAATTATAAAGTGCTCATAGACATTTTGGATCAATCACCAGAAATATTGTGAATTCATTAGAGAACATTCTGGATTATATGACTGGGATGCATATAGACCGTTGGCACATCAACCTATTCATAACTATTGATAAGTCAACACATTTCATACTGGGATGTATTCAAAACACTGAATACGTTTAGACTCGTGATTTAGCTTTAATAATACTGGGGATTTGCTCGAAATACTGTAGGTTCCTATTAAACTTTATTTTGTGTATTAATTTGTTCGTTTTAAAATATTTGTTTGGTTTTTCTATTATTGCATAGTTTAAGACTATAAAGTCTTAGCTGTATTATTTGCATTTGTTCTAACAAGAACTGTATTATATCGATTTCAAATCATTTTAGGCTGAGCAGTGTAGCGATGCAAATATGAATTTGGAATTAAATACACATTATTCTCTTCTGATGATGGTACCCCACACAAACATATTATAACATACCTTTAATTCAATTGTATGTTTGTACTGGATGAATTTAAACTGCAATGATAACGAGTTAAAATTAGGAAAAAAATGCATCATCTTGGCGACAAATTTTCTGAATGGGAACACTACAAACTAAAACCAGAAAGATTTAAAATCTGCCAGAAGAAACATCTAATAGAGGCAGATAAGATATAACGATCGAATGTAGACCGCTTTAACCTAATGGAAATACTGACAGTAATATCCAACACAAAAGACAATTGATCTTGACATTTTAGACATTAAGATTAAACATGTATTGGCGGGAATGTTTTATGAATAAAACATAATAATAGATAAAGAACAACTTACAATCGGTTAAAGATTTCGAAGAATATATGATAGAAAACGATAATGATCTTGGAATTAGTTATATACCCAGGTGGATCGATACTATTAAAGATAAATTTAAATTATACAATTAACTTTTATGACAATTATCATTGAAGCATTTCAATAAATATAACAATGTCACATATACCTTGTACGGCTAACATGCAAGAAGTGTGGTACCATCTTAAATGTAAGCAAAACTAGGGGAAAAGCAACCCGGTAAAATATCACAGAAAAATAGAAAAGAAAACAATAAAAAACGCATTGTAACCTAATTATTAGGTCCGTAGCATAGTCTCGAGTGTTCGCAATAAAAATGCAGCGTAGAAAAAGATCTGCTGTAGAAAATGTTATCTTCCCATCAGATTAAGTAGTTACTATTTAAATTTACGTACCCCCAGCGCCAGATAAAACAATGGCACAATATACATTATTCCAGGCGCGGATGAAACAATTGCAAAATATACGTAATCCTAGGGACATATACGACTGTCGTAATTGCAAAACATTTTAATCATAATATTTCAATTCACATGTACAGTAGTGAAACACATTTCATCAAACTGTAAAGCAAAACAAAATTAGATTAATGCGATTGATACGTTTGACTTGGCCAATTAGTAAGCATGTTCAAACCCCACATGTCATTTTATATCATATAACTGCAGTCGCATCAGCTGATAAATGTAGGGAAGATTTCCATTGGTCAGAACTAACAATGTGATTAGACTCAATTGCGTGTATTTCTTATAAACAGTACGGAGAACTACTTTATACTTAATAGAGTAACGTGCAAATAAACTAATATAAACACTGACTCGCTAGGCATACACACTGCATGCTTTTAAAAAGAAAAAAAAATGGGTTTATATTTTATATAAAAATTTTAATAATTTTATTTATTAATATCAAATAAATAATCTTTATAACTTTTCTGAAGGTACATAACTGGATCCTTAATTGAGTTTGAAAAAGCTAGAAAACTGCCAAGAAGAATATTTGGGCATTGTTGTACAGCACATTCACTGCGGCTAGTTACAAATGAATTTAAAAATACAGGTAAATGGATATAGTGATTACGAGAAGGGGGTTTCAAAGGCTAAATTCATAACAATTTTAATCACAGTTGTTCAGTGTAAGGCGCCAACCGTGATAGTTACGATATGATCGTGGTGGTCGTGGTGGGTTTAGAAATTTTGCTACACCTCCATCATAACGGTCATAGCCTATATTTTACACTGTTTGCCCATTGGATTCCCATTACATACCTAGCTATCGATAGGAAGCATAAACTGTCAGTGAACACAAAAGTATATATAAAAAACGAAAAATGGTTACTCACATATCTTGGCAATTACGATTCGGCCAAGGCACAATAAACTCACGAGAACATCAAATTTAAGAGTCGTTCGTATGTCTCTAAATAGAGCATATATCCTTTGTATGGTATATTGAACTTTAGTCGGACATTTTATACCACGATAAATTATGTTACCAATGATTTTTTCATGATAATATATCAAAATACATCAAAACATGTTCAGTAAGCACTTAACATTGTCTCGAGGATACTGTAAAAGATCTGAAATTTAATTTATTATACAAATTATTGGCCAACAAGTTTCAGCATAAAATAAAAGCAAAATATATTCGGTATTCATTTGATACATGTATATTTATTCTATATAATTATAATTTTATCTAACGTAATGGAACCTTTGAATTCCAATAAGCCCTTTGAAGTAAAACAAATTGTTTGCTTAGTCCTATTTATGATAAACAAATGAACAAAACTCCACATTTGTCTTCGGTTGTTCGATCAGAACTAGATAAATGTTGGAATTTAGTTTGTTCATCTTTGTATTTAGTGTAATTAATATGTAACTTAAGTTTTGTTTGTTAGTTTTACACATTTTATAATTCCATTACATACAACTTTGTTTACTAAATTTTATATTGTCCAGAATTGTGTGAAGTTTTGTTTGACCTGACGCTTTTAATTTCATTGATAAAGACCTAATAAGAGAAACACTGTATTTAGTTTCTGACTTTGATTCAGAGCCATTTACATTTTGGTTACATAACTGGAATACGTGTCATGAAACGTGTTTATTGTTACAAACTTCGATTTTTCTAGAAGGTTGACCCTCTTGGACAAAGACATTCAGTGAAATTTATACGGAATTAAAAACTGGAATAATATTTTCTGTGATTCAACAAGGAACTGTTGACATAACAGTACTTCGCAGTCTACAACAAACGTCATCGCTTTCCAATTTAGTTTTCATCGAGACCCGATCTGAGATTCATTAGGGACTTTTTAATAATAGGACTTCTATTTTTTTAATTCTTGGATTATTAATGGATTTGATTCATAAAACGGTAAGTGCTTGTTAATTTTTCACTTGGTATTCTTGGTAAATAAATTATTTGTTAAAATTTATAAAATGTGTTATCTTCTCTCTTTTCTGTTACTTATTTTAAGAGTCTAGACTGGTAGCAGAAAATTGTGCGTTCGTCCTTGGGAAATGTGAATTTTGTCCAAAAATTTCAGAAAACTTTTTTTTTAAATTTACATTCTCCTAGTTGCAGAATATTTTAAATCCCTATTATTGTTGCTCATTTTAGATGTCTTTAGTGTAATTAACATGCTTAATTGCAATGACATCAAAAGTGGAGATCTTTTTTTAAACATGATACCCAGGAACAGTTAAACGTTATGAAGAAAAAAGAATTGCGTCCGCGTACCAGAAAATATGATTTTCTGAGACTAAAGCATCTTTAACGAAGAAAGAAATAGAAAATGGTTTGGTCCAGTATTTGGTGGAAAGGAATGTTTTTGATAAAAGTACTTTGGTTTCGATCAGTAAGTATGTAACAGACTCTAACATAACATTAAAGGAATTAAAATTATTATACAATACTATATTTGACATTGTCCAGAACTGAGTTTAGTTGCGTTTGACCTGACTTTTTATATCATTGATAAAAATCTAATAATAGAAACACTGTATATAGTTTCTAATCTTGATTCAGAACCAGTTACAATTTTGGTAAACATTCTTTCTCATAGTAAGAACAATTAAGTTAAGTCATGGCCATAACTGGACCACGTGATATGAAACATGTTTATTGTTACAAACTTCTATATTTTCTAGAAGGTTGACCCTTATCCTGGAATCTGTTTTGAGTCTTAAATTAGTGTAAACCTGTTGTTTTGATAAAGGATGTTGAATCGGGTTTAAAACACTCGGGATATCAAATTACATATGTTGTGACAAGTTTGAGTTGAAATTTGATTTTATTGAATTTTAAGTGAAAATACAGAACTGCTCCGACAAAATTCTTGAATAAAGGCATTCACTGAAATTTATACGGAGTTCAAAACTGGAATAATATTTTATTTGATTCAACAGTGAACGGAACTGTTGACACACCAGTACTTAGCAGTCTACAACAGATATTATCTACCTTTAATTTTAGATTTCATTGAGACTCTAACTCAGATTCAGTTGCGATTAATATGTTTGTGTATACTTCTATAATTTTGTTTATTAATGCAACTTTGAGTCGGTTTCCTTTATGAGTATTTTCTTTTACTCATGTGCAGGTGCATATCACAAAAGCATAACAGGTAAATTAATTAATTTTATAACGATCATAAAGTGATTTATCTTTTGATAACACCAGTTACATTTAAGTGTTAAACTATAATCTGACTCAATAATCAAATGTAATCTTTTATAAGTAAAACCTTCCAGAACTTCGTAATTTAGTCATTAACTGAACTAGTCATTGATATTGTCTTGTGAGTTATTACAGCAATACATCCAAGTCGTGAGCATGTCCTCCATCCTTATCAGTAAAACTAAGATCCCTGTTCCCCGTACCCCTCTATCAGCCATCTTAGACCTTAAGTATAACACGTCAAAACTCCCCTTCTATAAAGACCATTAGTTACTTCGCTTTATCCCAGCTACCTACTGTCAACAATCACCTACATTCAAATACCCAGTCATCAACTGTCAACACCCATTTGTAGAATATATCCAATTATTTACTATTCACAACCATGTATCCACTATCCAACAAACAGTTATGTTCTACCATTACCCGGTTATTTACTATCCAGCACTGATTCATCTAATAACTAGGTGTCTTATGGTCGCCGTAATAAATAAAGTTACTGTCTTTAGCTTCTTCTATAACGTTCTTACGCTCCCATTTTAAACAAAACTACCAGCCTATTCAACGATAGATTAATGCAAAAAGAATAGGCATAAATCATAACGTAGGCGATACAAATAACGTCCCTATCTTCTATACCACTGTTCGATCCTCCTTATAAATTAAGCAAACAAAAATGAAAATTTAAACTTGAAAGACGAGGTATAAATAAAAGATAAATAACACCACCACCATACCCCATATGAGGAATGTTACAAATAAAGTAATAATCGCTGTTATAATTTTCCTAACCAATCCATACTCTAAAAAGGCAATCCCATTGGCATATGTCTATTTGTTATATTTTGCTTGCAAAACAGTTTGAGTTTGCTTGCTTTCTAAATTATATTAAAACTCTGCTAGTCACAAGTTTGTCTTACTGACCGGAGTGTACGATCTAGGATTCCTAAAGATATGTTACAATATTCTGCTAGAAGCACTTTTGGAATCTTCCAGATCGAAAATATGTTACAATTATTACAGACGTAATGCGAGGTCAAGAATTCGTTTATCAAATTTGATACAATTGTTAGAATAAAACATCTTAGACTATCACGTCTCCGTGCATGCATGGAACGAATACACCGAGCGCGAATATGATCCCAAAATGCCAGATAAGCACGCGTTGACAGCCACTCTCGCGTTCACTTCAGCGGGTAAAGACTTCTTCCTCTGTGTCACCCAATGACGGAACAGGGACTAGTGTACCTTGGCGGAGACGTTGAACCTCTATCCGGTCAATCAGTGGTATACGCAAGTGCGTGCGTGTGCGTGTGTGTGTGTGTATGTGTGTGTGTGTTGGCGTGTGTGTCAGTGTGCGTGTGTAATTTGGATTTTTAAGGTAACAGTTTTTCAGTCATATTGCTACGATGTCTGCCCTGTGGCCGACGAATCCCAATACTAACCTCTTATGTTGAGCGCCAAGCGAGAAAGCTGATAGTACCATTTTGATAAGTTTTTGATAAGTCTCAGCCAGGGATCGAACCCACGACCTTCCGCTCTATCACTAGGCCACTGGAGCAGTCGCAGTAATAAACGACCTCAACAAAATGTGGGAGAAAGTCATAAAAAAACCTGGAACCTCTAAGGGACTTAAACCCGCTTTCTCACAGTGCGAGGAGTACTAGAATATGCTGAAAAAGCAGAGAGAGAGAGAGAGAGAGAGAGAGAGAGAGAGAGAGAGAGAGAGAGAGAGAGAGAGAGAGAGAGAGAGAGAGAGAGAGAGAGAGAGAGAGAGATGCAATGCAATGAATAAATGAACCAAGGAATATCTGGTAGCATGTCGCTTACTAGCAACATTTGTTAAGTCACCAAACCTAGCCAATTAAAAACCTTCATCTTTCGAGAACGATCCTTCGGTTAGGTTCTCGACTTAAATCTCACATATACATACCTAGGTTCCAAATATAACTATGGGAATACGTGGTAAGGATTACAATTTATGATAATTAAATTTATTAAAGAATTACCCAACATTTAAAGAAAAATGTTATATATATATATATAGCGCCCATGCATCCATACTAAACAATTTTTAATCTGTCTCTGCCTGTCTGTTTGTCTCAGAGGCGGACTTAACCAATATGCAAAGGCCTTATGCCACAAACTACCAAAGGCCCCGTAAAACGCCTCTTAAACGTATAGTCATTATTTGTTGTCTTACTTTTCATCAATTAATTATACATCTAAACATCGATACGCTGTGTGAAGACAGGTGACACGTTACAAGTACATCTTTCTCAGATAAATAAGGACTGAAAAGGTGGAGAACAAGGGTTGAGGATGGCCGCATGCCTGTGTTTGACATAGGTCTCAAAAGGACTAAATCCGCCACTGGTCTTTCTGTCTGATAATGTAGCATTTACAGCTATTATCTTGCTCATGAATTCTGAAAGATAAAAATGTGACCGTATAACATTTAATATGTGTTTAGTTTTGGAGGATTCAGTAACCTCTGTATAGCTAGATATGAGGAATTTAATATGATTCCATTTGTTCAGTCACTCTTTATACTCGTATCTTTGATTTGCATATACGTGACATGCAACGATTGCATGGTTTATAACAATTAGGCATCTGTTAATATGACGGTTAAAATTATTTTTCAATTCAACATAAATCTACAACTCCTCGACTTTTCACACCGCTTTGTTATATGTGAGACTTTGTTTTATCAATAAAAAAATAATTGATTCTTTTAATATTTCGACAAACCAGCTCTAGTTCATAAACATCAGAAAGTTATACTGTATCTAAGGACAAATAAGTCGAATAAATGACATAGAAAAGGATCACTGCCGTCTCACCTCTGTCTACCTGAGTTCGAGTCCAGACTCCGCTAACGTGGGTAAGTGAGAAAGCCTACCAGTATCTTCTCGTGGGTCGGTGGTTCTTCCCGGGGTTTTCCAGGGTTCTTCCTCCACCATTAATACTGGCTGCCATGTATAGCCTTTCTTGTGCTGAAAAATGGCGTTAAAAAAAATAATGGCGTTAAATTCTATAGCAACTACATAACATACATAGACGCGGATAATGGAACGGATTTAAGTCTATGCAGGGTGTTAAGATTAGCAAGTAGAAAAATTAAAAAGAAACATGTACCCTGACCTGACCTACAGGGAAGTTATTCGACAGCAGACCGTGTGTTTCTTTTATTTTCGAGCATGAATAAGTCTTAAACGCCCACATACGGTAATCAATCGAGCGACTATGGGGACGGAAATAGCGTACGTGTCATACTAGCGTTCTATGTTTACAATGTAAAATAATGCTTTACCACCACCAGGAAGAGAAAAACACGAAGCGATCCAATTAAATATTTTGAGTGATGTAAGAATAGGCCATGTTTCAATAAGGAAAGTGGAGTTCCCCAGACAGCAGGCCTTTATTTATTTTTTTTTAGCTGTACCAGAATATTCATGTAGAGAACGGATATCAGCTGACTTGGAAATGCCTGTCACCTACTCAGTATGTATAATTGTGTATATTTGCTTCCTATATAGCCGTTTGTATAATCATATTTGTAATGTGGGCTGTAGATCAAAAAGTTTTATATATTGTAATAGTGTCGTTTCCGCTGTGTTTTATGTATGAATTCAACATTTATATACCGCCATCACCACCACCACCACCACCGTTTTTTTCGGCTGCTATACATTTAGCTGACATCACTATCCTTAAAAACTTTAAATTTCTGTCCTTATAGGAGAAGTATCGCACCTCTTTCAGTTTCGTAGCTAGGTACGATTTGTATACTATGGCTTTTGTGTGGGTGGAGATTAGAATGCTCGTACATTATCAACGATGTTATATGAATTATCTTCTGTATGCATTTATTAGGCATAACGAGAGAGAGAGAGAGAGAGAGAGAGAGAGAGAGAGAGAGAGAGAGAGAGAGAGAGAGAGAGAGAGAGAGAGAGAGAGAGAGAGAGAGAGAGAGAGAATGTTATTAGCTTCTGTATGCATTTATTAGGCATAACGAGAGAGAGAGAGAGAGAGAGAGAGAGAGAGAGAGAGAGAGAGAGAGAGAGAGAGAGAGAGAGAGAGAGAGAGAGAGAGAGAGAGAGAGAGAGAGAGAGAGACGATGTTATTATCTTCTGTATGCATTTATTAGGCATAACGAGAGAGAGAGAGAGAGAGAGAGAGAGAGAGAGAGAGAGAGAGAGAGAGAGAGAGAGAGAGAGAGAGAGAGAGAGAGAGAGAGAGAGAGAGATGCTTAATTTTAAGACTATTCGCGATATACACTGGTAGACAACATTGTTGCCTGTAGCAAGGGAGACGACTCAATCTGCCATAAAATGATGGTAATTTTAAATGTCAATCCACAGACAAGAAACAAAGGACATTTTGAGCGATAGTGTCAAAATGGGTGCATGTAAGAGAAGAAAGCTAATTTTGAGAAGATCAAACAAATGACTCAAATGTCAAGTACGCAGTTGTTTCTGAACATTCCTGTGACTACATTGTAGAATTGTGAATGATATTCGGACTGGACACGGAAGTCGTAGTACTCCAACATATTGCTGGTGGCTTAGTCAAGGTATAAGTTTAGGAACGCTAAGAAGTGTTGATAGACTTGTACAGGGGGTTATTAGGATAACAAGTGCTTCAGTTTGTAACTTGACAAGGAAATCCCAGTTAGTTGTATGAATTGCAAAGAGTAAGGAAGTTGTTGTTGTTGTTGGGCTTAACGCCATTTTTCAGCACACGATAGGCTATTCATGGCGGCCAGTATTAATGGTGGAGGAAGAAACCGTGAAAACACCGGAAAGAACCACCGACCCACGAGAAGCTACTGGCAAGCTTTCTCACCTATCAACATTCGCGGAATTCTAGACTCGAACACACGCAGACATAGGTGAGATGGCAGTGATCCGAAACAGACAGCGCTTTAGACCATTCGGGTCCCCTTCAAAGAGTAAGGAAGAGAAATGCATCGTCAATGATGACAGGTTTGCAAAAGAGAAGGTGTTTAGTTTGTATTTAAACCATTACCGTGTAGACATTGAAGATGCATTCTTCAGTGATGAAAGTTTTATTCTGTTTTATCCTAACGACCTCAAAATCTGGGCAAAACATGCTACAGTTAGGGATAACATGCCAAATTTAAACTTTCTTCTCAGCTTAATATATATGGTATTTTGAGAAGGTCAGAGCTTCAAAAAACCTAATTAGTAATTAAAATATAATAATTTTCATGTTGTTTGCTCATATTAAGTGAAAACAACATATTTTATTACCTGTAAAAACAAGATTTTGCTCCAAAAAGCTGAGCATTTTTATAGTGTACATACTGAATACAAATCCAGTAATGAAATGCTTTTTCGATTAATTAATAAAATAGTCACCAAAGAATATAACCAGACTGTTTCTGAAGTATTTACAACTGTACGTGGTATATAACAAGGAGTTTGGTGAAATGTGCCTCGACCAATACAGAATTTGTATATTTAATTACTCAGAATTTACAATGATGAATGTATGTACAATCTAAAAGCCAAATTACATGAAAAGCTTTTCTTCATTCATGTTTTTTCAAGTGAAAGTCCAGATATTTATTGCTTGTAAATGTATACCTGTATGAAAATATTTTTTAGCCCAATTCATCAAAAAATATTGTTTTATGAATATAGGTTTACGTAAAATAATTTTGTTTCTCAAATATGTCATATGAAAAGTTAGATATAATACCGTATATGCTTTTTATTTTTATTTTTTATTTTCTTGTTGCTTTATTGTTCAGTTGAATTGTGCAGGAACTTTTTTGTCGTAACAAAACGAGTTTATTTCTTGAAGAGTATAAAATAATGAAAAATTACAGACAAATGTAAATGTTCGTGCAGGGTTGTGGCGTAAAACTTTCCGGCTATCCATGAAATTATCCAGAGTTAAAAGAATGGGAAACCCGTAACGAGGGGTACCCTCACTGTACAAAAATAGTAAGATGGTGGCACACGGCCGACGGAAGAAACCCTGATTACGTTGTTGTCGCTACATCAAAAAATATCAGACTAAATACACTTCATATATGGAATGCCATTTCTCTGTGGAGAATCAAGCTTGTGGATATACTGCAAAACAGCTTGACATATCTACAGTATTTAGACGTTCTAAGTGGAAACCTTTTTAAAACTACGCATTTTGTGTTGTATTGCCTGAGCAAAACTTGCGTTGCTAATCAAAATATCGCCGTCCTAAATTGGTCAACATAATACCCTTGTCCCATGAATTGTAATGTATTTGCATTATTAAAGATCAACATTTAAAAGAAATAGACCAGGGGTATTGAAGACAGAAGTGGAGAAATATTGGGACAGTATGTTCCATAATTTCATACATAATATCATATATATATATATATATATATATATATATATATATATATATATATATATATATATATATATATATATATATATATATATATATATAATCACATTTATATCTACAAACCAATGTATTTGCGCACCATGGCTGTTCTAATACGAGTTTATGAGTTTAGGGCATCGATATGAATCAACCTGGACTAAGTACTATATTCATCTTTATTGCTCAAAATGGATTGAAATTAATGAGCGTTTCAGAAATATTGCACAGATCAAAATCGCGTAAGGAATAAATTTTCACAACCTGTTAATCATATTCACAGCTTTAACATAGAATAGTCTGTCACATAATAAAAGCTTTCCTTTACAACGTTTGCGTGTCTTATATCATCATCCGCCACGTGTCGCCCGATGCAAGTCAGTATGCTGCCATTCTGTGTAAAACATATGTACACCGTAGTTGCTATTCCTTCTTTTCTTGTTCAGTTTTATTAACGACCCAAGTTTGACTGTGACTTGTAGGTGACAGCTTATGTAAGCAAACAGCACATGATAGATATAAAAAATGATACCAAATTCTGGATTACTGTGATACAAGTTAAGTTAAGTTTTGCTGATGTGTAAATCAAAGAGTATAAACTGTCTTGGTTGCAACGTCGCTGCAGTTGTTTTATCAATCAAAGTTAAAGAATTTGTGGTGTAAGAAGAATTTAGTAATATAACTGTCTGCGTTATTGAGTAAATTTTCCTTGCTCGAGATCACAGAGTCCTTTCGGTAGGAATATCATCCAAATAATAATAATAAAAATTAAAATACAAAAATACAAACTCGGAAGTGGCTCATCCTCATTCAGAGCTACGCTGATATTCATTTCACAACGCCCAATACTGCGGTGAGAATAGGTTTTGAGAACGGGACAATCATTGACGGTTTCCTTAGCATATCTGGTAATGCATCACCGCAACACACCTCAACACATCTAATATACAACAGTTGCTTTCGATTTTTGTTTTCGTAGCAAGAAGTAAAATGATGCTCCTATCTGTAATTAATTACCTTGTAATAGTCGAATTATTCTGTGATTTAGTGAATTCATGCTTATAACGATAGTGACAAGCTCCTTCAAGTCGAATTTGACGATGACGTAGTTATTTTTAATCTTATCCTTCGTCTAACTTAGGGCGTCCACACAAACGCACATTGCTGTAGATAATTTGTATCATTATCATTGTGCATATACTACGAACAGCTATGATTATAGTTATATCAATTATCTATCAACTGAAACAGTATTTTATTTTTAATTTGTCTTTGTCATTTGCCCCATCTGTGTGCATGGAACATAATGTGGCGTGTCAACGCTAAATAACAAGGGCTATGGATGCAAGAGGGAAGACTAGAAAGAGCCATAATTTATAGGAAATTAAATGCTTGTATTATGATATGATTTTTATCATAATCTTTTTTATACTTTGGGGTACTTTTTCATTGAAAATAGAATACGATAATGTAACGTGTATCTTCTAAACAAAATGTATGAAACTCAGTAAAGATTGCGTTGTGATTAAGTATAAGTTAAGTCAAGTTATTGTATTATATAGGTCAGTGCTTGGACTGATTTTCAATCAAACTGGAGTTTCTTTAGTAATGTTGTCGCCATATTTGCGTGCACGAATGTTTTCAAGCATCAAATGTGATTTAGTCCACTATGTTTAATAATCTCAACAACTGCATAAATTTAGTGTTTTACATCTGTTAAACACATGAATACACGAGTTAATTTTTTCTTATGCAATTTGTTGTAGAAATATTGACAGTATACAGGGTGCATTTTGTCTTTTTATTTTAAATGGACTAGTAAAGAAATCAGAAATAGAAATGTGTGTAGCCCGTATGTTTGTTTACATCGAGGGCTTCCATTTTAGTGGAAGTGATAGCAAGTTTCATTGTCAGGGACCCTCTGTCGACGATTTAGAAACAATAAATTGATGTAATTACTAAGTTGTAAGTATTTGTTTAATGTTGTTGGTGCTTTCCATTTCTATTTCTTTTTGGGATGATGTTCAAATCACAGGCTCTTTTATCGTTGCTTACAATTTAACTAGCAGTATACGTGCACTATAAAATACAATATGTATGACTGATACCTAAATTGTAAACACCCATACAAGACCGTGTGGTTCAAATAATACAATTAACAACAATGCCGTCAATACCCCAAGTTCGGACGCGGCCTGCGTGACAATATATCAAAATCTTTAGCCCGTTTAAAATTTTAACATAAGTTAAAAATATTTTAAAACTCACAGTTCAACCTTATTTTAATTCGTTTATTTAGTAACCGAATAACACATATTTCAAGCTTTGCAATAAACACTACGCATAAATATTACGGCATATTTCCTTCCGTGGAAACTCGATCGGACATTATAAGCTGTTTTTACTTGGGGTTATGGCTATGTAACGTATGAAGAGCGGATGGTACTATTAATGGACATGATTAATTTCTTTTTTAATACTTGAAATTTATTGATTAAAATAACTGGAAAATATCGTATCTGAAATCCTGTAAACGCCCTTGACAGCTGATTTTGCCTCTTGTCAGGGAAATTGTGTGAAAATCTTTGCCCCTCTCACTAAGGCTCTTACCACTGTTTACACTGGCTACACTCACACCCAAGGGCTCTCCGATGTGCCTGAAGTGAGCGCCTTATGGAGGGGAGGAAACGCCATGCTCCCCTTCGTAAAACCGGAATGGAGTGTTTCAGTAACAATATTTACAATGAACAAAGTGTTAAGTCTCGTAAATTTATAGCGAGCGAACAAAACAATGTAATCAACGTCCATGGGGTTACCTCTGTCTCTAAAAATTCTCCTTACTAAACCATTCCTTTAATGACGTCGACAATAACGTCATTCAGGCGTCATATTTGAGAGTCACCAAATAATGGAGCATAACCTTAACCTCAGATAATTAAAGACAGTTCTCAAATTTGAGCTGAGATTTTTCTCATGTGTTCATTGTTTAACCTGATTTGAGAAAAATCTCAAATGTTGAGGAAAATATCAAATTTTTAGTCGATAAACACATCTAAGATGTTTAGTGAAATTGGGCCCTGAACTCTATAACTATCGCAAAACTTGAACTGTTTTTATCATTATGCCTCGGACAGATCGACTCAAGTATATTCGTAGACGCATATATTGACATACTTACATATATACTTACCACTACTAAAATACGTTTGATTAATTTATTTTGCATACAAAAGGCCTGGTGCCATGCTTCATTATACATTTCACTATTATTATTATTAGTATTGTTGTTGTTGTTGTTTCTTTATCCTTGATTCTTTTGGGTTTTTGGTCTTTTTTAATTAATTTGTGACGTCTGCAAATAGCATGTTTTTCTGAATGATAACGGAAACTAATTTGTTGATTGGGATGCAATAGGCAAGGTAGGCAAGGTTGTACAGAAATAAAACAGGTGCTGTTACTTGATCTTCTATACTTTGATTTTGAATTTATAGAAATTTGTATTTACCGCTTTGGGTATTAGATACTTAGAGAACTGGGATGTAAAGAACATCTACAGCTCGTGACATTGCTCCTGGTCGGAGAGGGTGAGCGCCATGCCTCCAGCGATGTCCCTTTTTATTTTTTGTTTTCTGGTTTAAAAAAGTGATAAATCAGATTCAGGTAAGGACATTAGAGCTTTAGGGATACAATTTAAAAAAATATAGAGATAAAATTCAAAATTAGAAGTTATGAAGAATGGACAAATACGTGAGTGGGTTTTTCATATAATCAAATAAAATTCAAGTAGTACTAGGTAGAACATATGGTACAAAAGTTTTAATATGTGGTGCTTCGTTCAGTTTGCTTAAAATGGCCATAATAAGTTACTATTTTAAGATAAAATAAAAAAGTAACATAAAAGTTTTAAACTGTTTTGACTTAAAGTTTAGAAAGAAATCGATAAAACAACAAAAATAAGAAAATAATCCCCTCCCGGAAAACATCAACAACAAAAAAAGAAACACAAAGAAATACAAAACAAATAAACAACCCAATTTGGGTCGAATATGAGGTAAGTGGCCCAGGTCAAAGGAGTAGCATGCTACTATTATTGTGTCAGATCAGTGCAGTAGACCGTACATGACTAAGATGTTTACATTCTCTGTTTAATATTAAAGTATAAAGTAGCCTACTCGTGTTAAGGTCATGTCCTGTAGGCATTTCAACTACCTGGTATGTTTATATATACGTTTATAGCACAATCTGATGAAGCATAAGTAAGTGGTTGATTATGTAGCAAATAGCATATTTATGTGAAGGGAAACGGAAATTAATTTGTTGATTGTGATGCAATAGTGAAAGTACTGTCAGAATGTGTTAGGGTACTCTTCTATCTCATTTTCTCTCTTTTTCTGTAGATCCATTTTTTATTTCCTTTTCTCTCTCTGCTGGTATCTCCTAATTGACCACTACATGTCTATCTACCGGTACGTCTTTTCTTTCAATTTCGTTTCCATCTGCCTTTCATTTTACATATCCTCAACATCTTGCCTCTTGTTTTATCTTTGTCTATCTAAATAAGAGTCTGTCTGTCCGTCTGTTTGCACCAAACATGCTCTCGTTCGAAGTCATTTTCATCTCAGCGAAATATCAGAACGATTGTACCAGTTATGTGTTCTATTCATAGATGAGTTGTTCTGGCGAGTTAATTCAAGTATTACTGCTCTTATATATTGCACCTCATAAATTATTTATTTGACTTTCTAAACAATAAATCTGATGCTCTTCTTATATTTCAGGCAAAGTGTTTTGGATATATATATATATATATATATATATATATATATATATATATATATATATATATATATATATATATATATATATATATATATATAAAATCAGTAATTTAACACGAGATGTATACAGGTTTCATTAAAAGAAAGCGAAGCTTGCTAAGTTTCCTTTAAATGAAAAATTTATACAACGAATGGTATATCACTGATACAGCGTACGTACTGTACATATAATTTATTTGTACTGTACATATATTTTATTTATGTCACATTCAAATAAATATAGTTGCCCTATGAACGGGGTTCATATGTACTACATGCAGTTGTGTCTTGTGTATCCGCTACAGAATCTAGTTCTATGTCTTTTGCGGCTATTTGCGATTACATTGGCATATTGATAAGTTGATTAGTTTCTATGTTTTGGTTTTGTTTTTCTTCACATTGATTATATCAATACAATACGCACTTATATTTAAACATGAAAGATAGTTGTAATAATAAAAGTAGAGCTCTTTCAATACTTGGTGAACTACGCTATGCCATACACCTTCAACCACATTGAACTAAGTGTGGAATAGAAACTAAGTGAAATTACGGACCAGCATGAGGTAATTACAATATTCAATATATTTACAGTTGGTCTAAATAATAGTTCTGCTTTAACATGAGTACTAATGACCATAAACACACACACACACACACAAACACACACACACACTCTCTCTCTCTCTCTCTCTCTCTCTCTCTCTCTCTCTCTCTCTCTCTCTCTCTCTCTCTCTCTCTCTCTCTCTCTCTACCCTTTGATCGTTGGTTTGAATTTACCATCATTCATAAGTCCAGATATATCGTGGGATGATACAAAAGAAAATCCTCTACTTTCGAATTTGTTTTTTTATATTAGCTCGTACCTTTCTACGATGAGAGACAGACAGACAGACAGACAGACAGACAGACAGAGAGACAGGTTTTGGGACATTTTCATATTTAATTAATAATAATTGATTTTTAGAACATTATAGCCTACTAAAGAACGACAATAGAACATAACATTAAACCACGTAACCGATGAATATACTTCAATTTTGCATCTATTATAAACACTGTTGATAAATCCCAAAGAAAGCGAACACGTATCGTTACGACGAACCATAGTCTGGTAGGTTACTTAGTGTAATTTCTATTTCAAGGTTTCAATCCACTCTATATTCATTTTCTCTCTCACTCCATATTTCTGCATATGCTTTAGAATAGAGAGAGAAAATAATCAGTAAGGATTATTTGTATACCATATTACATTAATTTAGAAACCTACGATTATTATTACGTTTTATGGTTATTTTCATAGGACACTAATGATTAATATGTGGATATTAAATATTGATCTAGAATCAACTGCATAATTTATATATATATATATATATATATATATATATATATATATATATATATATATATATATATATATATACTCATATATATATATATACTCACATATATATATATATATATATATGTGTGAGTGTATATATATATATATATATATATATATATATATATATATATATATATATATATATATATATATATATATATATATATATATATATATATATATTCATGACTTCTGTTTGTTTGTCCCTTAGTCAATCCTTTTCCAGATTCTCTTAAAATGCTGGATGGAAATTCTTGAATGTTGGTAGTTATTGTGCTCTTGCTACAAACTTGCAGTAGAAGGGGATCCTTGCAATAGTGTCCAAGTTTTATTGATATTATCAAATATATTTTTTTATTAAAGTTTATACGTGTATTCATAACAGGAAGAAATATCATTATTGTATCTGAATGCACTAAACTATTCGGGAATACGTTTTGTCAGATGTAAAGTAGTATACTAATTACTAGAAAGAGTGAGAAAGTAAAGAACAAACATTGTTTCTTTATTAGTATTGCTTTTTCTTTGTTTGTCGCAGAATGAACATACAGTGTATCTTATATTTTGCTGTAATACGCCGATGCTCGATAAAAAGCCAGGTTCTGTATGTTTGCAACATTGTTGCCAATTATTAAAAGAGTAATTGGCCTCATATAAGCTAAACGAATAAATTACAAATGTTAATTACTAATGTTATGCAATATTAAAATAAATTCGAAGTTTTCTTCTTCCAAAAATGATCTCTTCACTTAAGTTTGTTTGATAGACAATAGCTGACATTTATGGCTGTAGTTTGTTACACCAAAGTATAGGTTAGTTGTTTTCCTGAAACGTTTCAGAGAAAGCTGCAGGCTAAAGTACATACTATGTTAGATATCGTCAATATTACTTACACGTTATATTAACTGAAGCTTGATACTAGTATTGTAGTTAAGTAAGGTTAGGTGCTATTTGTATTTACGTCTCAATTTATAGCTTTGTTGGTTATGGGATGTCGGTGTTGGGAATATATTTCTCAAACCGAGTAATTAGCCAGTTTCTAGGTGCAGACTTCATAATGTACATAATTTAAGAGTTTATGATCACATGATTAGTTTTGTAAAATGGACGTTCCCTAATCTCTTAACACGAGGAATTCATGGGTATTGTATAAGTATTGAATGGTTTGATTTAGGAATAACTCCTTATATGTGGAGTTTGGGTCATGTGTTTCGGTGCGAGGCGTAAATAACCAATCTCAGGCTTGGAAAAATTGCTGATGAGTATCACAAACGTGAAGCAAGAACAAAAGCAATGCAAGTTTAAAATTAGAGTTTCGTGATGTGTGGCTATTAGGTGAGTATAGTACATTTCTGCAGTATTTGTGTGTTTAAGGACTCATCATTTGACAGCGACGTTTGTCTTGAGGTCTTTGGGCCAAATAAATGAAACAGGAGACCTCAAGGCAAGCTTACGCTGAAACTGCTCAATTCGCTCGTAGTGACACCTTGCTTGTAACATATACTCTATTGAAAATCAAACGAATGGCAAATTCAATCAAATTGAATAAGATAATAACATAGCAGACATTAGTTTTTGTTATGTCAAATACACCTTGTCACCAACAACAAATTGTTCGCATGTATGGGAACTTTGCAAGGTGGTTACAACGTGAGCAATGCATCTGGTATTAATTAGCTCAGCAGAATCCTACGAAAAGCCATATGGTTTAGGTTCGATTGAAGAGAAATGCATCTTGCTTGGAGAGTGGATGTGGTAAACCTAAATAGAGTAATTAAAGCGGAATCATCTTTGCCTGTCATTTCTCTAATTATAGTAACCATAGAGGAATCAACTTTGCCTGTCATTACTCTAATTATAGTAACCATAGAGGAATCAACTTTGCCTGTCATTAATCTAATTATAGTAACCATAGAGGAATCAACTTTGCCTGTCATTTCTTTAATTATAGTAACCATAGAAGAAACAACTTTGCCTGTCACTACTCTTATTACAGTAACCATAGAAGAATCAACTTTGCCCTACCATTTCATTTACTGATTCAGTTCTTTATTCTGTCGTGAGTTTCACAATGTATACATGTTGATTGATAAAGGACTGTATTTTAATAACTGGCTTCATCAAAGGTGAAAGAGTACATAGCCGATTACATCATAGCCGAAAACTGTTTAGTGCTACCTTAATATGTATTTATATAGTACTGAGTCATTCTTTAGATGTTAAATTTCTCACCTAACACTGACAGATATTAATTTTATTAACACATGAAAATTTTCCTAGAATCGAAATACGATTAAAAACAGCCAAAGTTCATTATATATATATATATATATATATATATATATATATATATATATATATATATATATATATATATATATATATATATATATATATATATATATAAGGATTATATATTATATTATATTATATTATATATATATATATAAGGATCTTTACATAAATGTAATTTCCAGAATTCGTACTAAACGTTTTCTTATAAGTGATATTAGTAACGGTAGTACATACGAATTTGACACTTTCACCAATATTACACGGATAACTAAAATGTATATTACATTGTTAACAATGGAAACCGGAGAATGTGGATATGTGAGTAAGCTTGCCAGTAGCTTCTCGTGGGTCGTTGGTTCTTTCCGGTGATTTCCCGGTTTCTTCCTTCACCATTAATACTGTCCGCCATGTATAGCCTATCGTGTGCTGAAAAATGGCGTTAATCCCCACAACAACAACAACAACAACACTGAAAACAAATCTTGTCTAGGTCATTAGGGTCAAATATAATAAATTGCAAAATCATGATAGTTCGTTTTTTGAAGTAACAATTATTAATGAAAGACTGTTTAGAAAATCTGCCCTCTAAATTGTCATTTATGTACAACCTTATAAACTATCTTCATGTTATGTATCATGATGAAAGTAGAATGTCCAGTGTCCAGTAGAATGTCCAGTGGGCTAGTTTGATAGTCTTTATCATGACTTCCATTTATTTCTATAGATTTTTGATGTGGTGAGCTTGTGACTTGGAAGTTTAACGTAGCTTTAAAACTTTTTGAGTCAAATGACCACAATGTCTGCAGTGTTACAGTTTATAGTAATGCCTAGCACTGGGAGATCATGCCGTAGACATGTATCATGATGTCCTACCTAGTCGCATTATTCAGACACTAGACCGACCAGTCCTAACACTAACTTCGTAAAGCTAAGCGCCTGGCGAGGCAGGTGTTTAGTACCATTTTTCTAAGTCTTTGGTGTGACTCGGCTGGAGTTCGAACCCGCGACCTCCAGCATCTGAAGCGGACGCCCTATCCACTAGGCCACCGGAGCGATGATGTTGTTTGCAAAAGCGTGTATGTAAGCTAAATATTTCCAAATCCACATCTACATGGTAATTTAAATTGGATCATGGATATTTGAATTTGCGAGCAACAAAGAAATACCGTATTAATGCTGAAGAGAGAGAGAGAGAGAGAGAGAGAGAGAGAGAGAGAGAGAGAGAGAGAGAGAGAGAGAGAGAGAGAGAGAGAGAGAGAGAGGTATTTGATACAGTTTCATTCTATTCATAGAAATATAAACTTATACATTGGATTGAAGTAGTCAATTAAGAATTGTTCGGAATGAACACATTAAAAATTATCAAACAGTTTGCTCATTTGCTTATCAAATAAAATAATTCTTTTTTTAAATATAATAAAATTGTTAAACTAAAATATGCCAATTCCTGAAGGTATTCTGTCGCTCGATTTGATTTCTTCTATCACTAGATATGTTACTCTATCCTTCCGTCGCATTTTTCCTCACGTTACTGAACACTTCCTCTCCTTCTGCCTTTCTCATCTTTATTATCTGTCTGTCAGGATTTCACTTCATAGGTATTATGAAACCCATCGTCATATCTACCTTGCTGTTGTTATCATAGAGCTAATGTCTGCATGTATGCTTGCATGTATACACATTCAAAATCCTTTGCATCCGTTTGGTAGACATGAAAAAAATATAAGCGTGAAATACAGGTATGTATGTTATTTGGGCCCAATGGCTGTGAAACATTTGGGAGTTAAACCAATTACGATAATAGCTGTCTACTTATTGGGAATCATCAGTTAACTATACAATACACCTTCTGAGCAATAATTACGTATACTCTTATCGTGTCGGGCAAGGCGTTTCGGCATGATTTATCCCATCATATTATCGTCCTGCATTTAGTGATACCCTTTGTCCGTATGCTCGTCTTTTCCGAAGTTTGCTTGCACATCTCGTAAACTGCTGGAAGAAAAATCCCCAAACTAGGTAGTTATTTAGTTTACACAGTGGCCGTGCCCAAGAGGGGTATTATTCTTGTGTCTCAAAGAACATTTCTTGTCTGTGTGATATTCAGGCGCATTTGGGGGATATATTATCGCATGTGTAGGTACAAAGCTTGTCCAATTGTTATTCATGTGCAAGAGGGCTATTATCATTGTTGTAATTGTGTCTCAAGGTAATTATATTGTATATATGGTATCTATGGTCACGAAGATTATTATCATTGTGTTTTTATGTACTTATAGCGTGCATACTATATCCATGGTCAAGAAGAGTATTATCATTGTGTCTCTAGTTAATTATATTGTATGTATGGTATCCATGGTCAAGAGGAGTAATATCATTCAGTCTCTAGGTAATTATATTGTATGTATAGTATCCATGGTCAAGAAGATTATTATCATTGTGTCTTTAGGTAATTATATTGTATATGTGGTATCCATGGTCAAGAGGAGTATTATCATTGTGTCTCTAGGTAATTATATATTGTATATGTGGTATCCATTGCCAAGAGGAGTAATTTCATTGAGTCTCTAGGGATATATATTGTATATGTGGTATCCATGGTCAGGAGGAGTATTAACATTGTGTCTCTAGGTAATTATATATTGTATATGTGGTATCCATGGTCAAGAGGATTAATATCATTGAGTCTCTAGGTAATTATATTGTATATGTGGTATCCATGGTCAAGAGGAGTAATATCATTGAGTCTCTAGGGAATTATATTGTATATGTGGTATCCATGGTCAAGAGGAGTAATTTCATTGAGTCTATAGGGATATATATTGTATATGTGGTATCCATGGTCAGGAGGAGTATTAACATTGTGTCTCTAGGTAATTATATATTGTATATGTGGTATCCATGGTCAAGAGGATTAATATCATTGAGTCTCTAGGTAATTGTATATGTGGTATCCATGATCAAGAGGAGTATTATCATTCTGTCTCTAGGTAATTATATTGTATATGTGGTATCCATGATCAAGAGGAGTATTATCATTCTGTCTCTAGGTAATTATATTGTATATGTGGTATCCATGATCAAGAGGAGTATTATCATTCTGTCTCTAGGTAATTATATTGTATATGTGGCAGCCATGACCAAGAGGAATAATACCATTGAGTGTCTTGGAAATTATATTGTATATGTGGTATCCATGATCAAGAGGAGTATTATCATTGTGTCTCTAGGTAATTGTATATGTGGTATCCATGATCAAGAGGAGAATTATCATTGTGTCTCTAGGTAATTATATTGTATATGTGGTATCCATGATCAAGAGGAGTATTATCATTGTGTCTCTAGGTAATTGTATATGTGGTATCCATGATCAAGAGGATTATTATCATTGTGTCACTAGGTAATTATATTGTATATGTGGTATCCATGATCAAGAGGAGAATTATCATTGTGTCTCTAGGTAATTATATTGTATATGTGGTATCCATGATCAAAAGGAGTAATATCATTGAGTCTCTAGGTAATTATATGGTATATGTGGTATCCATGGTCAAGGGGAATAATATCATTGAGTCTCTAGGGAATTATATTGTAGTAGTAGTAGTAGCCATTGTCAAAAGGAGTATTATGATTGTGTTTCTAGGGAATTTTATATTGTATATGTGGTATCCATGATCAAGAGGAGTATTATCATTGAATCTCTATGTAATTATATTGTATATGTGGTATCCATATTCAAGAGGAGTTTTATCATTGAGTCTCTAGGTAATTATATTGTATATGTGGTATCAATGATCAAGAGGAATATTATCATTGTGTCTCTAGGTAATTATATGTTGTATATGTTTTATCGATTGGTAAGAGGTGTTTTATCATTGTGACTCAATGTACATATATTTTGTTATTTGGTATCCATGGTATATGGTATCCCTGGTCAAGAGGAGTAATATCATTGTGTATATAGGTATTTGTCTTGTATATGTGGTAACTATGATCACGAAGAGTCTTATAATTGTTCTTTGGTTACTTATATTGTGTATGTGGTATCCATGGTTAAGAAGATTATTATTTTGTCTCTAGGTACTTACATTTTACACGTGATATCCATGTTCAAGAGTAGTATTGTCATTGTGTCTCACAGTAATCATATTGTATATGTTGTATCTATGGTCAAGAGGAGTATTATCATTGTGTCTCACAGTAATCATATTGTATATGTTGTATCTATGGTCAAGAGGAGTATTATCATTGCGTCTCACAGTAATCATATTGTATATGTTGTATCTATGGTCAAGAGGAGTATTATCATTGTGTCTCTATACACCTATTGTATATGTGGTACCCATGGTCAAAAGGTGTATCAGCACTTTGTCTTTAGGTATTTAACTTGCAAATGTGGTATCCGTGATCGAGTAGTATTTTCATGGTGTCTCTAGGTAATTATATTGTATATGTGGTATCCATGATCAAGAGGAGAATTATCATTGTGTCTCTAGGTAATTATATTGTATATGTGGTATCCATGATCAAGAGGAGTATTATCATTGAGTCTCTAGGTAATTATCTTGTAGATATGGTATCCATGGTCGTAAAAAGTAATATAATTGTGTCCCTAGGTCCTTATATTGTGTACGAGGTATCCATTGTCAAGAAGAGTATCTTAATTGTGTCTCTAGGTAATTATATTGTAGGTGTGGTATCCATGCTCAAGAAGTGTATTATTATTGTGTCCCTAGGTACGTACCTGGGTTATATGGTAATGATGATGTCGATGATGATGATGATGAATATTATTATTATTATTATTATTATTATTATTATTATTATTATTATTATTATTATTATTATTATTATTGTTTATTTTTTTTATTATTATTATTATTATTATTATTATTATTATTATTATTATTATTATTATTATAAGTAGTAGTAGTAGTATTGTGTCTGTTGGTACTTGCTTTGGCTATGTGGTATCGATATTATAATTGGCTACTTAATTAGTTCTCATACAATCTAATTTAATCAAATCTTCACAGTTTTATGTAGAAATCTGACGGCCACATTTAGAATTTCATGTTTTGGTGACCTTATGGTTCACCAAATTCTGAAAGCGACACAAGTCGTTCGGAACATACGGTTACCAAGGTAACTGCCTCTAACGCGAAATGCAACGGTTTACTGATAGACTACTGAAGAGCAGCAAACTTAGAATACCAGACGTTGCCCAAATATTTATTTTTGATCATTGTTTGTAAGGTCAACACATAATACTGGCTGCCATATTTTAATCAGATTGTTATATCGTCAGTATATTATCTTTGAGTAAGTGGGATATTAATTGTGTGCCTGCGTGTAGTTGTCTCGTTTGAATGCTATTCTTGAGGTAGCGGGCTATTATTCTTGTGTTTTTAAGTGATTGTTTTGATTGTATGGTATAGAAGAGGAAGTGCTGTATCATTCTCGTGTCCATACGTACCTTTCTAATTTGTATCACGTGTTCATGAGGAAGTGCTGTATCATTCTTGTGTCCATACGTAGCTGTCTAATTTGTATCACATATTCATGAGTAAGTGCTGTATCATTCGTGTGTCCATACGTAGCTTTCTAATTTGTATCACATATTCATGAGGAAGTGCTGTGTCATTATTGTGTCCATACGTAGCTGTCTAATTTGTATCACATATTCATGAGGAAGTGCTGTATCATTCGTTTGTCCATACGTAGCTGTCTAATTTGTATCACATATTCAGGAGGAAGTGCTGTGTCATTATTGTGTCCATACGTAGCTTTCTAATTTGTATCACATATTCATGAGGAAGTGCTGTATCATTATTGTGTCCATACTTAGCTGTCTAACTTGTATCACATATTCATGAGGTAGTGCTGTATTATTCGTGTTTCCATATGTAGCTGTCTAATTTGTATCACATATTCATGATTAAGTGCTGTATTATTCGCGTATCCATACGTAGCTGTCTAATTTGTATCACATATTCATGAGGAAGTGCTGTATCATTCTTTTGTCCATACGTAGCTGTCTACTTTGTATCACATATTCATGAGGAAGTGCTGTATCATTATTGTGTCCATACGTACCTTTCTAATTTGTATCACGTATTCATGAGGAAGTGCTGTATCATTCGTGTGTCCATACGTAGCTGTCTAATTTGTATCACATATTCATGAGGAAATGCTGTATCATTATTATTCGTGAGTCCATACATAGCTGTCTAATTTGTATCACATATTCATGAGGAAGTGCTGTATCATTCTTGTGTCCATACATTGCTGTCTAATTTGTATCACATATTCATGAGGAAGTGCTGTATCATTCGTGTGTCCATACGTAGCTGTCTAATTTGTATCACGTATTCATGAGGAAATGCTGTATCATTATTATTCGTGTGTCCATACCTAGCTGTCTAATTTGTATTACATATTCATGAGGAATTGCTGTATCATTCTTGTGTCCATACGAAGTATGTCTAATTTGTATCTCATATTCATGAGGAAGTGCTTTATCATTCTTGTGCCCATACGTAGCTGTCTAATTTGTATCACGTATTCATGAGGAAGTGCTTTATCATTCTTGTGCCCATACGTAGCTGTCTAATTTGTATCACGTATTCATGAGGAAGTTCTTTATCATTCTTGTGCCCATACGTAGCTGTCTAATTTGTATCACATATTCATGAGGAAATGCTGTATCGTTATTATTCGTGTGTCCATACCTAGCTGTCTAATTTGTATCACATATTCATGAGGAATTGCTGTATCTATTCTTGTGTCTATACGAAGTATGTCTAATTTGTATCTCATTTTCATGAGGAAGTGATTTATCATTCTTGTGCCCATACGTAGTTGTCTAATTTGTATCACGTATTCATGAGGAAGTGCTTTACCATTCTTGTGCCCATACGTAGCTGTCTAATTTGTATCACGTATTCATGAGGAAGTGCTGTATCATTCTTGTGTACATATGTAGCTGTCTAATTTGTATCACATATTCATGAGGAAATGCTGTATCATTCTTGTGCCCATACGTAGCTGTCTAATTTGTATCACGTATTCATGAGGAAGTGCTGTATCATTCTTGTGTCCATATGTAGCTGTCTAATTTGTATCACATATTCATGAGGAAGTGCTGTGTCATTCGTGTGTCCATATGTAGCTGTCTAATTTGTATCACGTATTCATGAGGAAATGCTGCATCATTCTTGTGCCCATACGTAGCTGTCTAATTTGTATCACGTATTCATGTGGAAGTGCTGTATCATTCTTGTGTCCATATGTAGCTGTCTAATTTGTATCACATATTCATGAGGAAGTGCTGTATCATTCGTGTGTCCATACGTAGCTGTCTAATTTGTATCACATATTCATGAGGAAATGCTGTATCATTATTATTCGTGTGTCCATACATAGCTGTCTAATTTGTATCACATATTCATGAGGAAGTGCTGTATCATTCTTGGGTCCATACGTTGCTGTCTAATTTGTATCACATATTCATGAGGAAGTGCTGTATCATTCGTGTGTTCATACGTAGCTGTCTAATTTGTATCACGTATTCATGAGGAAGTGCTGTATCATTCTTGAGTCCATACGTAGTTGTTTTGTTTGTATGGTATTCAAGAGGATATCATTCCTACGTCACTAGGAATTTGTGTGGTTCGCATAGCATCCATGACGAATTTGGTCTCATACTTGTGTCTCCAGGTAGTTATCTTGTTTGTATGCTCATGATGAAGTGGGGTATTATGATTGCGTCCCTTGCTAGTTGCCATCTCTTGCTTTCAAAGTATCCATACACAAGAAGGGTATTGATTTGGCTTCCTTCGAAGTTATCTTCGCAAAAGGTAATATTCTTGGCCCCCAAATAATCGTCTTTTCTTTCTGTTGTTCATATGTAAGAATGGTATTAATGACCATCTTGGTTGTCCGTGTCTACAATTAGCATATTTCTGAAATTGTTTTAGTACGACTAATATTGCAAGTGTCATTTTATTATGAAGATAGGACGTCGATATTGATGCTACATCTGAAAGATGCTTTTTTTGTATCGTACGTTTATAGTATATATCAGTCGAGGATAACTGAGTAAAAGGAGAAAGAGAATTACATAAACAAGGACATCCACTAATACTGTATGTAACATTGCTGCAGGCCTATTGCGTGGTGTTTTTCTTGTGTGTGCGATGAATGTTTGGCGCTTTTCCATAAGATATTATCGAAAATTTACACAGGTGTCAGAAGGGTTGGCACATATTATTCGGCGTCTGCGTCTGTGTGCAACGCGTACTTTGCAAACGCAACCGGCCGGGTTTGATTGTATGATCTATTATGACTGATACAAAGAGAAAGAAGAAATCTTATAAAAAGAAACTAAAAAAATACGTCTGAACGATATTTTAAAGTATGCGTCAAATAAATGAGAACTCATTAATATTTTACCATCTAAATCAGGTATTCCTAATACTCGACATTACGACGTATACTAAAGTTTATTGTATAGACTGGGAATATTTTCTTTCGTTCGCATTTTAATGACACCATATTAGTATGCTTAATATAAATCGTTTTCTGTCATGTTGTGTGCTAGATTCTCACATTACCTTAAGGTGTTCAGCCCAAAGATTGAAATATTTTGCTATCATAAGTGAGTGCGGCCATTGTTATTTGTTGATTTTAAAAATAACGCGTAAAATATGAAAATTTAAATTATCTTGATTCAAAATTATAGATATGCAAATTATGTAAATCGTATTGTTGTTGTTGTCATACACCAATTCCTCCAGGACAAGTTAAACACAAGAAAACCCATAAAAGAGCTATTTTTATCCATACACACATGGGAAATTACGGATGGTCAAACTGTCCACTTAAACAGTTTATAAAGTCATGAATATATCTACGATCTGTGTAATTTTTTTCATAGGTCTTCATGTTTACCAACAAAATGGCACTATTATTGCTGACGTCACCACTATGAGCCGAAACGAAGGATCCGATAAGAGACACAGTGTTATAGGAAACCGGATTAGATCTGGGGAGACCGAAAGCGCAAAGTTTTACTCTTCATCGTTCGAAAACCTTTTCAAAGTGAAGGTTGTTGTTGTAGGAGACGTCGGTGTGGGCAAAACGTGCCTTGCTACTAGATTTGTGAAAGGAACCTTTGAACCAGCATACGAACTAACAATCGGGGGTAATTATACTTTTTATTTAGTAAGCAAGAAGAATGGAATTTCAGCAAAAGGAGACAATATCATTTATGTAGGCATAAACGTCGAGTGATGTTATCGCGCAAGCACAGTATTGCGATAGGTTTTAATAAAAGTTTTCAGTTTATGTGACAAAATTATTATGTTGCAAATTTTGTTTTTCTCATTTTTGAAAGTAATTTACAACTTTTTCTGCGATGTACACAGTCATGCAATATGAAATCCGGTTGATTAAACATATCTCACTAAATGATTTTAACAAGTACATGCATTCATTATATAATATTACAATCAACAAAATGAATGATATACTTATATGAAGAAGAGGAATTAGCCATGCATGCATTACCCCAAGCATTATATAACACATATGACTTTCTTAAAGTTGGCGGCAGTGATTGGAGAAAATGTTTTACATAATACAGGGTACTTATATTTAACATTCGTACCAAATTCAGACTAAAGGAACTAATGAATAAGAATAATAATTTTCCAGGTCCATATTTAACTATTATAAGTCTTATTGCCGATTGCTCTAAATCGCTTGCTTTTGCCAATCACAGCCATTTCACCTCTGTCCAAGTGGGTTTGAGCCTCATGCTCGGCCATTTGTGGGTATGTAATTCAAGCTTGCTAGTTGTTTCCTTTGGGTCGGTGATTCTTTTCTAGCTTTTCTCATGTTCTTACTTCACCATTTACACTCGCTACGAATTATAGCCTATCGTTTGCTGAAAAATAAAGTTAAGCCCCTCAACAATGTGACTTATAGGTGGTATACAAAGTATTGTGTACATTAGCGCAAATGTATGAACAGCTGGTACATTGAGCTGACATGTTGCAGTGAATTATATCTTATACTAAAATGGCTTCCTATTTTATACTACCAGCCGAAAATCATTATGGATGGGATGGATCAAATAAATCAAATAGCATTTCATTAAAACTGTACTATGTCAAATGCGAGCAACTTCAACAGGGGACCAGTGGAATACAATCAAGAGTAGAGGTAAAATAAAAAATAAGACCTCATCACACATAATGCGTTCTCAAACCATCTCCCCATTGGCACCAGTAGGCAAAACTGCTAAACGGCTTTTTATACGGTAGCAAACCAATCAGAGAAATGAGAGTGCATGTATAAAGCCTTAAGCTTTATACAAATCATGGTATCTGCTGTCAAACGTTTGAATGAAATGCTTCGCAGAAAGCATATTACCCAAAGTGAATATTAGATGGCTTGGATACAGTGTCAAGTGCACCCATTGCCGCAATGCCGTAAAGCAGCTGCAGTTGAAATCGGATGAGCCGAGTGAACACACCTGCGATGGAAGCCGCTTCAAACCTAGCAAAGCGATAGGGAGGAATAACCAGCTTCATGGCATGCGCTGTCAGTGCTTCTGTTAGAACCCGCTATAGCGCCAATGTCATTGTCAGTGTTAATGTTAGATGCATAGACATGATTTGATTGCTATCAGGTTATGAAAATTAACATGTGATTATTTGATGAAGAACGAGTACAACTTGTGGATGCAGCTCTCGACCAGACTCGGGTAATATGTTGATATGCTTATAGTGCTGAGAAATTAACGATGGACTCATTTGTGATTGTGTCATAAGATCAAAAACCAGAAATGTTGGAAGCAACTTGCAAAATGCTTTTAAAAGTAAGAGGTGCATATAGGCAGTGATTTGTATGTGGAAGTGCAGAAGGTCGGACGCTATTATTGGACCATCTTGTGTGAGCGTTCATTAAAACAACTTTTTCTAGAATTATTTGTTTTATGAGTTGTGTAAGCGTGTCTTCAGTGTAAAAAATAAATAGTAGTTGCAGTCGATGAAAAGCTAGCACAAATGGGTCTGCAAGAATCATGCGTAATGCACTGAAATGAAAAACATGCATGAAAGGACATCAAGCAAACAAACGAGAATAACAACTGCTATTGGGGATCATTGTCGGCGCTGAAAAAAGCGATGCATAAATATCGAAGCCGTAATGCTTGATGGATATGCCGCGGAAATTTTCATATACGTTAGATAGATTCAATACATCAATCGTTAGGTATTAGATATTGCTCTAATTCTCTCTGTAATAGTTTAAATGACGACTACATAGGTCATAGTCAAATTAATACCTAAAAAACCTACTGTAATAGATTCAGAAACCAGGAAACGAAGCCAGTGTAAGCTAATAATGTGCTGCAATGGGTACCTAAGTGGGACAGAAACTATTATTTTGACCATTTCAGACCCCAAGTGCTCACATGACATCTACACATACAAGATAGAAGACGACTATTTGATGGGGGAAAAAAATCAGCGTAAGTTTCAGAACCCTACGCTTATTTTACTTGACATGCCTGCAAATCAATATCAAGCACCAGGAGAGAATAAAGACACATAAACAATTGCCTTAAAGAAACGACACACAGCTTCGATCTGGAACTGGTTTTGAAGCTTAAGAATAGAACGGTAAAAACGATCTCCAAATTCACTGACCCCGTTTAATGTAATTGTTGCTATTATAAATATTGAGAGTCAGCTTTGACTTTGGTCAGGTGCAATCGGTATCAGTGTCAGGTACAATCAGTGTTAATGTCAGGTACAAACAGTGTAAATGAGGACATTTCCTTTTGACAAATGAAGTGACAACATTGAGTAGAAAGTTAATGAATCCATCTGTATTTCCAACATTTTTTATCAGTCCTTCAAAAGTCAGTCGTCTACCCCAAAACTTGCAATCTCTGGAAACAAGTAACTAAGATCGTCCAGAACAAATTCCACAACGATATCTGCTCTAATCCAACCAGCAATATCAATGCCTACTCTACCAGGTGCCACCCTATATTCTATATTCTGAACCTCTGATGCAACTAACGCAGAGACTGGGCAGAATTGGCTTTATTGATGATATATTTGAAAATATATTGAAACAACTGTATCACGATATGAGAAATGGAGATCAGAACAAGGATTTCGTGGCGGAGGCAATCATAAGGACTAAGCAAATCGCACATGCATATTGATGTATGAAAACAAAGATGTTTCACGAATGCTACTCATCCTAATATACCTTGCGTATTAACATGAACAAAGCCAAATTATTTAAACACCTGTTTACTATTGAAATTGTGCGAACTGTAAAGACTATTTTCCTTAGGAAACCAGCTTCACCTTAGAACAAATCTAAGTTTCCAAAAAATCATGCGCCCATATGCAGAACAATATTACGTAGCGTAGTTAGAAGCATATATATTTTTTTGTTCTAATATTACACAGAAAAGGAGAAAATGCGAGGAAGAGCTTGTGCTATGCAGTATGCTTTTGAGAGACGTATAATTATAAAAAGAGAATGACGATTGCAAGTTTGGAAAGACGTATGGTAGCAGAACATTTCTTACTCGCAGAACACAACTTTAATGATATTGTTTTTCCTCAAATAACCAAGCACCTCAACTGGAATCCAGACTCCAGCTGCTAAGAACGACCAAATAAATATACTCTCGTAATAAGGCCACCAAACTGAGCGGATTAAACGAGGATTTAATCGGTATCTACATGAGCATACATTTATAATATTCCTCCGTTTCTTCTTCGTCAGTTTCATCATGTTTTCATCATTATTATCATCAGGTGCTAAGTTAATTTACAATAAGTTACTTATATATCTGATTAAGTTCTTTCTACGTTTGACTAAAGCCTGTAAATCGTTCATTTGTTCAACTGCATCAACACTATGCTACTCGTGTTACTCACTACTTAAACAACACAAACGAACAATGGGCTTAGGTTATATTGCATTCTTTGGAACTATTTGTATATCAGTAAAGTAACAAGAACGCTTAGTTTAAAACATTTCTTTAAGCAGACAAGTTACGCACGTTCACTTTACTATAATAGGGAATCGGAAAGCACTTCTTTTTCGGTTTTCGTTCCATCATTGATTTCTACTGAATACAATATTATTGAATAGTTAGGTGAACTCCAAGAGCAAGAATATTAGGATAAAAGAATGAATGTTATCTTCGAGCAATGCAGTCGATTACAATACTAGCTGATATGCTTACTTGTGTGCCAACACATTGAAAAGACTAGAAAAGATGCACTACTTGATAACTTTATTTTTTCTTGCTTCCTGTTGGAACATTAAAGGATGACTGTACTGCATTAGTGTTGCATTTGATTATGTGTTTCGTTCCAGAAAACGTATTATTCTACACGATATTGTGTAAGAGAAGTATAATGCCATCGTAACAAACGTGAGTTTGAAATACACGGAATTCAATATGCTCGCAACAAGACAAATGATCTTAGATATGTTGAAACATTTAGAACACATTTTACGCATGTAAATATTTATTTCATTCTGTAAGATTATGAAAGTTCAATTATGGTAGGATTTTAAATAATTAACCTAATCAAAAAATGAAAAGGAATGTTGCCTTTGATCGCTAAAATCTCAACACAGCTTTCAGCTGTTGGAGTAAGATGACCCCAGGAAGATTAAACTGGTACTTTAATGCGTTGGAAATGTTATATTGTTGAACGTATACCTCCAGAGGCAATTGTTTTGCAAATGCAGTGCGATGTAGCATGTGGAAGAACCGATCGATGTCAATGGGCTGTTTTGACACAATAGCAGGACCACAGTGGTGAAGAAAAACGAATTTGTAAGAAAATTGGGCTGACCTAGCAAAAAAGAACCATACAGTTTTCATTATTGCAATTCTTCAAATTTGCAAATTTGCACGGAAAATGTTTACTTAATTGAATATTTGAAGGCATCAAATTATGGATTATTGTGTAATTATTGTGTAATTATTGTGTAATTATTGTGTAATTAGTGTGTAATTATTGTGTGATTATTGTGTAATTGTTGCCTAATTATCCGCAAATGAGATCAAAATGAAAATTTTCTCATTTATGTTGTCCAAGATGTCATAATGCTGATTAAATTATATATATATATATATATATATATATATATATATATATATATATATATATATATATATATATATATATATATATATATATATATATATATATATATATATATAATCCATTGTTTTATGAAATCCAGGGATTCAGTTATTTGTTCAAAAATGTACAAAGGTTATTTTACACATGTTAGGCTCTGTTTAAATGTTCGGGGTCGACAAGCACGTCAACGCTCATGTTGGTGTTCCCGTTCTCATCGACAATCCTAGCGCCACCTACTGTCACAAGTGGTTTCGTATGCATTGTTATAATTATCTTAGATAAGTTTATGTTGTTGAAGAACGCAGGTGACAGAATGAGTCTTTGAAGTAGCATCCAGTTTTCAAATTGATTTACAATTTGTGTAGCATTTACTTCAAAATCCTAACTTTAGGACAATTATATACCATCGTAAAAACTGTTTTCGGTATTAACCCCGATATCCGAGTAACGCCCATTGCGTAACCTGGAATCTATATGGCGTATGTTTATCGACCGAGTCACACAAACATTAACATGAACTGGAAACTAAATGAACGTTAACATAGAGGAAAGAACAACAAATATACATATATAATATTTTGAGTGCAGGGTCTTCATTTACTTATTCGCCGATCGATAAAAAGAAAAACAAAGATACCATGGCACTTCAGTATAATTGGATAAAGTATCAGTGTTACCTAAAGACGTAGAGCCATAACGAATATGACCCATGCAGTAACAGACAACACAAAATAAATCCAAGATCAAAACTTATCATAAGTTTGAAAATGAAGCCATTGGTTGGGTCGGGAATCCAGGCACTTTTTCACATTAGTGCATTGTTACAACTGCTGAGGTGAAAACAAACACCATATTATTCTAGTGACTTGAGTAACATGTGGGAGACAGTTATGCAGCATTTTAAGATATGCCCAAGATTTTCAGCGTTGATGGGTGCACAAACCATCATATGCAAGTTTATGATTCACTGGCCAGACCGAGATACTATTTTAACAACTTTTCCCGATTTTTTCAAGATGCACTTTATGCGTTTGACGAATATAATTGACTGCTCTGAATCTTCATTGAAAACCCAAAAGTGTACAAAGCTAAAGCCGAGTGCTAGAATAGCTAAAAAAACCAAAAGAGTTAAGTTTCTTGTTCCATGTAATCCTTTGGGAGCAGTAGAGTTTCTGTCCAAGGCCTGGGGAGGACGTGTTTTAGATATTCAAATATCACCATCAACAGAGCATTTCATCACCCTTGGGATCAGACTTTGGCAGACAGGGTTTTATTCTTTAAGAAGACATGGCAACTGAATGTTCTGCAGAGTTTATCTTGCCAGCATTTACAAAGGGGAAAAAAACAGCTTTTTGCCCGTGAAGTGGAACGATCTAGCACACTATCATCAGTTACACACAGCCTTCAAAGTTTCTTGACACTAATTGGCGTATAATTTCGTGTAAACATGTGACACATACACAATTCTGCCACCCTTATCAACCTAACATATATTACGTCTATGCAAATATTCGACAGACACATTGGTGGTTTTATATCCTGCTTGTACAGAAGACTATGCAGCACTTCTGAACAGAAAACAGAAATAATAAACAAAATATAAGTAAACCAAAACGATTTGGAATATCGAACATAGCTAACGCTACTGTACTGTTACTAAGCAATTGTTTTCACCTCCGCAATATGGCGGAAAATAGGTCGCTACGGCTATGATGTATTTGCGGACCCAACCTATACTCACGATATACCTACCTTACACAAATGGAAATTCAATGGCGCATCCCAACCGGATGTTTTAGTTTTGAAAATTATGCACATGCGCAATAAAGAAAATATTCAACCAACATTGTTAAGGCTTGGTAGCGACGTAAGGTATCCTGTATCATACGAAAGTATACGTTGTTGAGGGTTGAAGGCCTTAACAATATCAACAATTCCAGGCTTGTAAGGCTGAAACAATGGGCGTATCGGGTGATGATTTATATTCTTTATATATATATATATATATATATATATATATATATATATATATATATATATATATATATATATATATATATATATACATATATATATACACACATATATATATATATACATATATATATATATATATATATACATATATATATATATATATACATATATATATACACACATATATATATATATATATATATATATATATATATATATACACACATACACATATACATATACATGCCATGCAGATATTCTAAGACAGTCACACTTTAAGATAATGCTATAAACTTAAAGATTGTGTTTCTTGTCTATTGTCTTAGCTGGTTTCCTGTGTAAGGCAGTAGAGTTGCCAGACTACACGATAATATTTCAAATCTGGGACACGGCAGGGCAGGAACGCTACAGAAGCCTTGTTTCCATGTACCTCCGTGACGCTAAAGCGGCGCTTCTTGTGTATGACGTCACCGATTTAGTGAGCATTAATTATAACCAATCCATCTATTTATATGTGTCTATCTCTCTATCTGTCTGTCTTAGACTGCGAAAGCGGATTTGTTCTTAACATTTTTTATAACGTTTTAGACTATTGCAATGACACAGAATTTGTCACCGTCATTACATTGTTGTCATTATTAATATAAAAATTTTAATGGCGGATATTTTCAGTCATGCGAGCTATATAGAGGCCACGACCACTACGACCAAACTTATACCAAACAAATTTCACTACCATCTTCTTTATAGTATTACATTCTTTTTCATATATAATTTTCTTTCTTCCTTTTCGTCTTGACTGCGTTATTATTAGTATCACTGAATCGTTACTATTGAACTCTCCTTCTCTTGTCATTATCCCTGTAATTTTTGACTATATTAGCAGATATTTCTTACAGAAAAAATCGTCAGTGATTCTTGTCATCATTTTTTTAAATTACAATATGATCTAATCACAAGTTTTCATCTGTAAGAGGTGCTACTATTAATCTAACACTACTAGTCCATTATTATTATTATTATTATTATTATTATTATTATTATTATTATTATTATTATTATTATTATTATTATTATTATTAATTTTATCATTATTATCATTATTATCATAATTATCATCATTATTATAATTATTATTATTATTATTATTATTATTATTATTATTATTATTATTATTATTATTATTATTATTATTATTATTACAGAACAGTTATATAAATGTTAGTGAGTGGCTGAAACAATTGCGAACGTATTCTCCTGAGGATATTAAGATAATATTAGTTGCCGCAAAATGTGACTTGTCATCGGCTGTTCATCCTACAGTAAGTATGCAATCATATATTATATTCAGACCATTTAAATCTCAGACGGGATCGCGACGTTTCAGACGGGCATGAATGCATGCATATATACGTACATACGTGCATACACATATAAACTCTGACATTGACGGATACATAAACAAAACAGGCATAGTTATATACAGAAAATTACCCAGATGGCTTCACACTTAGACTTATTAATATACAGATTAATAATATACACACATCTTTATATATATATATGTATATATATATATATATATATATATATATATATATATATATACATATATATATATATATATATATATATATATATATATATATATATATGATTAAGTGGTTTCAAATTAAAGTATTTTTGAAATACATATATAATACACACATGCATAAAACATACAGCATATACGCACGCATCCACCATCCATACATTCGTACATACATACATATATACATACATACATACATACATAGATAGATATATACATACAGATACATAGATACATACATACATACATACATACATACATACATACATACATACATACATACATACATACATACATACATACATACATACATACATACATACATACATGTACTTATATAGTTAGAATTTAATTTATTTCACAGGCATGCAGATTTTAATGAGACGAGTTCATAAACTGGCTCTGCTGGTAGGTTTTCATGAATAATACAATTTTCATTTGACTCAGATAAACACGATAACAACCAAATTAAATTTGATGGATTGCATGTTTTATTGAACATACATTTTATAATTATGCCATTATAGCATGAAAATCCCGGAACTCTTACTCTCAAGCGGACAGATCAAACGTTAACTTTATGGATGGGCCATACTATGGCGGTCTTGTAAATATATTTCATACCGAGTAAGAAAAAACGGCGATTCTGTGGTCACGTTCATGTATGTATATTGTAAAGAAAGAAACATCTTACTAATAAAGATCTCTTTTTTCACAGACAGCTAATGAATACGCAACGAAGAACGAAATGTTATTCATGGAAACCTCTTCTAAGACAGGCTTAAATATCGACAAGCTGTTTACAACGCTCGGTAAGTATTTTGTAATATTTATGGTCCCTTTTCCCCTTTTCGTAGATAAATCCATCTTCAAATTACGCCTCTTTTGTTTAATGATTTATTAATTGGTTATTTGGTCGAGTGACACTTACGCTTCTCAAATTAATGTATATGACTTAAAAGAGCCTTAAAACAGATCATCTTGTGTTGCTTGCAAGTGGATTACTTTGGTCCTTATCATAAGGACTTTTAATTTCAGATAACAGAAACAGATGGTTAAACAGTCACAAAGTTGATTATCAGAATTGAAGCTGAGATAAATATCTGTTACTTTGTAGCATATATTTTGCCTATATGATTTTCAAAGAAAATTGCTTTTAGCAAAATTAGATAAAACGGATTACCTTAAAAAAAAACAACGTTTCTATCAGCAGCAACGTTCAATTCAAGGCATGTTTATTGAAGTGAGTTTTGATACATTACATGTTTCACATATGTGGAATATCGCATTAAAAACACTGAAACATTTACCATTAATGATTGTGTTGTGTCTCTGGTTCCAACTTCCCAAAAAGTGAAAGATTTGCACAGATCGTTGTGATTGGTCGGTATATAAAGCCGTTGAGAAAATGTTCCAAGGGTTTTGCATGAACCAAATGTAGGATGATTACTAAATCAGTTTCAGTTTTGCAATGGTGAATCTAGTGTACAAGAACATATCAGGACATTTAATACTAAACATCAACAACTCCATCTCCCATACGCCTCCACTTAGGGGGATAAATGAAACGTATCACAAGATCTTGACTCACTTCTATTGGCCAAAATTCAAAGGTGACGTGTGCGAATTTTGTAGATCCTTTCATACTTGTCAAATTGTAAGAAAACCAAATCAAAAGATACCTAAAGCTCATCTGCAAACAACTATTGCATTTGATGAAGCATTCAGTAGAATTATGGTAGATTGCGTTGGTCCCTTACCAAAGACCAAGTCAGGTAACCAAAATTTGCTGACTATCAAGTATGCGTCAAAAAGTTTTCCAGAGGTAATTCCCTTGTGTAATATTCTCAAATTAGACTTCTCAGATTTGACCAATCAGGTGAAATATCAAATTTCAAATCTGGAATGTTCCAGCTTGTTATAGTTGAATTTGTCATTCAGCAGTTCAAGTCAAAATTGAAACTAAGGTTTCACAAAATTTAACTAGAGATAATTTTAGTCCTGTAATAAAGTCCATTCTCTCTTGTTGATTCTTCAAAATTTTCTTCAATTAAGTAAAGAAGAAGTTGAATGAGTTAAATTGTAATAATTAGTACTCTTATGTAAGTAAATTAATGGAGTACTATTTTCAAAGAAATAGCCAGGTCAATCATGCAATTAATTTAGTTGTAGCTGTTCCACCAGTTGATGATTTGAATGAAGGAATTCAGTTAGATTCTACTGATCTCGGAATAACCAATCTTTGGAATTCGGAAGTTACGGAAAATCTAGACCATAAACTTTCTCATCTACAAAGTCAAGAAAAAAGTCAACTTAAACAATTATTGTCTGAATATGAACACTTCTTTCCAGATGTGCCTAAAAGGACGAACCAAATTTTTCACATTAAAGGAAAAAAAACAATTTAATTGCAGATGCACTTTCCCGTGTAAAGAAATATCATTTTCGTATACACCATTGTGTAAATGCAAAAGAGTTCTCCTTATGTAATTTGTTTTACCTCATGTACAAATTACATCTTGCAAAAAAAAGAAAGCTTTATTACATAACTATTTCTTTTTTTCTTTATGGGGGAAGTGTTAGGACCCCCTAGTTAAATTATGTGTGTAAAGATTTGAATTCTTTACACTTTTTGTTATATTTTTATTTTATTTTTATATTATTAAATATAATTATGATAAAGATTATGTTCGTCGGGTCTGATATTTTGTTAGAAACATCGTGTTTAGTTAAAACGTAAATGTGACTCGCGTAAAGACGATTTTTTCATGACGGTTTTGTCATATTAAACAAACAGTCAAAAATAGCTATGTAAATGATTGGCTGTGTCCACCCTCATTACCAATAATACTTGTTGACATATACTGCAATGTGGCTAGATTTCGAAACAGCAAAATGAAACAAGTACAAAACAGGAAATATAAAACAAACATACATAATAAAACAAAATTTAATTCATTTTATAGAATATGCTATAGGATTGTTTCTTTTTTCTAAATTTATAGGGCCATGCAAAAATTCGTTTGGAGCAGTCTAGTTTAGAAATATCCCTCTAAATTTGGAGAAGCTTATATAAACTGAACCATTTGATAATATGACTATAGTTCGTGTAGTCTTTTTTGATTTATTCAGACGTATTGTTGGACTATCAGGATATCTGAGTTTGATGAATTAACAATAATTTACTTATGTTCTATTCTCAAAATGACGCAGACGTTTTATTCTGCCCACTTTGCCCTTGCTCATGTTATTTTATCTTTCATTGGTTTGTATTTGTTGCAAATAAGTAATTTATTAATATCAGAGTCTTTAAGTGAATTTGTATTTTCTAAAAGAAGAAAAAAGATGCTTTCCAACATATTTTCAGAATGTATTGATTAAAAATAAAAGTTGATAATAGATACTAAGATTATAACAGAAGTCGGAATTTAGATGTTGTATTCGCGGTAATATTTTGACGTTCCAGTGATAACTTTTATATTTAGCCAATGAAACGTAATCTGAATCGTTTTATTATGAATGTTTGAATTTCCGAAAGTTTTGTGTTTAATGGATGCTGCGGAAAAATTAAAGTCAGTCCATTTCTTTTGGCGGGTTATGTGACACTTTTTCCACCAATGATGAAAGATTGTCTAAGAGAAACGTCAATTGTAGCTTGCTTAATTTGGTTCATTTTCTACAGGTGTACCTTTTATTTCTTTATAGCACAGAATCAACCAAGTTTGGTTTTGTTCATGTTCTTATAAGTGTCATTCAATACCCATCACCAAGTTGATACGACTTCCAATAGTCATATAATTACTACCCACGGCTTGTATATCTTTCTTGATTTATGCGAAAAATTGTGTCGATTATAATGGTTGTAAATCATATCAAATCTGTAAAGTTGTGCTGATATATTTATAGTCTTTCTTGGTTCAATTGTAAATTGAAAATTACTATTTATTATAATAAGTATTTACACTGGTCTATAGCCCCATGTTGATCGTATGTAGTTCTCCAATTTCTGACTAAAGCTGATATCTTGACTAAGGGTATATCTCCAAAAGTGCCGGACATAGTCTGATAATTTACGTGAGCTTGGTGCGTCTGCAAACCTAAGTTAAACAGGGATTCGCAAATTGGAGTGAACAAGTCAAAATATCGAGAAAAGAGAAAATATAACTATTTGATTGTAAAACAAATCGGGATAGAAAAAGCAAAGTATAATGGAGAAACATGACTGAAAGAACAGTGCTTAAAGAAAAACAAAATAAAATAGAATGAAGTTATTAAAATGATAACAAAACTATGGTAAAGAAATAAATATTATCAAAGGTTATACTATTTATGGAAAGCAAAAGCTAATCTTGGCGAAAGAAGCTTACATTCAATTTGGATCATCTATTATGCTTTGACTTGTTTAGTATTTCACTCGAACAAATATGCAATACCCAAACTATGTTAGACGAAAGGAGTTTCATATAGTAGTACCCACTTCTATATTTTCCTTTTCACTGTTCAACATTAGGTGCTGGTATGAGGATTGTACTATTACTTTCTTCGTTGTCGTGATATTGAAAATATTATTCCGTTCTCCGCATCCTTTTAAACAGCCATTCCTTTGCTTTAGTTTGTCATAGTTTAAACTGTTTATATTTTGTATTTTAATTCAATGTGTTTTTGTGAGATCTGATTTGTTTCAAAGGAACATTGTATGATACTATTAGATTTTACAATGAATATAAAGTAACTTCGTATATATATATATATATATATATATATATATATATATATATATATATATATATATATATATATATATATATATGTGTGTGTGTGTGTGTGTGTGTGTGTTTGTGTGAATGCAATAAACTGACTACGATCAGTGCACAATTTTATCTAACTAGTCTAAGCACTTTCGACTCCTAATGAGTCTTTTTCAATTGCAAATACAAAAGATAGACAAGACAAACAAATAAAACAGAAGAACCATTATGTTTGCAAAACTGCATGACTAGAACTTGTTGCAAATGCTGGAATATATTTTATATTGACCTAGAAATCGATCAGCCATAGCGACATCTGTTATTTTATGGACATTTCTGTAAGCGCAAATTATATCTCGGATATGTCATTGTTATAGTTATAGTTCTTGATTTTTTGGTGACTAATAAGTTAATTTAGAGAATTATGTTAAAGAAAATGTGTCGGCTGCAAACATAATTTTATTTGTGAATATCTATATTTTTTCTAGTTTTTTGTGTTCAAACCGTTTGGTTTCCATGTTCTAAGGTGGAATATTTATTAAGATTTCTTTTCGTTCCTGATGTCGGAACTCAAGTTGGGGTTGCGAGCAATTGCAGTAAGTATTAATTCAATCAAGGTGTGGCCACGGGAGTAAACTTATTCTGCGACTTGGGTTCTGTATAGCTTCTTTGTCATCCATTCAGATCTATGAAGGTTGATCCTTTTGTGTACCTTTTCAGTTTATACGACTCAATGGATGATCCAGATCTTAAATGTGATGAGATAAATTAGATTCTCTGTTTTACACGTTTTGTTTGGACGATGTGTGTTCAGTTTTTCTCTAGTCACTATGCTAGAAGATGTTCTGGTCTCTCTCATATATTGGCAGGTTTTGCATCTTGTATCACCACAGTAGTCTTGATTAGTGATTGGCGTTGACCAGGATGCCATTGAGGATTTCTGGTTTCAGCTGGTTGGGAGCAGATACTGATGTTTGTCGGTTGGCCTCGATTAGATGTCAGTATGGAGATTCTTTTCTACCAGTCTTTTTTGTTGTTTCCAGGTAAACGTGGTTTGAGTTGGAGACCTCTGCCGTGAATTTTATTGATGGATGGAAGTTGGTTGCCTTTGATATGAAATCAGCCAGATTTTCTCTTCGATGGTGCCACATCCTTTCTATATCATCGATGAAGAGCACCCATTGGTATGGTGCAAGTTCCACCGATGCTAAGAGTTGACCCTCCAGTTTTCCCATAAAATATTTGCAAACGAATGGTCCATTTTTGTACCCATTGCGGTTCCATTGGAAGTAGTTTTCTTTATTAAATTCAAATTAATTGAGTTTTAGGACCAGCTCCAAGAGTTGGACTAGGAATAAAGTGGTTGGAGTGTCTATAGTTCTTATTTCCCATGCTTCTGTATACCATTGTATCCCTTTGTTGTGTGATATATTAATATATAAAGGAACAAACATTATATATATATATATATATATATATATAATGTTTATATATATATATATATATATATATATATATATATATATATATATATATATATATAAGGGAACAAGCAATGTATCTGGCAGTAATGGTTCACTTGCTTTGCTTTCCCTGACAAACGTTATCCCCTGCTGGATCCAGTACACATAAAAGATTATTATTCGCCATATGGTCAGACATTTATCAACTACCCCGTGATGAGAAGGGTTGGTTTGTCACCGATTCGTTTTACTACAAGGTACACGTACTGCAACGAATTCCAGAAGAACAATTAAAGGTTTACCAAAATCTTGTACACAATGTAAACTTAGTTAAAGAGAGAACGTATGAACGACGTGTGATGTGCAAGTTAGTGACTAAATATTTTGGATGCAACGAATGAATACTACCATTCCTGTGCATAAAGTACATTTATTGCCTCCGACAAAAAGAGGTATAAAATGCCACGACCTTTATCATTCGTGATATTACAGATCCTTGGAAGGAAATCAATGACAGTATTCAAAAAGTGGAGGATTACCATCGCCTATTACGAGAACTGTGTGCATTGATTTGGGGTCGACGTGTTGTGTGTGTCTTAGTGACATGCTTTCTTGGATTTCGTTTACAAGCCAATTTTTTTGTGAACTCTTTACGAACAGTACCTATCAGCCAAACAGTATTAAAGGGATCCTTTTAAATGTTCACGAGAGACTCATTCTGCTCAAAGCTTTGCGCTTTCATCTTGATACTTCTCGTTCTCTATAGGAAAACAAGATTCGTAAACCTTTTGATACAGAAGACGTTTATGACGATGTGAGTAAAGTAAAAAGAATTGACTCTCAATTATCGCATTAGTCGAGTGGTAAACTTTGGCGTACTAAAAGATGCCTTGCAGTCTGGACAGGATGGAAACTTTGAAGTAGCCACTTACCAACCACACAATATTGTACTTTTATCCACACACAAAATCGTCTGTCGACCATTGGAAAAAGTCTATCAAATTGTGTGCCAAAAGCGAGTACGCCTTTCCAATCACTTCACTTAACTGCACAGACACACTGATATTGGCCAGCATATAAAAATCGACAACGTCCAAGACCAATATTTCATTGTAACTACCAAGACCAAAAGAGACAGATGAATCCTTTCACACAGCAAATATCAAGCAAGAGCAAACTCGAGAACGATGATGTGTCTTGCGATTGCAAGATGCCGTGCGATGTGACCTCAGTGATTCATTACATCATCATGGGCACTTGCTATAACCAAACCTACCATGGAAAATGCTGATGATGCCGTGCGTGTCAAACCTGACGGATTAAGAAGCGATGCCACTCGTCATCATTCACCTTTTCACATAACTGTTTCGTTTTGGTGGATATTATCCTGCACGTGAATCTACACATCTACCACCCTACGGATGTCATGCTGAAGTGAGCAGACTCTTGCATATTTCACCGTACCCTTATCGAAATACACCTGTTCAACGCGAATATTCGTTCCCATTGCGTTTGCCAGAATATTGCCACTATGAAAGTCGATTGCAAACCTTCCAAAGAAAATGGCCATAATATATGTGAGGGCCTACCCCCGAAGAATTAGCAAGAGCCGAATTTGTCTACTTGGACGAAGTGGATAAAGTCAAGTGCTTCAATTGCGGTGTGTTACTTCACGAGTGGGAGAAGAAAGATTCCGCTTATCTGAAACATGTTCGATGGCCTCCGGATTGTCACTACCTACCTTTAGTTGGACCCAAATAATCTTTAGATGGATACTTTACAAGAGAACATTCGTGGTTTACCTGTGGAGTTGAGAAAATTACATCCCTTACGTCACCGATGTTGGAACCACTAGTACCTAAATGTTATAAGCGGATTTATTCTGATTAAAGTGTGTGTGTGTATATATATATATATATATATATATATATATATATATATATATATATATATATATATATATATATGTGTGTGTGTGCAAAGAAAGTTTGTGTCTACAAGATAGCAATGGGTGCACATTATTAGTTCTGTTTGTGAATATGAAGGAAAGCGGCAGCGTATACCAAAGTATAGGGAAATTATGTAATTTTGTAATTTTCCAAAACACACACACACAAATTATATGAGTTCTGGTCTCGTTCTATTTTAGACTTCTTTGTATTTATTGAAATTCGTTGGTGGGGAAGTATGACAATCCATAATAGCGAAGTTAGTTTTCGTGATTGACCACTGTGCGTTGTATATATTGTATATTGCAGCTCTTTCGCACAATACTAACTATTAATTTTCTCATTTTCAGCCTCAATAATGAATGTAAGAAGAGAAGCTGATACAGATAGTGAATTGGATCAAAAGAAAAAAAATGTTTTGGATATAACAAACTCTGATTCTCATACAAAACAGCAGTGCTGTTCTTCATGAACACAATTGTGGAATTATTTTAATGTTGTAAGACGGCACTAACTACAAGAATTTTCTGAAAATTTTATAAGGATGTTACTTCGTTTCTGCTCACATGTTTACAAAGCTTCGCCAAGAGTTACTTTAATTTCTCTCAATGATTCTGTTATATGCCAAACTGACTGTTACGTGTGTATTGAGGAACCAGCAAATTTTGGACTTGACCTCTTGTGGCGTGTAATAGATGATGGAATTACACCAAATGCTAAACATTGCAAAGCAATCCAAAATAAAATATCAAGCAAGGAATCAAGTAAACAACGCATCACAATGAATATACAGATTGTTTCACATCTTTAATTATTTTATATGATTTTGTGTTCCTCAAGATTACAGTGGTGGAATAGATAACGTCTGCAAGGACACAAAATAGTCAATTCAGCAAGAGTATAGTTGGAACCATTAGTTAGCTGAACAATTGTTTAACATTTATTGCGAACAAAACTTTTTAGAAATCTCTGATTTACTGTATAATTTTGAGATGAAGGTCGAAACTGTAATGTAGAGGCAAATATATTATGCATATCCTTAGTTGCATTAATTAGCAATTGTTCAGGTTTTACATTTGACTTCAAGCCATCATGCATTCCGACTGACTGAAAATTACAGCACAGAAATCCGTTCTTTTTAAAATACACATCACTTCTCCACGAGCCCAGCTTAAAATATTTTTACAAATATAAAGACCATTAAACTGCACGCAACCTTCTACACAAAATTTATTTTCCTATGTGAACTAGTTAAGCATAACCGTGGTAACAAGGTTGTTATCGAAAACGACGAAACGAAACTAAATTAAAAATCTTTTACATGGCGTAAATATTTGATCCATGAGTTTATTTACGTAATGATTTTACACGAAAGTGTCTTGCTTTTGTTCAAGTGATTTATATGTATTGGTGCTGACAGGTATATAAAAAAATGACGTGAAGATCAAAACACTGATAACAAGTTTAAAATGCCTGAAATGACATCATTGATTTGCGTATGTGACCTTGACAAAGTCAAAGTTCATCTTGGTGTTTGCGCAATTATTCTAACCAGGTACCTAGCGGTGGATATTCGTACAAATCTGATGACAAATCAATATTTAGCCAGATTTAAATTGTTAATGGGGCCATTATTTTTAGGACCATATTGGATCATACAGAGATTATATGGCAAACTGAAAGCGAAATTCAACTGTGTTCTTGGCTGTGATGGTGTATGTATTCTACCTACTGACACCTTGACAAAATCGTGAGCTCTCATGAGGTACAACAACAAAGTAAATATACAGTGACGCGTTGAAATTGATATTGAAACACAGATTTGATTGAGGTAAGAATGTATAGCATTCTAAAAGTCGACAAATAGTGTTTGGAAGTCCGGAAATAAACTGTTCGAAGACAAATATATAGACAAAGGAGGTAAACATTATCTTCCAGTATCAGCGTTCTTCCGGAACAGGTCGTCTTTGACAAGACTAGTTACTCCATTATTCAAACCGCTCCTTCAGTGCATGATATACTATAACATTATTGGCCATACATTTAAGATTTATGCTTATTATAATAAGTACTATGCACTTTGAGTTTTATCAGCTGGTGATATAATTAGCGTTAGCAATTGTGGAGAAAGTGTAGTAGCAGTAACGGTTATTAGAACGATACATTTTGCAGCATTATCTATAGACAGCGCATTTATTGTCTTTTACATTATGACCGAAATATTTTACTCTTGTTTTCTTGAATATTAGCTTTTTATTTTTACAGAGAAGTTTTTTATTGTTAGAGTTGTCAGTACTTTTTAAAACAACTTCTAGTTCTGACCTCATAATTGTAACCATGTCT
>JAEAOA010000163.1:670000-742500 GCA_016746295.1 Potamilus streckersoni
TCTTAGAAAAGTAAAATGTTTAATAATAACAGCAGGGTATTATACATTGATAGCAAATTACCAGATGATTTGTAAATTTCATGATAGGTTACTTTTTCTTATAAAAAAGGTACAAAATATCGACTAACCAGCAGCAACAAATAATGATCCTGTCTCTCCTTATAGTTATTAATAACGGTGTTCATACTAAACGTTGAACTAATTGAAACCAAAATTTGAACTGATTCGGACCAAAATGTAAAACGTCGGTTGCATTTTCAAAGTTCTACTACACGGGCTTTTCCTATTTCTCCATTGCGTCCGTTGGAAACTTTAATTACAATCATGGTTGTTTGCCTCCATTCAGGTACTGAAGTAATTTCCTTTCAGTCTGATGAAGGACTGCGTAAAGCTCTGTGAACAGTTTCTATTAAATACATTCCTAAATAATCGTAATAAAAAAACATTTGTATACCTAAAGATTATGGATGAAATCCACATACATTTAGAAGACGAAAAGTTAATTATCTTTAACAGCAGCAAAGAAATAAAAACGTCCTCATTTATTAAATTTTGGACATAAATATTATAAGCTCATAAACCTCAGCACTCTTTTAATAACGTCCCTTTCTTTGAGAAGTAAAAAAAAGCAAATGGATTGGTGAATTTATTTTCTGACTCAGACAATTTGCAATTTATTTTCTGACTCAGACAATTTGCAATGCTTACAGATAACATGCAAGTCAAGCTATCAGTTTATCCCTTTACATTTGCTATCAGGCGGAGGTATCTATTTTACATTGAATTTGTGTCTTTCATATTCAACATTCGTGCGGTGATCAACTAAGTTGAAGCCATATAGATCCTGAAAGCGATTTTTGATAAATTTTGCCGGTGCCGTAATGTATCTACAAAGCTAAAATCATCTGAAACAGGTAGTATTACATTATATGTCATTGCTTCCCTTTACAAACTTTACTCGTTAAGTGTATAATTCAAATGATATTATAACTTCTTAACTGTGTGTTGCCTGCCTACACTTAGGAATCTAAGAGTCTAAAATATAAAGCTCTTTTTTCCTTGAAATCTCCAAGATGAAGAATTATTCAGATAAATATAGCATTAGCTCGTAAACACTACCCAGAATGCACTCACCAGCTTATCTTGAGACCATCTGTAGCCACGAGGGAATTAACAGGTTTTAGGTTCCCATTTGCTTGTATAATCTAGAGTGCACCAAAATACCGTAATTCAACTGTTCTTGCCATGCTTATGTCTTACATTTGTACTTAAATGCCTTACTGATAAGCAGCTAAACGTGTCCATAATATTATTAAATAATATCGCATCATGTCTTTGTAGTACTGTACAGCTTTGTTTTCCTATAGCAGATTGTGTTATGAAAATAACAAGTAAATGAATCATGTTCAGAACTCGTCATACGACTAAGAGTTCTACAACTAATTTTGATATATTGCATATTTAGTCTTACATTATTATTAGGAGCTGATAATTAATTTTTAGGGTCAAAACTGCCTTTAATTCTTTAACGAATGAATTTGTCCCTTTTGTGTTATGGAGAATAGATCATTTACGTCCTACAATATAGATATTTCATCATATAAGTTTTGAGTTTGAAGTGATCATCATTAGAATCATTATCTGTAGTAGTAACAGTGGTTGTGGTAGTGTGCTACTAGTGCCAAAACTGGTGCATAGTTGGGGCATTACTTGAAACCCTGCGTTACGATGATAACGTGCAACGGAATATTATAATAAACGTGAAACACATCCTTCACCGTTCAATGTTATACTGTACGTGAAATACACCCTTCAACGTTCAATATTATGCTGCACGTGAAATACATCCTTCACCGTTCAATATTATACTGCACGTGAAATACATCTTTCACCATTCAATATTATACTGCACGTGAAATACATCCTTCACCGTTCAATATTATACTACACGTGAAATACATGCTTCACCATCTAATATTATACTACACGTGAAATACATCCTTCATCGTTCAATATTTTACTACACGTGAAATACATCCTTCACCGTTCAATATTTTACTACACGTGAAATACATGCTTCACCATCTAATATTATACTACACGTGAAATACATCCTTCATCGTTCAATATTATACTGCACGTGAAATATATCCTTCACCGTTCAATATTATACTGCACGTAAAATACATCCTTCACCGTTCAATATTATTCTACACGTGAAATACGTCCTTCACCGTTCAAGACCGGAAAGCAAAACTGTATGCACATGACGTTGGAAATTTTCATATCATATATTAAGATAAAGGTTCATCATTGCATCTTTGTATGTATGAGCTAGAATTATTACTGATTTGGAGCGATACGGTCAAAAGTAGTACCATATCTATATGGTCTGAACATAAACTTGAATGCTAAAAACGTTATGGTTAAATCATGCTGACGCGCTCTAAATGGGCTCAAAAAATCGCAGTGTGTAAAGTACAGTCTTCATGTGCAAAATATATGCTGCTTTTCTGCAAATTGTGGCATATTACTCACTTCATAGAATTATAGAAGATTTGAGGGTTTTTGTTCCGATTTCCATACAAATATTGTTGTCTGTTCTTCCTAGCACATAAGCACACTCTATTAAATTCATAAGTGATAAATTATGCATAATCTCATGAGAAAATATTATTAATAGCAAAATTATTTAATTTATGACATATAAAATAGCAATATGTACAGCGAGAATCGTCGTCGTTTCACTAGGACTTAGACTGGTTCTCAAAGTTACTTTTCTCATATTTCTCTAAATTTTGCTTGGTTGACGTGCTGAACTAGAAAGATGCTATCAAGAATTTGTAAGAAATCATTTAATAATTCTCAACGGGGCTCTTAATGGCCGAGTGGTCTAAACTCTAAAGCGCTCGCCTTTACCTGTCATTGCCATCTTACCTCTGTCTTCATCGGTTCGAGTATCGGACTGGCCAATGTGGATATGTGAGAGAGCTCTCAGTGGCTTCTAGTGGGTCGGAGATTCTTACTGGGGTTTTCCCTGGGTACCTCCCCAATCCTCGTCGCTATATATAGCTTACCTTGTGCTGACTCCCAAAGCGAAATAAATGAACAGGTGGATTTCTCTTAAGGAAGTTCACTACTATTTATAATTATATTAATGTCCCTTCTTTCATTTATTCTTTCGACGGTATTGGTCATGTCTATTCTTTCGGTTAGACTATACACGAGGTAACTTGTACAGATAAAACAATAGTTGTGTGTGATCATACGTGAATGCATCAAGCAATTATTGACGCGCTATACCATGATAATGTTTTCTCTTCTTCCGGCCTTTAGATGATGCGATTGAAGTCTTTAATTACTGTTATTATATGTATTCAACTGATATGCAGCTTAAAGGGACTGTTGACAATTTTTTGAGGAATCTTGACATAACAGCTCGAGGGAAAATATGATAGATTTGAATAAATAAAATACAATTAGGGATTTTATGTTCACAATCTAATTGCAAAATGAACCATGTCAATGGTTTAATATTTAGAGATACAACACTCGTTCGGAATCAAAATGTAATTTATCTATGTCTCCACATTCGACGAATATATATATATATATATATATATATATATATATATATATATATATATATATATATATATATATATAGATAGATAGATAGATAGATAGATAGATAGATAGATAGATAGATAGATAGATAGATAGATAGATAGATAGATAGATAGATAGATAGATAGATAGATAGATAGATAGATACCTGAAGCAAACAACATGATTCATAGGCACCACTTGTGTAATGCAAGAGATCTGTTATTAGTTTGGGAAATGTGCATGATGAATACGGCATACATAAGTGTGGTTTTACATGAATCACTGTCATTTCTTTAAGGTATCGTAGTCTATTCACAAAAGTGTTTTTTTTCTACAAGTAAACACTAATGTTTCCTGTATCTTTTTCCATCTAACGTCTCCAGAGGCAACATTGTGCACACCAATATTTACATTAGGTTCTGTCGGTACAAAAGTAGATGACATTTTTTCACATTTGTAAACACATTATATTCATTACAGTGCTTTATATAAGTAATTAATAAACAAAAGGTTCATAGCTTTATATGAAATTGTTCACATAATTTCGGCGCAATAACTTTATGACTGTGTATTAGATAAATATTTAGCAAAACAAAACATTCATAATTTATGTGTCGTTTTCTATCTGATTTTTTTAGCTGAAATTCAATAACACATACATAAAGTCTTTTTAACGAACTATTTAAATGAAAGTTCTCTAGGACATAAAATTCTGGTTAATGAAGGATTTGCAGTGATTTTGCTGACAATTTGTTTCTGTGCCAATCATTCAGGTAATGAAATTTGTCCGAAAATTACAAAGAAAGGATCGTAGAAGTCAACAAGCCTATCAGAAACTGACCGCTAATACAAACGTTTGCATCCTAAAATTCCAATTATTTATACATTTGTTCACTTTAAACAATATTGTTTCATATGGATATATGAGAAAGCTTGCCAGTAGCTTATCGTGGGTCGGTGGTTCGTTCCAGTGATTTCCCGGTTTCTTCCTACACCATTAATACTGGCCGCCATGAATAGCCTATCGTCTGCTGAAAAATGGCGTTAGGCCCAACAACAACAACAACAACAACAATATTGTTCCATATGAATAAAATCAGCACGGGTTACAGCTCTTTATAAGAAATATGATAGCTGTAATGTTGGAACTATTTGCCAGTTAGCATAACCCTGTTTCAAAAGTCTTGGAGAAAGCAATCTATTTTTGCAACTTGAAAGATATGTTATTAACAAAAACCTACGTTAGAAACATTAATCTGGCTTCCGGAGTGCATGACCCGTGCATACATCTTTCATTGACCTACTTTACCATATTAACACCCAAACAGCTAAAGGCAGGATTGACAGAAATAGTTATTCTAGACTTTTGACACCTTGAATGACGAATATTTTGGTAAGAAACTTAAAGCATGCGCACTCCCTTCTGTTATAACTAGATATGCATGAAGAATGACTTTTAAATCTTCCAGGTACGTCAAATTGCCATTTCAAGCTGTAATATGGTCTCAAATTCACGTAGTTTATTGGAACCTGTACGTTTTAAAACTACATTCGAAATTTAGTTCAGCCAGGTGATAATTGAACTATAATTATGTTCTTATTTTACAAATTTATTAAATACAACTATCCATAGTATTGTATATGCTGATTATCCCCGATAAATTATACTACAACTACTGATTTATATATATATATATATATATATTTATATATATATATATATATATATATATATATATATATATATATATATATATATATATATATATATATATATATATATTCGGTTGGTTAGGTTTATTTGTGTTTGTATGTGAGTGTTTGTGTCTGAGGTGTATGCGTTAAATCAGTAACGAAATACGAAATATTTGTGAATAATAATAATAATAATAATAATAATAATAATAATAATAATAATAATAATAATAATAATAATAATAATAATAATAAGTATAATAATAATAATAATAATAATAATAATAATAATAATAATAATAATAATAATAATAATAATAATAATAATAATAATGACTTTATGCAGCGCCTAATATTTAGAAGCTCTGAGCTCTATACATTTGACAACGCTTGAAAAGATTTTTTCTTTTAAAAAAACATATAATGAAATTATTACAAAAATAAAAACAAACGCCACAAAATTAGAAACAGAAAAACATACTGCAAATTTTTAAGGTAAGGATACGTTAAAAGGATACATTATTAGGTCATTATGACTGTTCTTGCAGCTGAAATATGAGTTTTAAGGGCGCTCTTGAAATATATCACTGTATTTGTGTCTTTGTGTCTAAGTGTAGTGGGCGATTCGTTTCGCGTTGCTGGGCCCTGGTATGCAAACGAACGTTGTCCATATGATTTCAGCTTCATAATTCTCTTATGCGTGCTATCAGACAGATATAATTCTGACATGACATATTTAATTGTGTTTGCAGCTCTTTCTAATTATGTTTTAAGCTAAAATTATCAAAGGAAAATTTCTCTATGTCGAAAAATTATGACATATTTATGTAAACGATATTTTCCTGGCTAGAATCAAAAGATCACGAAGAAAACAGTGTTGGGTATTAAGCAATTGGAAAAACGACTAAAGAGAATATCTATACATTTACATTTTTAACGACGTTTTTTTTCAATTAAAGACATTTAATATCCAGTACAAAAAGCATTTAGGCAGCTAGACTGTTAGTTCACAGTATCTTTAGATCACATGCATGCGACATTTCTTTAAGTCTTTCTTTGATCACAGGGTTAAAGCGATAACCTGATTTACCTTGCGTTATCAGTGAATGCGAACATCGTACTGTATCGCATCTAGGAATGACGAGAAATAAAGTTAAACCGTTCAGGTAACAACATATTAATAATTATTCGAGCAGTGCAATCACAGCAGGAAACTAACTGTACGAAGGACTTGAACTAGTTATGCTGACAGGTCATTTGCTCTCTCTCTCTCTCTCTCTCTCTCTCTCTCTCTCTCTCTCTCTCTCTCTCTCTCTCTCTCTCTCTCTCTCTCTCTCTCTCTCTAATTTTATCTACCTATTTAATTTACATGCCTAGTGTGGTATTTATGTAAGCATACACATATTTTGATCTATTATCTAATATCTGACTGATGTTCAGATTGGCATTTGATATGGAGTGTCTCCTTTAATACTTGCAGCGGAAAGGCTGAGGTGGGGTTGGGTTGGAGGGTTACTTATGAAAACGAGAAGCGAGATAGGATGATAATTGAAGTACGTTGTACTTCAATGTCTTTAAAATATGAATAAAATTTCTTATAGCGTGAATAGAAAATCAATCTTTAGTAAGAAAAGCAAATTAAGATTACATGCAATTTTTTTTATCTGGATATGAAATGCACAGATCACTTGTGGTTCATAACATATGACTATACGTGTATGTAGGATAACATGTATCCTACATTACGTGTATGTAGGATAATAAATTACTATACGTGTATGTAGGATAATATATGACTATACGTGTATGTAGGATAATATATGACAATATAGGTATTTGTAGGGTAATATATGACTATACGTGTATGTAGGATAATATATGACTATACGTGTAGTGTATGTAGGATAACATATGACTATACGTGTATGTAGGATAACATATACGTGTATGTAGGATCACATATGACTATACGTGTATGTAGGATAACATATGACTATACGTGTATGTAAGAACGTTTGCAAGTGGAAATAACAAATACTTTGTTACTCTGTCTCTCGTTTCTATCCTATTGCAAAATAGCACTGTTCTAGCACCATTCTCTTGTTCGAAAGTTAAGAACACATTTATTTCAGATCATTTAGTTGAGAATATGTGCATGCTGTTAGAACGGTGCTATTTGTAACAGTGAACATAATTATGCGCATGAGAAGTAATCATTCATGTCTTGATTTTATTATTTTAAGAGTGTGAGTTTCTTGCTCGCTTACTTTTTTGATCGGGGTGGTGGTGCGGGCTATGTTGAATAAAGTTGTAATGGTTTCCACGCACGGTTATACGTGTAGACGAATGGGTAGGATTATTATATAAATATTGAAGGACGATGTCAAATTATAAATGTAAATCCTATTGGGGTCTGGATGAATGTTAGGGCGACTGAGGAATAAGTGATTGACAACCACGTCTCAGCTTTGTTGAAGCATGCGAGACAAAAACACTTTAATAATTGATGTTGTCTTTAGGGTAGATCAGGAGCGAGGGAGACCCATGGGGTGTCATGAACTACAGACATTACAAAGTACATCAAAATTGTGAAAAATGTGAATAAAAAAGAGATTCGATCAAACAAAATCTTTTGTCAAAGTTTGATTTATGCAATTTATAGGCACAAAGTCAAAATATTTATAAATACATGCTATCCTTAAGTTTAATTTTTAATTATTTTGAAAGGAAAGTAAAATATACATATATCCTAATTTTTTATGGCATTGAAGGAGAAAGGTAACTTTGTAAATGGCTATTCTATTTTGATGTTCCCGGGATAACCTCTTTGCAGATTAACTTTTTCAATCGAATCCTATACCACATAGTAAAACTAATCGTATCAAAATTAAACCATTATTATATATTTGGATCGTTTCGTTTGATTAACAAAATATTTTATTTAACATAACTTATCCATATTGCATATTGATTTTAAGAATATGTTTTGGTCATACATTAATTAGTACGCTACAGATGACATTCAATAACATCCACTGTATTAGCTACTCATGTTTTTGAGTGTACACGAAAATGAAACTGCACTATTATATATGTTATATCACTTCCAGAGCAAATGAGGACATTGAGAACCCAGTGAAGATATAATGACCTGCAATGGTTTTTAATTAGAATATTGCCAATAGTCTGCGGTGTTTGATTGGTGTACATCTAATACAGAGACAGACAGACAGACAGAGACAGATAAAAGGGAATTGATTTGTGTTGTCAGAAGATGGAAATTCTGTAAAGATTATACTTGCTATAGTGAGGTAAACGTTCACATTATTCGAGCAATCTAACATTCGCCATGTGTGATTGTAATTTCTTTCAAAGTGACACAGTTGTTATAATAATAATGTGTGCAAAACAAAGAAACTTCATTGTTACAATATTTTTATGAAAGACATTCTCCATATTTATACAAACAATGCTTCTTTGGAAACTAAGTCTGCAAAAAAGTAGAATTGTCCAAACTCTTGTCTTAGTTATTAAGAATTTCCTTACACGTGGATGCATATGGTTTTATATCAATCCTTTCATTTCCATAGCAACCCATGACAAAAGATTTCCATTTCTAAAATTAATAATGTCCACGCGTTTAAAATCGATAGAGCCTTTATATAATAATACAATATATATTATGTTCACGGAGACTTTTATTTAATGAAATACTTGGCTCTAACACAAAGATAAAGAAGTTTAATTGATTGGTGACCGATTCATATTACAAGTTGTATAAAACTGCATGGTTCCTTTCAAGTGTTCAAAAGCTCCGAATTGGTAACTGGGATTAAATTGTTAATGGGCACAAGGAAGAGTATAATCTTTACAGTTTTATTTAAATTCCAATACACACCTTTACTATCCAGCATACACTTCGACAATCTAGCAATCTGCGTTTGGATTATTATCCACATGACTCACATTCAATACAGTGCTCAGATTTTGAAAATATTCCAAACACTTCACATATGCTATCAACTAGTAGCTTCCTGATTATTAACAAAACATACACCCCTACTATCAAACAAAATGGCTAGAATTTTTATTTACACTCTATTCTTACGTGCACGCAAAAATGCTATTACACAAGATGATGGATAAGATGTTAAAGAACGATAATTCACACTGATATACAAATATTCACACAAACATTCATAAACAAGGGTAGGAAGTTTTTATATTCAGGCGATATCTTTCATATATTTTCACAAGAGAAGGGCAAGGGGTTATATGTATAATTGTTTTGTGAGGGAAGAGAAATATTTAAACAAACACATATAAACAAAACTCTTTGGCAATTTATTTCCATCTTCTTTCAAGACATTTGGGTGGCACTGAAAAGGATAATTTATTTTCTCGTGCTCCACTTCCTTCACACTGTTCGCACACCCGCTTAGCGCACCGCAGGCTGCATAGATTTTGGCCCTTTTGTCTCCGTCCCAAGATGCTTTGGTAGAAACCTCAAGTCCCACAATCATCGTTCTCTTCCGGATTCCAATCTGGATGTCACATTAGGAGCTCTTCTCTTGGATCCGCGTCAAGTTTTAGTAGAGGAGCTGAAATTGAGTCATCTCGTCAGGCTCATACTATCTTTTCTCTCCTGCTCCTTGGCCTGTCTCTCATCTTTTAATGCCCCCTTGAACCTTAAAACGTCTGAATCCATCGCCTCTTTAACAAACCTTTTATCAATTATTACAGAGCGAGGTTTCTCTTCTTGGGGTACCACTCCATATCATTATCTCTACCCAGGTGGCCCTAGACCCTTTTCAGCAGGTTGACAACGTCCAAGTGTATGTATTCTTTGCAATGTTGGGTGGTCATTCTTTCTTTTCTTTGTTCTGCACACGGACGACGATGAATGACAAGACTCGATATGGTACAATACTATACTGTATTTTATTAAAGTCACATTGCCAACAAGGCATGCTCGTTTGGTTTATTCGCACATAGATGGATAATCAATCAGACGATTAAAGAGGAATTAGAGCCTCTTCGATCGAGCATTTATGTGTGCAGAGCACATTATTTACTTGTAATATCTAGCCGCGGCAAGATAGTAAGGCGTCGGGAGAGCGGCACCGCTTCATAGTAGACGCAATTAACCTCCTGGATAAAGGTCCTAAAATTTCGCCTTTGCAAAATTTCGAATAATGAAAGCCTGTGATGTTTAATATTGGAATGAGGGAGTGCGTGGTGTTATGTGAGTCTATTGAGTAGATTTGATTGGACAGTATGCCCAAACATTTAGGTCTCATTTATAAGTATTATTTAAAAGTTGCTCTTTGTGCCGGGAGGATAGAGTGTCTGTTGGCTTTAGATTGCCGCATCGCGCATCTCAGCCTAATTATCCTGAGTTTAAGATCACCTTATAGAACTAGGTTTTGGTCTTACTAAACGTTTACCCTATTTAAGCTTGGGTTAATCGGTACCATATTGTATGGCTGAGCATGATGGCTGGAGTTTATGCCATTTATATTGACCAGTTTGGACAGATTTCATTAGTTATAAGGTAGACTTACACAACCAATTTGTGAGCGAAGGAAGATATAGTAGAATGTTATTAATATTGTATAACGAATGCAAAAATATAAGCTATCCGATTTGTGAGTGAATATTGATATAAGCCTAGTGATTCATGTTAGTACCATGGCGACTCGGGTGACCTGCTCCAAACAAAACGTGCAAAACAGAATGTTATTTATCGCATCACATGTACGATCTGTAGCCTTCAGAACGTCGGAGAAACTGAAAAGCTACACAAAAGGATAAACCTTCTAATTGGATGACAAAGACGCTGTACCGGTCGCAGAACACTTCTCTCCTGGCCACACTTTCAGTGATAAAACACTTATCGCATTTCCGAAACGAGGAAGAAAAAGGAATCTTACTGGATACGCCGCCTTCAAACATTGAAACCAAACGGTCTAAACCAAGAAGACTAGAAAAAGAAAACTATGCACTAGTAGAATTGGTCTTCGTAGGCAACACAGTTTCTTTTCAAATTTCTTCTAAATCTTCTTAGTATCCTTTAATTATTAATATAAGAATAAAATATTTGGTATAGAATCAAATATCCTGGATATAATCTGCGTTACATAAATGTACACAAAGTAATAGATGTCGCTTTGGTTCGTCGACGTTTAGGGTATTATAAACATTTTTCAGTATTAGCAACAAGTTTATACAGGCTGGTTGAGACAATGTACCTATAGATTTAACTCATTTGGAGAGAGAGCCATGTAAAGTTTTACAAACACAACGTTTTTGTATTTATTTGTTTGTTTTGTGTACGTTTTGTATTTGCCTTTGAAAAAGACTCATTAAGAGTCAAAAGCGCTCAGGCTAGATAGTTACTAGGTTCGCACTGTTCGTCGTCAGTTTATTTCATGTCTTTTACTGGACCTGTATTCACTAGTGAAAATGAAAAGGAAATAATATATAGAATACAAGAGATGTGACGATTTATCTTTCGACATTTTTGCAGGCTTCTTTGTATATATGTAGGTAGATATTACCAATATTATTATTATTGCATTATTTCTATTATGTCATCCTTCATTAACACAATACATAGGTATACTATTGATTTAAGAAATCCTAACAGGTAAATTGCTTTTGGAAACTTATAATCGAAACAATATCTAAGCATTCGACACAAAATACAGTATCACTGTAAAACGCATGGTAATTATCTGTCTATATTGCAGGCCGTACCGTTCGTTCAACATTTTCAAAAGATGTGGACGGATATTCGACTTTTATGCGGAGGTCGATGTCGTCGTTGGCCGTCTCTTATGCTATCAACCGTTCTCTGTTCTTCATTAATTCCTTACTTATATCTGTACTATAACGCCATCGGAGGTATCCAGATTCCAACACTGTTACAAAATGTCCAAGAGAATCAGACTGCTGTTGGGAATAGCACATTAGGATCTGACTTTCTAGATCTCAGAAACGGCAGCAATTTTCAGTTCGAGTTACCACTTTCGAGATCAACTATAGCTTCTCAATCCATCAAAGCTATTCAAACCATTAATCAACCTATATCATCACCATGGAAGAAAAGGGTACAAGAACTGACAAAAAATCGAACAAAGCCTCTACTTGCATTATTCACCACTTGGATTGATAACGATGACAAGAAACTAGTTCATAATCTAACTACCGTGAATTGGTTATCACTTCGTCCTTTTGTTTTACCAATTATATTCACAAATGAAACTGCATTAGCAAAAGCGTGTGAAATTGCTGGCTGGGTGACTTTACCTTTAAGAGTCACCGCCGCGGATGGTGTTCCAGTTCTGAAGTATATGTACATTGATACGATGAAAAAGTACGAGTCCAATTTATATGCATTCGCTAACGCTGACATCTTATTTACAGATACATTGGTTGATACGCTAGTTGAAATCCTTAAAGATACGTCAGTATCTCATAAACCTACTTTGATCATAGGCAGAAGAACAAATGTTGACAATGTAACAATGGAGGAAGGATCGTCTTGGAATGAGCTAACAATGGTAGCAAAGAAAAGAGGTACACTTTTCAGAACTGATGCAGAGGACTATTTCGTCACGTCACCTTCGTATCCATGGCATGAAATACCTGAAATTGTAGTTGGACGTAGAGCATATGATAACTGGTTGGTTCTAAATGCACGGAAGCAGAAATATAGAGTCATAGACGCATCCAAAACAATTCTAGCTGTCCATCAGACTACTAATGCTGGGAACCATGAAAACGCGAAAAAGGAAACAAACGAATATAATCATAATTTGCTAGTATCACTGTACAAAAGTATAAAATACAATTTAGGAGACTGTATATGTGCGGAATATAAAACAACAATAAATAATGGAAAGATTTTTATCACTCCTCGAAAAGTACCGTGGTTTTGCAAACTTAGATAAAATATCACAGTGTATCATGTGATGCTAGGAATTGCTATAATTTTATATGTCAGTGAAATATTTGCATATATTTCAATGTTTACAAATTGTGTAGTCTTAGAAACTATTTCCATTTCTTGTCCTCGTTAGAATATAATCAACAAAATCACTTCAGGCAACATAATTCCTGATTAATTGTACATTTGTATAGTTTGGAACTAATGATAAGATAGCAATGTTTTATTATCAATTTAAAAACGACGTATGTATGTAGCAGCATATAACATTCACAATGCTTATTTTATGGATGTGGACTGCTCCGGTGGCCTAGTGGTTAGAGCGCCCTACTCGGCTGCTAGTTCGAACCCCGGCCGAGTCATTCTAAAGACTTAAAAAGTAATACTAATCGCTTGGCGCTCAGCATTAAGAGGTTAGTTTCAGGACTGGTCGGCCTCATGTCGGTATAATATGACCAGGAGGGATATCATCATTCGTGTCTGCGGCATGATGCCCCAGTGCTAGACTGATATCACTATGAGCTGCCACGCTGCAGATATCGTAGCAATATAACTGAAAATTGTTAAAGCTACGTTAAAAATCCAAATCACAAACACGCACACTATTATGATGTCATTTATGATTTAACCGTTACTCGTCAAGAAAACAGTGAGTTTATTTCATTAAAAGATATACAATCAATATCATCTTTAACATTTTTACATTAATTCACCATTCATTATTTCATATCTAATATATGGTATAAAATGGTCAAATATCTGATGTAGGTTACACTGAGAATATAATTGAAGATGATTATAGAGTTACGGGTCATTATTTTCCAAACATGGTGCTTAAATACAACTGGTAATCTGCTTTTTATTTAATCAAACTGGTTTAATTCTTTTTTCATGATGCGTGTCAGACTCGCTCACTCAAATTAATGGCCTTGATGAGGAGTGAAGCATATAGTAAATAGTTATTAGAACATATGTATCGCATTTGTTTTGGTTTCTTGGTTTTGTTTGGTTCTTCAGACTTCAATCTTCATTTTGTTTCTTCGTTTGAGGATTGATTTTGCAAATAACTCATAAAAATTTGCAACTTCATTTATCATTTTATACTTTTCACTCACTCACACACGCACACACACACATATATATATGTGTGTGTGTCGTGTTATGTATATGTAATTAAATTGTTTATTTTTTAGTTTAAAATTTTTTATTGTTTATGTTTTAGTTTAAAATTTTTGTTTTTACTTTATTCCATTATATGGTATTTTTTAATTTTGTCTGCTGGATCTGATATTCTTAGACATTCACTTCAGTTGTGTTTGACCTAGTAAACAGACAGTAATAGAAACTTTGCATCTACTTGCTGACTTTGATTCAAAACCAGTCTTTGTTTTGAGTAAAAAACTTTTTTCCAGAGTAATAATCGTTGCTTTTAGCTAAGGTTATACATTGAGTGCTTGAAAATCGACATGTAAATGTGTCTACGTTGTAATGGTAAAATGACCACGTGAACCTCATACGGGAATCAGTTTTGATTTTAAGGCATTCATATAACTCAATGTTATAAAACAAAATAGCCATTTGTGCTTTTAACCTTTGAAGCTCAAAGGTCTTTTGTTGTGACCCGTTTGAGTTTGGGTTTTAATTGTTGGAATTAGCAATATATTTACCATGGTATACAAGTACTCCTAAATTGATTCCTAGACAAAAACATTTAGTGAAAATTATTTGTAATTCCAAACTGGAATATTATTCTTTGTGATTCAACAAGAAATTATTGACGCATCGGTGTACAGCTGACTTTTGAAGACTTCCTCGCCTTCCATCTTGAATTTCATCTGGATTCGAACTATCATTCATTTTATTGATAGGACGTATACATTTTAATTTTTGGATTAGTTCTGATTTGATGCGTAAACAGTAAGTCTCTTTCTCAATTTTACTTTGTTTTTACGGAATGAAATTATTTTGTTAAATTTTACAAAGCTTGTAATCTTCACTCTTTTCTTGTTACATTTGTACGAGCCTACACACGTAACAAGAAAATTCGGTTGCTCGTCTTTGGGATATATGAAATATGGCTAAAATATTTCAGAAACCTTATTTTTGAGTTTTAAATTCCAATAGTTTTTTTTAAATTGTTTAAATCTCATGCATTATTTTTTATTTTTGAAATTTGATTGAAATCAACAGGCGTTTTTACAATGTCATCAAATGTGGAAATAGTTCTTACAAATCCAACTCAGGAGTAGCGGTACTTTTTGAAAAAAAGATGAATTGCTTGAACTTGCCAGAAAATATTATATTTCTGTGGCAAAAGCTTCTTTAACGAAGCAAGAAACAAGAGGTATTTCGTCTAGTATTTGGTAGGAAATATGCGATACATGTTTTGGTTTCGATCAGTAAGTTTTTATCAGACTCTGACATAAAAATAAAGGAATTAAAAATAAAATGAAAGATGGAATTGGAATTAAGACAGCTTGAACTTCAGAAAGAAGAAAATCAAATGCTGTTTAATTGGAAAAAGAGAAGAGAAAGACAAACGCAGTTACAATTTGAAAAAGAGAAGAAAGAGAAACAAAAGCAGTTACAATTTGAGAAACGGGAGAGAGACAGAAAGCGGAGAAATAGATGCAAGGGGAGAAAAAGAAGAGAGATAGCGAGAGAGACAGACAGACAGAGACGGACAGAGAAAGAGAGGTAAATGCAGTTACAAAAAGAATAAATGCAGTTACAATCGGAGAAAGAGTAGAGAGAAAGAAAGATGCAAATGCAAAGAGGGAAGGAAGAGAGGGAACATCACTTTAGAATAAATGTAATAGAGCTAGCAAGTGTAGGAAACATTCCCACTTTAAATACAAATTAAAGTTTTGATCTTACTAAGAATATTAGGTTAGTGCACCCTTTCAGAGAAAAAGTTGACAAATATTTTCCTCGTTTGAAAGCATCGCCAAAAATTGGAACAGACCAAGGGAGCCTATTATTATAATGTGTAATTATTAGTAAAGCTAGTGATATTTATCATTCACTGTCAGTTCAACAAAGTTCTGACTATGATGTGGTTAAGGAATGCAACCTAAATTATTATGGGTTAGTCACTGAAGCTAATCGGCAAAAATTCAGGAATTATAACAAAGAAGCTGGACAAACTCGTGTCGAATTTGCAAAAGGAAAAGATGAGTTATTTGATAGGTGGTGCTTGGCCAAGAAAGTTGATCATGATTATGAATGTCTCAGACAACTGTGTCATTGTGACATTAAGACTTATGTTGACGAGAATAAGTTCGAAACCTTGGCAGATTCTGCTGGTGCCGCTAACGAGAATTAATTAACGCATAAAGTTCATTTTGTAGGCAAGGCTTCGACTCAGCAATCTTCTGGTAACAAGGTATTTCAGTCTAATAAGAGCCGTTCTAAATTTCAGTCTGGCAGAACTTTTATAAATCAAGCTTCTGATAAGCTTGATCAAAAAATATTATTTCTTCCTACTTGTAGCGAGAGCAAGAAGAAAGGGCATTTCTTGATTGCTTCAAATTGAAAAATAAGCATCAGAATCAGGACAGACATGTCCCAAATGCTCTTATTTCTACAAGGTGAAGGTCATTGTCATATATTGAAAGCAATACATTTGTTGGGTTTAATAAACACAGTCTGATTTTATTATGGAGAATTATTTACCATTCATGTCGAAAGGTTGTATATCACTCTTGGGTAATGTGGCCAATCATAACCCTATTAAAATTTGAAGGGACACGGGAGCTTCTCGGAGTCTTTCATTATTAGGTATTTTGCCTTTTTCTGTGACGTCTTCTACTTAGAGTATTATTGTTGAGGTAGCAGAGTGCGGGTTCGTTAATGTTCCTCTCCATTGTGTAAATTTGTGGTATGAAGCAGGGTGACAAACGACAATCCCTTGTACTCTAACAGGAAAAAGATCCTGAGATCTCGTGTCTGTTTGCTTCGAAGGTCCATTAGTAAAACTGACTTCACTCAAGTACCTGTCTGTTTCATAGAAAATGGAATTCTTATGGAAAAATGGAGACCTCTCCAGGTACCTGCTGGTGATGCCTGGTCAGTGACCTATCATATTATTGTTCCACAATTTTACAGACAGGAAATACTTAGTCCGGCATATTAAACTCATTTGGCTAGCAATGTCGCAAGATCTTGAATCACTTCTATTGGCAAAAAATCAAAAGTGATATTTGCAAATAATGCAAATCTTGTCATACTTGTCAAATGGTAGAAAAACACAATCAGAAGATACCTAAGGTTCATCTGCAAATTATTCCTGCATTTGTCGAACCATTTAGCAGTATAATTGTAGATTGTGTTGGTCCCTTACTTAAGACAAAGTCAGGCAACAAATACTTGTTAACCATTAAATGTGCGTCAACAAGATTCCTTTGAGATATATTAATAATAAAACAATAGTAAGAGCTGTGATAAAGTTTATTTACTCAATTTGGTTTTCCCAAATCTGTCCAATCTGATAAAGTGTACAATTTTCGTCTGAAATTTTTCAGCAAACTATGTATGAATTAGGCATCCAGCAATTCAAATCTTCTGCCTATCACCCTGTTAGCCAAGGGCCTTTATAAAGATTTCATGATACTTTAAAAATATGATTCGATCATAATGTCTTGATACGGGTAATGATTTGAGTGATGCCATTCATTTACTAGTGTTTACAATTAGGGAGCCGGTTCAAGAATCTTTAGAATTCAGTCTATTTGAAATAGTTTTCGGACACACTGTGCGTGCACAATTGAAGTTGTTCAAAGAGAATGAAGATACTGAACTTAATCTTCTGTGCTTCCAATTCTAAGTATAAGTTCTCAAAGACTTGTGAGGTTGAAAGAGTGAGTCTGCACTCTACTCCGTCAAAACATGAAATTAAGGTATAATAAAAACTCAAGAGAAAGGAGTTTACAGCCTGGTGATAAGAGTGTTATCTCTTTGCACATATCACCAAATCCTCTTCAGGCCAAATAGTATGGTTCTTACATAGTTGAAAAGAAAGTAAATTATTTAGATTACATCATGAATACTCCTGGTAGGCGAAAACAAACCAACTTTGCCACATACACATGTTAAAGGAGTATATTGAGAGAGATAGCCAAGTATCTCATGCAATTTTGTTGTACCTGTCCAATTCACTGAGGATTTAAGTTAAGAAATGCCATCGGAATTATGAGTAATCTGGACCAGAAATTTTCATATTTGCAGCCACAAGAAAGGAATTAATTTAACAACTATTATTTGAATAAAAACACTTATTTTCAGATATGCCTGCAAGAATAAACAAGTCTTCATGAAATTTGAAATTACATATAACAAACTTGTGAAACAACACCCATCAGGATTAACCTTTCCAAACAGGAATACCTGAAAAAGAAATTAATTATTTGCTGGAGAATGATTTCATAGAGCCCAGTAAAAGTGACTGGAGTTGACCATGTATACTTGTTCGGAAACCAGATCATACATTTCGTATTAGCACTGATTACATGGAGGTGAACATTGTGACAACAACAGATTTATTCCCATTACCAAGAATCCATGATTGCATTGATAAAATCGGAAATGCGCAGTACGTCACCAAATTTACCCTTCTGAAAGGAGCTTGGCAAATTATACTGACGGATAGGGCGAACGAAATTTCGTCATTCGTGATACCAGATGGATTTTATCAATATAAAGTGATGACTTTTGGGATGAAGGGTTCACCAAGTACTTTTCAACGTTTAATGAATATGATTACATCTCGTCTAGATAAGTGTGTTGCTTACATTGATTATGTCATCATCTACAACGACAACTGGAGATAATATTTAGGAGCAATTTAGTACTTCTTTGACAGACACGCTAATGCAAGTTTGACAATCAATTTATCCAAAAGCGAGTTCTTGTGTAACATTTCTAGGATATATCGTTCGACATGGACAAGTTATACCTAAAAATGCTAATGTCATGGCTATCTCTGAATTCCCTGTGCCTGTAAGTACAAGGCAACAGTTGCGATATTTAGCTATAGATGGATACTATCAAAAATTATGTTCCAATATTTCCATTATTGCTGAACCCATAGCAAATCTATAGAGAAAGAAAAACACGTTTCGTTGGACTGATAAATGTCTGGAGGCTTTAAACAATTTGTTGATGCAAGTGATGTTTAAGGTTTAAGCAATAATGATTCAAGAAATAGGAAATGATGTTGATCATCCAGTGTGATATTCATCTAAGAAATTAAATAAGCAGCAATTAAAATATATAACAATCGAGAAGAAATGATTATCTTTGATATTATCATTCCAACATTTTGAAGTTTGTATTAGCTATTGTGTTGAGTGATCACAACCCCCTTACGTTCATCAACAAGATGAGAAGCAAAAGTCAGAGATTATTAAGGTGGATTTTGTTGTTGCAGGAATATAATATTCACATCAGGCACATCAAAAGAAAAGACAATTTGATAGCAGATGCACTTTCCGTGTTTAGTAATGTTATTTCGTTTACACTTTTTATAATTGATAAGAGTTCTTCTTATGTAACTTCTTTTTCCTCATATAATTATTCTTTGGTGAAAAAAAAGCTTTATTATAACTCTCATCTTCTTCTATGGGAAAGTGTTATGTATATATAATTAAATTGTTTGTTAGTTTTAATAGTTTTTTTTAATTTTATTTCATTACATGTTACTATAATGGTAATTTTATCTATTGGACTTGATATTTCTTTTCTTAGAAATTCAGTTCAGTTGTTTTTGACCTAGTAAACAGTCGGTAGTAGAAACATTGTATATATTTGCTGACCTTTATTCAGCACCAGTGTCAGTTCTAGGTAAACAACTTTTTATTTCATTTTTCAGAGTAAGAATCATTGATTTTAGCTAAGGCCATGCCTAGAGTATGTAAATAATCGCCGATTATCACGTACTCTCGATAGATAGATAGATAGAGAGAGAGAGAGAGAGAGAGAGAGAGAGAGAGAGAGAGAGAGAGAGAGAGAGAGATAGATAGAGAGAGAGAGAGAGAGAGAGATAGATAGATAGATAGATAGATAGATAGAGAGAGAGAGAGAGATAGATAGATAGATAGATAGATAGATAGATAGATAGATAGATAGATAGATAGATAGACAGACACCGGTAGCGTACATCCAACATCCATCCACAGGCAGATAAGAGATTATGGTATATTTCCCTAGAGATGCACGAGGATCACCAAATGAAATGACGTATAAATCTCATTTCTCTATAAAGGATGAAACAAACACAAATTCATTCTTATCCATCTCTCTCTAAAGACCATTGAATCGTATAAAATTTTCTTTATTCTGCTTATATCATCCATTATAAGCATTGTGACACAAACTGCATTATGTTTCTCAGAATAAATTTAGAGGCCAGCATAACTTGTTTCTCAGATAATAAGAGATGAGCTTATTAAAAGACAACATATCTTTTTTTAAATGATTATGATGGGGTGATTGAGCATGGTGTTATCGTGCTATAAATACGTATGAATGTAAATCAGTAACTCAATATCCATATTTTGTCTCGTTATTTGGATTACAGCAGACACATGCCAAGATGATTCACAAATAAATAGTCATTTTTTGGTTTTAATTTAAAAGTACGAGCAGGGCATTAATGCAACGTTATCCTTTTTAAGCGATATTTGAAGAGTTCATTGCTGATTAAATGGAAAGTAATCAATGAAGATCAATACCTTTGGATGAAATTTTACTTGCTTTCGATGAGGAATGCATGCATGCATTCATAATGTTTTGGCTGAAGAAAAAACAAGTTTCGTGGCTGTCAATATAATATCTATTTTACTCCAAGGACCACATCGTTTGGAGCTGTCGACATTCACTCACATTTAAAATCAATATTAATAACGGATTTGTACACGAATTATAACAGAAGAAAATGGAGTGATCAATAAGTTGTATTTTTACCTGCTCTGTATAATACAGTGGTGCAGTTACTTATACTGATCAAAATGGTAATCCAACCATAAAGGAAATTAAGAAATAATGAGGTGCATTTTTACCTGCTGTGTATAATACAGTGATGTATCCACTGCATCTTTGCTTTCGGCTCATTAGTCATGTGGTTCTGGTAAACAGAGCAACTCGTAACTTTCCCCAACTCATACTGGTTCTTGAGAGGTCTGATCTCATTAGAGTCAGCAGTTGTAGAACCTGGACTAATGGTAGGAAATTTTTTTTCAATGTCGGGCTGCTATAGGCGTGAGTCACACTTGCATGCATTGCTAAAAGAGGTTGAAAGCTCAAAGCGGGCCCAACCCTAACTGGCTTTAATACGTTGGGTCTTGAAAGCATGCATCCATTCTAAGAATGGTTAAAGACGTAAACAAAACCATATAAAACAATGATAAAATATAATCACTTCAAAATTTATCTCAGTCGTATAAACATATACACGGTCAAGAGAGATATACATCAGAATAATTTGAATGTGAATGTTTGCAACGGAATACATATAAAACCTTAAACATAGACATCTACGTTATTGCTATCGCATTAAAGACACACTGAGCTAATACGAATGCTATCTGGTAATATTGATTGACAACTGGGATGATAGTAATAATATACTCTAAGGGGACAATTTATTTGTCAAACAAATTTAGCATATGTATGTGATCCTGTCCAAAAGAACACAAAATGGCCTAACATGACATATGATGGTATCAAATCATTAATTTGTTTAAAGTTTCATCATTCCATCTGTGTATGTATTAGTGCACATTAGCACTGTTTCCAACTGATACGGTAATGATTCGTACGCAAAATTACCATTGTTTAATGGTCTGAACGTCAGCTTTAAAACTGAGGACGTCCTGGTTAAATAATTATGACGCAATCTAAATATATAGAGAATATCAAATGGGTAATGATTTGTATTGAATTCATAAAACGAGTTGTATAATCTCCAGGTTTTGCGAACCTTGCCGAGCAAAACCTGGACAACGAGTTTTATTAATTTAATATTAAATCATTGCCCATTTAAGATTCTTTTATCACAGCTTCATTTCGGTAAAATTTATTTAGATCGAAAGAATAATTTCGTTCATTCTGACAGACGCAGTACCGTTCATATGATGTGCGTAAAAATTGTCACAAGCAGGTGAAATAGCAAAAGTATATTATACATTTTGAAAAACTCTATATCACATAATTAGCGTCCTTTTCAAATCAACATAATATTTCATAAAAGACAAAACATTTTTCAACACAAAATGTCCAATGCGTGTGATGTCTCATTGCATAGTACCGGTTTGAGTTGGCTAACACAACACAGTGATAGTGTTTAAGTTGAAATTCCACAACTAAACATTATATTGCTGCAATATTTCTGTGAAAGGAAGATTACTGGATGTAGAAATACACATACTTACTGTAATGTATTTGTGACCAAAATGTGCAGTATTTGATTTTGGAAAATTAGGTTGTACAGAAAATGAAAACAACTCTGCGACTCAGACTTGCATCACATATTTGCCTCGTAAATATGCTGTGTTTGGATAAATTTCTGTCAGTTGGGGTGACCGGTTTATGACTACATTCTTCTGTTAACAAGGGTGTGTTTACTTACTTCAGTAAGTTCACATTTAAACCAAGCTTGTATATCGAGCAGATTCCATGCTACAAATATACTGACAATGCAAACCCACTCAACCCTTTTTATCATATGTGCAATACCGGTTGTTTTACTTATTATTATTCTTGTCTTGCGGTTTTACCATTTGTCATGTATTTATATGTTATATATGACATAATAAACCCCGGTGGGGATAAATTGGCATCATTGAAGCAAACGAGACTCCCAACTCCCTTTTCGCGACCCGATTCAAGAAATGGAGTCCAAACATTTTCAATCAAAAAAAAAAATTCCAGAAGGCGGGATGAAAACGTTTTCACACGATCGCAGCCACTCAGTAAAGAGGATACTGCTCAATAATTAAATGGTCTTATTTGGACCAATCAGAATCACATAAAGTGATGTGTTAACATGTATAATATCCAAAAATATTAAACTGCATACACTATAGGCAAAGTGTACCGAATATGTTATGAACTAAAAAAATCACTTGGTGTGAAGGTTCAACCTTAATTTGCATTCTGTAATGTGCTATATGTGTGTTCTTTCCAGACAATTGTTGTATATTACTGATTCTAAAGCGTTGTGTATAGTTTGCAGGCTTTCTGGTCACTTTCATTTTCCTTAGAAACATTTCATGGAGAAAAGCATACTCTGATTCATTCCGTAAATTAACAAGTTTGTATTAGGTTATGGCAAATTATTATAAAAAGCAGAACTATAATAATTAGGTTTATCACAGATAGATTTTGAATGAGTCCCAACTAGACGCTTTACAAAAAATCAATACTCATGCTTTGGCTAGTTCTTTGAAATGACTTTGCTTATCTTTCTCCTAATATTCGAATACTCGTCCTAAACTTTCTAGTCGTTAATTTTCAATAAGGCATTTAAGGCCTTTGATCAGGTGGAATTTATTCAATTCTTTAATTCCCACTTATTATAATCATTACAATTTATCTTGTTGTTTTGTTTTTATTTCTCTGGCGGTCTTAGTCATATTCAGTCAAGCTAAGCTTGATGCTTATAGTGGGTATCTTGTTATGTGTCAAGTTAAGCTTGATGCTTATAGTGGGTATCTTGTTATGTGTCAAGTTAAGCTTGATGCGTATAGTGGGTATCTTGTTATATGTCAAGTTAAGATTGATGCTTATAGTGGTTATCTTGTAAAGTGTCAAGTTTTGCTTGATGCTTATAGTGATTATCTTGTTATGTGTCAAGTTTTGCTTGATGCTTATAGTGGCTATCTTGTTATATGTAAAGTTAAGCTTGATGCTTATAGTGGCTATCTTGTTATATGTAAAGTTAAGCTTGATGCTTATAGTGGCTATCTTGTCATGTGTAAAGTTAAGCTTGATGCTTATAGAGGCTATCTTGTTATATATGCTTATGCGGACATGCGTGTATCATTTATTTGCGCTTAGCATCATCAAAAAAAGTATTTTTCTTTCTACACTTTGGCTTGAACCATGAAAGTACTTAATTATTGTTATGTGTGTAAGACTGAGATGTAGCTTTGATGGAGCCATGCGTGAGTTTGCGGATTTGTGACATACAAGGCTTGAATGAGATTATGTTGCAGGGGATTTATTTGTTCTTGACTAACAGGTAGATAACTGTGCTTGATAATACGTTGCATATCTGTATCATTAGCATTGGCTCTATCCAGTATGATAATCTGTTCATATAACATACTTAATACAAGTAAATTTTAGTGTTGATTGTTTCCATGGATACACCTGGTGGTTTGTTTATTTCTCTCTCACTGCTCTTGAGACAACGTGATGTTCGCCAATATTTGCATTCGGCATAATCGTTCTAAACGTAGGTAAACTTATGGTTAATTAAGGACTTTGCACTCATTCTGCCCTGCGTATACAAACCTGACATCGATGACTGACAAATGTTTCAATCGTCGATCAAACAGATTGAAAAGGTCGTCAGGCAAACTGACAGACATATCATCAAGACTGTCTTAAACTGACTGTTTGTCCAAACTGTTATAAGGACAATTACAACGACATATCATGTTAATCTGTCCATAGAAAATAATGTTTCAGATATTATAAATTTACTTGCGTCTCTTTATAAGGACAATCATAAACGAGAAGTTGTAGTAGTATAGGAAAACCAGATTTTCAACTCACTTTGTTTTTTTACCCTCCAAACAAGTATAAATTATAGTCCTAAATTATCCCCCACCCTATTAGAAAACCAGGTTTTCAACTCACTTTGTTTTTTTACCCTCCAAACAAGTATAAATTATAGTCCTAAATTATCCCCCACCCCACCCCCTTTTTTTTTTCCAAAATAAAACAGGGTTTTGACTCACCCTCCCCCACCTCTTTTTTTCCCCCTACTACTACCTGTAAACAGGTATTTTGTAACCAAACAAAACAACAGGTGTTGGAATGTGATAAGCTCTTTACACAGAGGTGACTAATTTGTTAGAACAGCGCATGTGTGGAATACAATTATTCTAAAGACGGCAAACGGGTTTTTACCATAAGATAACAGGATGAAAATTAAACTGTACATTAGAACGTTTCAGTTAACAAGGCGGAAATTAAACTAGCATTAGAATGAAAATGATATTATTTTATATCTCGTTACCAATGATTAATGTTTCAACTGTTGATATTAAAAATATTTCACTATCACGACTATAGATACTAAATTTTACTTTACCACTCACACAGCGACGGGACTCAAACAGATCTTTCATTTCTGGTTTGTTCAGAGGATATTTTTTGTTGATAAAATATACCTTTGACCGATCGAGATCAATTGTGAGTTTAGTATAGTTTTGTTGGCTAATGGGGCTGTGAAAGTTTTTAAATTCCGCTAGCAACTTTTGATACAATTGTTCGAGATAATTGAAATACATGCTGTTATCAGATCTGATGAGCGAAAGTTTTAACTTGTCACATGTTCCATTAAAACATATACCTGATGTTTCATTATTAAATTCAACTGTCAATTGTTTACCGTCCATCATTAGATATTTGATGTTACTATTGTAGCTATTTGTCATTGTCAAATTTTCAAGCATTATTTTATAAGTTTAGATAAAATTTCAGTTGGAAAAGATAATGTCGAGTATAGATCTATCATCATAACAATACCCAAGGGCAAATGTATCTACCCCATTTTCACAATAGCGTTTGTCATCAAAATTATACAATCCACGTTTGATAATGACATCTGTTTCGAGTTTATGATGATTAGTTCGAATTGCCATAGCTCTCATAAAACTAACACCACCATCAAGCGCATACCTGTAGTCATCAAATTTCATAAACTTTTTAACAAAATTACGAGGCAGACCTTTGGCTTTTTTCGTTATTTTATTATTATCTAACAATACGGCATACATTTTACTACGTAATCCGATAAAGTATTTGATAGCGCTCGAGTTCATTTCATCTTTAAACTTACCAATAACCTTTTTATTTGTGTCGTCATGAAATTTACTGTCACGTGGATAATCGGAAAGATCAAACAGATGTCGATTATTGTACATGTCCTGATAGATGTCCTCACATTCAATTTCATACACGAGTGAATCAGTATCAGTAAACAATAATCTACTAGCCGGCCACTGATTTTTAACAAAAGTGTAATGAAAATCGTACATCATCCACTTTGATAAATCTAACACTGCAGCTCCAACATAGATCGGCTTGTTTAGTTTTAGATTTGTTTTTCTTCTTTGTATCGCAACAAGATTTTCATTAAATATTTTCATGCTCACAAAATCATCGTCTGACACAAGTTTGTTTCTGCGATTGACATCATTAACTATTTCAATATTTACGCGTTTCCTAATATTCTCCATCGTCTTACCAAAAACGGAATTGTTCATCAGTTTAAAGAAGTTTTTCTCAAACTCTGTTTTCGCTGCAGCTCTTCTTGAAGTGTTGGAGTTAATATAACCTCTCATCCACGGCGACTGATTAAATTTTAGTACACGATGAACTTTTCTCAACACAAGACCAGCATCGACTGCTTGTTTTAAAACTTTGTAATGCAAAACATAATTTTTCTTATCAAGTAAATTTGGTACTAGTTTCTTGACCATGGAATGTTGCCTTGGTGATGCTAACGCTTGTTGTTCTTTTGATAACAAACTATAATCTATAACCATCGATTCCGCACAGAAAGGGTAATCGTTATGTAATTTGTGTAGCGAATTTGGATAATCAAGATCAACTTCAACGAAATAGGAAACATCGTCAGGTATCTTTTTTTCTGTCTCTGATAGAAATCGATCAACCGTGATCCAATGAAATCCGCTAAAAGGCATTGGTTCTGCCATCGAACCACCGTAAAGATTATTACAATCTAGATAAATTATATACTTCGAAGGAAGGTCAGGATTATACTGTTTCAGGTATTTGTTGTTTGCTTCAGCATATTTTTTTGTTATCACGCTAATACCGCCTCGGATACCTTTTTCAATAAAATTGAACATATCCACGTCTGTCAGTAATTCTAACCTTACCTTACTAAACTTTAGCAAAGCATCCCATGACAACCCAGGGGCAGAATAATACCAGCAAGGATCTAGTCCATAATTATTATAACTCACTTCACGAAAACTTTCAAAAACATCTGCTAGTAATAACACGTCAGTTTTCAGGTATAAATCATGATAATCACCAAAAGTCTCACAATCAAACTCTTTCCAAATATCTTGTGCATACCTGTACTCATCATCAGTTATATTTTCGTTTTTAAGTTGTGAGTAAAATTTGTCTTTGTCAGGTAAAGATATTTCATCAAATTTACTCCAATCGTCGAGGTATTCGTATGGAAAAACTCCTTTTTTAGCTAGTAGATTAAATTTATCTCCAAAACAGTCTCTTAGGTTATCAAATTTACTACAACCTTTCACTAACTCATCTAACGAGGCTGCCATAAACTGCAGGCTGTCAATAAAACGTAATTTACCTAGCGTAACTGACATGTACTTTTCAAAATTATTTGGGATGCATTTGATGACGTTATCGAGTTTTAGATGAGCTTTTATCTCAGGATCACCAAAAGCTTCTACTATAATATGGCTATCATATCCTCGAAAATTGTGAAGAATAACCGGAATAAAATCTGGAGCATGAAATTTTAAATTACACTGATTATGAGCCGCTCCACGATACTGTCCAGTCAAATGACAATGGTCATGTACTTTTTTATCATCGTCAAAAGCTTTTTCACAAATATGACAAATTTCTGCTTGCTCGTGATTGGATTCTTGTTGAGGTGTTAATTTTAACATTGGCGTTACTTTTTTCAAATGAGTAAATATATTATCAACTTCGTTAATCAACTGCTTGAGAAGCCAAACAGCTGGATTTTTACCACGATATAATTTGATTGATTTAGATAATCTAGAATCAGTACAACAAACTACCTTATACGCTACTCCACACGGAACATGATTTTGAACTTTTCTTGTACTCGATTGATTAGGATTATTTTCTACACCAAGTACAGGTTGAAGTAGGCATTCGAAATCAGCGTATATGACGAAAGGAATTTTTAGTTTGTGATTATGATGGACAAACTGTAACACACTATCTTTTTTAGATGGCATTGTTATTCTTTGCACATCACTACAGTACTGCAAATGCTTTTGTAATGTTTCATTGCTTGTACAGCCATGCAAGCAGCGGTAACAAAAGAACTTTTTGTTCTTATCCTTATTGTACTGTCTACCAACTAGTCCGTTAAAGTTTTTAATCCAAATATAATGATTTTTGTAGTACAGTAAATTTATAGTTGATTGTGAAGCTTTGTCTGAAATATATCTCGGATATACGTCCTCCTTTTCATCTAGTCCGAAAACGTTAATTGAAACATTATTCTGCTTTTCAAATTTTGGTATTTGATTTTCTGCCACTGGAAAGTTAATATCTTTAAAATTTAATCTAGACACGTGACTGATATACCTTTCAACACGAGTAGCGTTTTTTTCTGCTGGAAATAGTGCGGAAAGAACAGCCCATTGGAAACATTTGTTATCTACGTTTTTGATGTTTATACAACATCTTTTACTTTTTATTTTTGGTGGCAGGTCGACGTATGAACTACCTCGTAATACATTATATTTCATCGTGTGAAACAATATTCCTTTGATCATTTCAAACTTCCAACCCGAACCTAATTGAGCAAATTCCTTTATTTTTTTTCCAATTTCTTGGTGTATTTCATCAGATAGTGATAACAGATCAGTCCCAAGCAAAACACGTCTCGATTTTGCGTTAATATAAGGTTCTGCAATTTCCTTGTTAGTTAATTCTTCCATTATAACTAACTTTGAAAATATAACATGATATTGCACAAATAATCTGATACTTTTGTGTTTTTCGAGCTCACGTTTTACAATTGTCTGTAATAGGTGGTAAAGATTAGTTGCAGTAAAATTTACTAAAACAATTTGATTATCAAACTGATAACTATTATCAAAACCTGCAAAAGCAGTCGCTATTTTATTAGGTTCTCCCATAAAGCTTCTCTTAGCTATATCACGCAATTTTAACATTATTATACTATAATGTAATATCTAATTGATAATTTTTTCACACTGCGCATGCGCTAAAAATCAATTAGAGATAAAAAATATCACCTATAATATAATGACAGCAAATCTAACAAACACATGTGAGCAAGAAGCATATCAAGTTCACCCAAAATATAACTTTATCTCACACTGCGCATGCGCTAAAAATCAATTAGAGATAAAAAATATTACCTATAATATAATGACAGTAAATCTGACAAGCGCACGTGAGCAAGAGATTTATCAAATTCACCCAAAGTATAACTTATACGCTGGAAATGTAATTGGTTCGGTTATTAACATTAAAACTAGAATACCTGTTGGCAAATTAACGTCAGCGGGTTATAATATTAGTGTAAAGGGAGATAATGCCGAGAGGATTGCAATATTTAGAAAAGATTTTATTTACACGTTGTTCTGCGATGATATTCCAGAGGGACAGCGTGTATATCATTATAATGGTAAAGTCACTGATGATAATATTGAAAATTTATCCTTACAAGATGAGTTTCAGCCGCACCCAGTATTTGATTTATACGAGGCTAACGATCGCGGTATTATTAGAAATAGAAAAACTAAAAAAGTTCTTAGTAATATTAGCAATATGGGATATATTAGGGTAACTGTTAGAGGAACATCAACAAATCAAGTTCGTTATCTTGGTCATAGGTTTGTTTATGAGGTGTTCAATGGATCTATACCCAATGGTCTTGTTATTAATCACATCAATAATATACAAACTGATAATCGATTGGAAAATCTGGAGATAGTAACGCAACAGGAAAATGTGAGAAAAGGAAAAAATAGTAATGGTATTAATTTTAGATGCCCAATAAAACCTGTTATTTCAAAAAACCTCGAAACGGATGAGGAGATCGAATTCAAATCGATTTCAGCTGCGGCGAAATATTATAAGATAAATCCCGCAGTCGTAAAAATTATAGCTGATGGAGCAACAAAATCAACTTTTTCAAGAGAATACGATGCTAGGATTGGTTTTAGATATGATGATCAATAATATTTTGTAATTCGGTTTTAGTCAAGCAATGATGAGCAAATGCTATGATATCATCGTGATTAAATTTTAACGTTGTTACTGCATTTTCATTAATTTTATCTTTTTCTGCTTCTGTTAGTAATATTTTATGAGAATCACCTTGCATTACAATAACATCAACACTATAACCCAACAAACATTTTCTTACCGCTTCAGCTAGTTCGTTATAATTTACTATATTAACTTTTTGGTGATATTTTATCTCATCGGTCATCTTATAATAATAAATTAGATAAAAATATATTATAATAATGGACTTGATGAAACGACTCGCTGAACTCTACGAAGAAGATACTAGTGATAAGGTCGTCAGTGATAAGGTCGTCAGTGATGATGTCATACATAGTATTACATTTTCCAAAGATTTTATAGACAAATCTGTTGGTTATAGCGAAGATGATATTTTATATAACAATGAATCTGATGATGGTGAAATAGTCACTGTTGCTGACAGATCTAATTACAGCAGATCAACAACTAAACGGTATAATGTCAAGTATCACATTGCTAAGCAGCTAATTAAATTTAATTTTACCGTTGCCGAACAACAACTGTTCTGGCAGTTAATCAAACCTTTTTTAAATATCAAGATTCCAGGCCGACAGAAAAATATTAAATTTGATTTCATATTTGTCAAGATTTTTAATCTAATGACGATCTCTAACGATCGTAAGCAGTATCTAATATCATTATGTAAACCAGTAAAATGTAAATCTGTCAAACAAAAGTATGAGTTAATTTATAATAGCATTATATCATAATCTGCTTGGTTGGGATCCAACTGTTAAATTTATCACTATACCCACGCCATTTGACTAAACTTTTATCCCCTTTTTTTCTAATCACTTTCTCGATAACAAAAACATCCTGCTCAGTTTTCTGTAGTTCTTGTTCATAAAAACTACCTACAATCGGTTCCCCTGCCAGATCTTTTAAAACGTACGTTACAGGTACTGTCAAAAGTACCTTATCAATTACAAAAACTTCTTCGCTCCAGTTCGGAGTAAATCCTTTTGCAAATACCTTTTTCATCAAAGAAATTCTAACTTTATCACCAACCTTAAATTTATGTCTGCGGTACATGTTTTCATTTGCTAATATTGGATTTTTAACAGCTTTTTTAGGTGTCATTTTGATGGTTCGATGTTTCGTGTTATTATATTCGCTTACGATTTGAGAAAGGTCATCGATGTACCTGTTGGTGTTTTTAGCTGTCATATGTTTGTGTATTTTCTCGTTTAGCGTGCGATTAAATCTCTCAACAACAACGCTTTTACCCTCATTTCCTGTAACATACCTTTTTATATTATTTTGTTCTAGAAACTGTTCAAACTTTTTGTTAAAAAACTCAGATCCATGATCAGTCCAGATTTTGTTTGGTTTTCTTTCTGTACTCGTTATTATCTGCTTTAGCGCATCAGTCATTGAAGTTCCTGTCTTATCCGAAACAGGTACACTGAAAGCATATTTGCTAAAAACATCTATAACATTAAACAAATACCTTTTTGGAGCGCCATCAGCGCCAACGTTAAACTGAGCTAGATTGGATACATCCACCAAATCTATTGCCCAGATATCATCTACACCATTAGCGACAACTTTACGTCGTGGAAACTTTTTTTTTTAGGTCTGTGTAGTTCGACTGCAAGATCATCATATACCTTATTTCCCCGATCGTGAGGTGATTGACGAGACTCTCCGAGTCCAAGTTTATATTTTGCTCCAATTATTCCCTGAACAAATTTTCTATCAAAACGTTCTCGTAGATTTGTTGGCTCCATATCACGTAATTCGTCTAACATTACTTTATCACAATCTAATTTTGAGTTTTCATGATCACGATAACAGATATCATGACGCATTGCTATTGCATCCACTTGATTGTAAGGCTCTTGTCCTGGCAATGGATTGTCGTTTTCATCTAGTTGTTGATCTAGCGGATTCCATGGACCAGTATACCGATGCCCTGGCAATGTCCAACCGCCTTTTGGTTTTGGCAATTTTCCAATTAGTTTATGTATATCTATACCTGACCCTATTATTTCTCTGTTGTTACAACATTGACAGTATGCGACAATTTTATTTTGCTCAATACACAAATCTCTGTCAGAATCACAGTTGCATATCATTCTATATTTTTAGTCGTCGACTAAAATAATATTAGGGTAGCCAGATCCTAGCGACGTCGCTGGAGATACTATCGCTGGGGACGTTTTCTTTAAAAATGTATTTTTTCTTTTTCCACAGATTGCACAAATACTTTTTAATATTATCCTGTTGTTTTTTGTTTTTTCTGTTGTTTCATTAATACCTTCTGTTTTAGTTTTACACTTGAGACAGTATGTTGACATTATTATACTTATAAGTTTAGATAAAATTAATTGCGATCTCATCATTAGCGTGAGAAGGTTGCTTATCAAACTGTAAAATAAATTTTAAAAAATTAAGATTTCTGCTCATCTGTCGGATAAACATAATACAATAATATCCGCAAGCAGACGTTCCAACAGGTTGGAGTTGATTTGACGAATAATATACTTTTGTAAATTTTTTTTTCATATACTTTTTTATTACATCGCTTGGAGGAAGTCCAAACGAGTCAAAATAATTATTATTATAAACTGCTACCCAATGCGTACCAGATCCGTCATTAAAATCTTGTATATTAATAACACATGAACTTACAGCAGATGGTGATTTTATTGCTGCGAGCTCATCTTTAGAATAAACTCCGTGAAATCCAGGAACCGCTTTTAACTTATCAATGATATCAAAATTACTCAACGGGGTCGACGAGTTCCTGGAAATGTTAGACCACGTCCGATTCCTAAAAGATTTGGCAGCAGACTTCCCGCTAGTCCCGCCAAAAGTGGAGCGAACGGAATAATTCCTCCTTGTTTTGTTTGATTGCATATGCATTTGCACTTTGGTGTTGGTGATTTTGTTTTTATTACTTTCTTTTTTTTTGTTGTTGGTGATTTCTTTTTCTTTTGTGGCATTATAATATATTATTTACATAAAATTTATAATTTTTTTATTCCACTTCCATGAATGATACCATTACCTTTGACTGCTTTCTCCGTTGCGCCAGATATTGCTCCAGACGCTGCTGCTATTCCTAATGTTCCCAACACTGGCAAAAGTTTAGGTATTATTGTACTAGCTAATACTGATAATGCTGGACCAAGAAAACCACCTTCTTTTGACATCGCTGTCATTTGTGCAGCACTCAAATTTAAAACAAAAGTTTTTTTACGATCATACTTTTTTACTTGATTTTTTGTTAGCATTATTTTTGTTAAAACACCATCAGAAATATTAGGATTGATTTTTAATGATACCTGTTCTCGCTTTGCAGTAGCAGCTACTAATTTTTTAACTTGGCCATCAGTCAAATACACTTCTTTTACAATATACTTTGCCATTTTATATAACAACTGTAGATTAAACTTGAACTGTCATTTTACCTCCAATAGAATCTACCGTGATAAATCTATCACTAATCACTAATGCGTATACGTATAACAGCGCTACTGGAACCGCCCCAAGTGTCCAGGTAATTTCAATATCCGCTGTGCTGTCTACAGCTCGCTCGTTATGTTTACTAACATCAAAATGAAATATAGGATAAAGCGTACGAAATTCTTCTACTGATATTTGAGTTCCATCTTCAACATCTTGATATTTTTGTATTGCGTCAAGCAGGTACATGTACGGTCGAGAAATATTTTTATTAGCATCATCAGCAAAATTACACTCGATAGCTCGTTCTGGATATTGCTTTGAATTTAATCTAGCGTATATTCGTCTGACATCAGAGTGATCAAATACTGCATTATTTTGTTGTTGGTTACCTCGTCGAGCTTGTTGTTGAAATACGACAAAGATATTTCTCGGCAGTTGTTCGCTTGATGTTGTTGTGACCCTCCACGTGTAGTCAGTAGTATTTGGAACCGCTGTCTGATATACCTTATGCTGCTTAAAGTAAATTCTGTTTGTATGCTTATCAAGCGTGTTATTTAGTTCTGACATTTTAGTGATTGATGGTGTTATACGTGGCATCCACAAAGAAAGTTTGTTTATGATAAACTGTACATCAGCCCCTCCAGATCTAAACAAGCAATCGTTTTGGTCTGCTCGATCTAAAATAAGAGTATGTTTTACTCCGCGAAATACTTTATCATAATCGCGACAAAAGCCGAAAATCATGCTTAGCGGAAGCATCATTGTAATTTGACGTGATCCTGCTGCAAGTTTTCTTCGCCTAGCAAAACCTTCGTTATAGCGTGGATTTCTCACATCAAGTGTGTTAAGAAGTAAATTTAACATCGCAGTACCGTCTGCAGCTGCAGCTGGTGGTGTTATATTTAGATTATTAAAAGCTGCTGTAAGAGAAACTCTTGTAGCGTTTGCATTAGCATCTGCAGCAGGTGCGACAATATCTAGTGCAGCAGCATTAGCAATGAGAAAATTTCTCACAATTACAGTATTTTCATCAGCATTAGCTCCATGTACTATAGCGCCTCTCTTTAAAAATTCTGTTGATTCAGCTATACCCCGTCCAGTATCTTTAAACCACATCATATTAGTTGCAGTTGATCTCGAGTAATCGTCGGAAAACGAAATAATATTTAAAATTGTACTTGCAACTTGTAGGTGACTCGAAATATCTTCTACAGTTTGATTGGCCAGTTGATATCTAGCACTTTTGAATAGACTCCAACCGTTATTTATAAGAGCTACTTCTGCTCCAACTGCAATTGCAGCAGGTGGATTAGCTACTGTCATAATCTGACCACGAACTTCTAACATAGCCTTATGTGGCAGTAGAAATACATCTTCGTCTCTGGTGTTAAAGGTTCTAATACCAGTTTTATTTGGTTCGTTAGAATTTTCATCAAGGTACTCAACAAACTCGAATTCTGTCACATCGTTGTCGATGTCATAAGTTTCTGTTAACTCGAGATAATTTTTAGTAGACATTTTATTTTATTAGATTATATAAAATTTTATTGCGGCATTGTTACTTTAGATATTAATTTTTGTATGATCTGCTCGCCCTTTGGTGATAATAATTTTTTTGTTGTTGTTATCATAGCTTTTTGAGTTTCTTTTGTTGGAGCGATTTCTGAGATAGCTTGTTTTATTTCAGATGCAGTTGGTGGATCTCCTTTTATTTTATTAGCTATTTTTTGTCCCACCGCAGTCCCATCGGCAGATGCAGCTCCAGTTGCAAAAGCTTTACCCGCGTCAATAGCAATTGGTGCAACTTTACGCGCTAGTCCTGGAATATTTTTAATAACTTTAGTGAATATATTTCCAAAAAATCCTCCTACTATTTTTCTTCGATAAACTTTTTTTCTTTGTTTCATTATATTTGATGTTTCATAATTTTTACTTTTGCTCGCGTAGATGTAAATAATAAGTTACAATTTCATTACTAACATGTAACTGTTTTCTGATTGATCTGTCAACTGCATCCTTATACTTGTTATTTGATCTTCAACGTTTAAAGGATAATATATAATATGTCGTGGAGTTATTTGCATGAGAGAACCTGGCGGGACTTCGGGTGAGAAACTGTAAATCGTTTGACCTTTGCTACCTTTTGATGTATAAGAGCCAGAAGCAGTAGAGCAATTTACTAATATTGTATTTACTTCTGTTATATTTGATGGCAGTTCACTGTCATATGTAATAGGCTGATCAAGTGCAGTGTAAGTTTTTTCAGTAAATCCTAACAGTTGTGCAATACTTCTTTCTCTTGGTTCAAGATTGATTGCTATATTTTTCAAAGTTATCCTAGTTCGCAATGTGTTATAATTTGCTGCTAATTCAAAATTATCAGCCACACCGTTAGCTTTTGTTATGAGCTCTTTGATCGTCTTGTTTAGATCTTCAATATTATAAGCTCCTTGCGGAATTTTTATTTTTTTTGTTGTAGATATTGTAGGTGTTGTAATCATAGTAAAATACATTTCATCGTTAACATCATTTTTCACGTTAGGTATAGCATTCCAGCAAGTACAAGAAATTAATCCAATTTCATATTGTTTTGTAGGATCTAGTTCTATAGGTGGAATATAATTTACTGAAAAATTTGCGCTATCTTCTGTAGACTCGCTAGAGTTTAGTAATAATGTTGTTTGCATTCCTTTAATATTATATCATTTTACAAAATTAAGTCGCCGCGATTAAGTCGTGGTGTAAAGTTTCATATTCGTTAGATGTTAATAATTCACTCGATCTTAGATGATCAAGTATGTCAATGATTTCATTATCAAGTTCAACACTAACATTCCCAGCTTCCTTTGATGATATTAATAACATTAATCTACCTATCATTTCAGTAGTTGAAGTAAATACTTTTACACCAGTTCCTGTTTTTTCTTTTCTATATTTTTCTACACGAGATTTATCGAGTTTATCAAATTTTCTTTTAAAACTCCACCCTTTACCAAAAGGTTTTGCTCTGCTATTTTCTGCTGTTTTTTTAAACGTGAGAGCAATGACACCCTTTCTCATTCTTTCATAAAGTGGAATCATATTATTAATCTCTGTAACCATGTTTAATTCATCTTTAGCAGCAGCTCCGTCATTAAATATTACATCAAATTTATCGATTAATGCTTGATATTCTACATCAGTCCACTTGCTTATATCATCAATACCCCTTATATTTTCTTTGTTTAAAAAATCATTATATTCACTAACTTTTATCTCATCATTTGCTCTTTTTGTAAAATAAAATCTTTGATCTCCAACTTCCATAAACTTTACAGTAAGATCACCGACTCTTTGTTGCTCCTCTCTGATATCTTTTATGTCTCCTGATAAATTTGTTATAATATTTGTTATTCCTTGCGTTGTTAACTCTGCTAATCTTCGCTCAAGTTCCAGCGGATTGTTTATCAATCGATCTGTTTCTGCTTGTCTAGCCGCAGGATCAGCTATATTTGCTGTAAGTGCCTCAATCAGTTTTCTCTTTTCTTCATCAGATCTAGTAACAAGTTTTGCAGCAGCTGCTTCCTGTTGTTCTCTAACAATTCCAACCAAACCTTTTTCCTGTAGTTGCTTAAGTTCTTCTTCTGACAGTGGTTTAGTTTCAGGTTGTTTACCTAATAATGCTTCAGTAACCGGCTTGAAAATTGTAGCTGTTGTTTCTGTAGCAGTTACTTGCCCACGTCGCGCTTCTTGTACTTTTTGCTTAAGTGATGCCTGAGATTGAGCAAGTTTTTTTAGATCTTCTATGTGTTGTCTGTATCTTGCTCGTTTGTCCATTATTATAGTTATAAATTTTATAAAATTGAAACGCTTTATTGTAAGTAAGTGTTAATACAACAGCGAAACATTTTAGTTGGATCATTTGTAAGTTTATCAAATAAGAAAAAGTTAAATTTATCTTTTGTAGCATTACGGTAAAGTTCAATAAACTTATCTTTTGTCACGCCACCGCATTGCTCGCTTGCAATATTTCTAACGTCAACATTATCCAATCATGGAAATAAAATAAAACAACCCGTATTTCGCCTAATAAACCTATCAACATTATAAAATCCTTGAGCGAGATAAACAGAATTACACTGTTTGTTACGGGATAGTGAAAAATATGATCTTATTTTGTTCATCTCCATGTTGTTTAGCGGAATATCATCAAAAACTACTATCTTATGTTCATCTGCATCAAGTTGATTAACTGGAATAAGATCTTCTGGCTGCCTAATTATAAAAAAATCTTCACCAGCTTTAAGATCATCACGAAGCTTTTCATTATACTCACTTAATAACTCATACTTATCTTGCTGTGGATTGATTGTGTAAATATAAACTCTATCGTAGTTAAAATTATCACCAAGAAGCAAGTTCATAAGCAAATTTGTTTTCCCCGATCCAGTTCGCCCAACAATAAGATAATGACAATCAGGAAGTTCATTATTATGTTTATGCTTCACTAGTCTCTCTGTATCAAAGTTTAGTATCGACGATTTTGCCATTTTGTATAATATTAAACTAGTGTTGATAATTTTATCTAGGATAGTAAATAATGAGCTACTATACAAAATTTGGAACACTATTAGAAGATTTATCCACAAAACGTTTTAAAGGTGACTTATCCAAATATGCAACTCTTGATCGGCTCAAAAATGAAATCAATAATTTACTAAATCTTACCAGCGTAGATCCAGATGAAGTTGTCATTTTCCAAGACAAAGAAGGACGATTAAAGACGAGTAATGTAAAACTGTCAGATGTAGTTGTACGAAATACTGCTGCGATTGCTAATAATATCGTTACTTTTAACAATCTAGGTAATATACAAGATTCTGGTAGGTCAGTTAATGATTTTGTTAAAAAAGATGGTGATGTATTTAGTGGGAATATTGTTATGAAACAAAATAAGATTACAGATCTTGGAAACCCAACTGAGGATGGGGATGCTGTCACTAAAAAATATGTCAATGATTGGGACGCTTTAATTACTAATGAAATCACAGCACTCAAAAATAATTTTACCAGTCACGTGAACACATTTTTAAGTTTTCGCAGAAGCATAAACAAAATTAGAGATGAATTTTTTGGAAATCCATCAATCGTTGACATTACACTCGCTAATATTAACACAAAACTCAATGATATTATTAGTGGAATTCCTAATATTGTTGAGAAAACAAATATGATTAAAATACCTCACAAACAGATTAAAAATATTGTGTATACTGTTGCATCTGGGTCTAGTACATGGACGAGGCAAAATAATTCTATCAAATACACTGCAGAAGTTACTGGTATGTATAGATTGTCAGTGCTTAGCAGTGCAAAGTTTAGAATATCTACCAAATATCTATCTCGTCATCTAAATGATGACTCATCTGGAGTATTATCTGTAATAATAAACCAAAATTCTGAAGAAGAATTTGTACTTGAACCAGTTGATAAAACTTTAAAATTAATAATTTTTCTCTGGTGTTTGGAATTTATAGCTGAACAACCAGCTCTTATTATGAATTAACCAAACATAGGACTATGTGAACTAATATTATAATGAAAAGAAGTATAGTTGATTTCAATCATATTTCAAAAGATATTCCAAAACAAGATGTGGACGCACTAATACAATACTACAAATATTATCACAAAAAACATTGGTGCGTTAAAAAATGTTATAAATACTACAACAAGATCCTTCGAGTAATATCATATCTACCATTGTTAATGACCAGTTCCGGTATAATTTCAAGTGGGATATCGTTAAATCCCTTTTTGTTAATTATATCTGGTATTGGTGTTTCACTTACAGCGGCGTGTAAAAAAGTAGAACCAAGACTTTTGATAAAAAAGCATGGATGTTTAACATCAATTAAAACTTACAAGAAACTACTTGATCAGATCCGGTCTTACCTACGAGGAGTCAAATATAATATGGATGATTTATTACGTGAATTTCGTATTATTGATAATATGTTAACAGACATTCTACCAATGAGGGTTAGCAAGTATGAAAAAAAATATCAAAAAAAATATGAGTAACGTAAAATTTTATCTAAACTTAAGATATAATATAACTAAAATAATATCATTTTCATTCTAATGCTAGTTTAATTTCCACCTTGTTAACTGAAACGTTCTAATACACAGTTTAATTTTCATCCTGTTATCTTGTGGTAAAAATCCGTTTGCCGTCTTTAGAATAATTGTATTCCACACATGCGCTGTTCTAACAAATTAGTCACCTCTGTGTAAAGAGCTTATCGCATTCCAACACCTGTTGTTTTGTTTGGTTACAAAATACCTGTTTACAGGTAGTAGTAGGGGGAAAAAAAAGAGGTGGGGGAGGGTGAGTCAAAACCCTGTTTTATTTTGAAAAAAAAGGGGTGGGGTGGGGGATAATTTAGGACTATAATTTATACTTGTTTGGAGGGTAAAAAAACAAAGTGAGTTGAAAACCTGGTTTTCTAATAGGGTGGGGGATAATTTAGGACTATAATTTATACTTGTTTGGAGGGTAAAAAAACAAAGTGAGTTGAAAACCTGGTTTTCCTATACTACTGTTGTAAATTATAGACCACTCTGCATTACTTTGTGTTAAAGATCTTGGAGTAATAAGATTAATTTCAAATTTGTCAATATACAACTGTATGAATATCAACCTAGTTTCAGGAATGCTGATCCCAAAGATATACGTTTGCTTCATCTATTTAACAATATTAACACGCACACTATCATAGGTTTCCGTATAAGAGTGCAAAAATAACTGCAATGAAATAACACAAATATCAGCTGAAGAAAGAGTGTTTGTTTATTCTATAAGTGATGCACTATAATGTACCATATATCCGGCTATAATATGTATCTATTGTTATATATATTTATTTTGTATTTTGTGTCTGCTTTTTCCATGCTTATATGTTATGTATATCCATATTGTGTGATTGATCTTGATTTCTAATAGAGTGTACGGCCGACCTGAAAAAAATCTTGTTATTTTGTGAATAATATATTGCATAACTTATTTCGTTATGGTTTTCTATTACATATGCAGATCGTTAATAATGTAGGTAAATAAATGTACTTGTATAGTAGTTTTTAGTACATCTGTTTTCGCTTGGAAATTTATGATCTTGTTGACAACTTAAAATGTTGTAGCAAATGCTTTGCCCATCATAATAGTTCTCTTATTGTATCGCAGATTTTTGTATTACTGTTGTTTGCTTCAAACTTCCTCATTCCTATTTTAAGATCAATCTTTAAATGTGTCAGGTTTAGTTGTTTCACTTAATAGAGAGGATTTATTTCGGTAAATTATTTGTTGCAATTACAGACTGCTCGATAATAATTTAGGGCTAAATCTCTACCTTGGAATTATTGTGAATTATTTTAAGGACATTTTGGATTATATTATTGTGATAGATCAAGACTGTTGGCATGTTATCACATTCGATATTATTGGCACAACAACACATTCAACAGTGGAATTCATTCAGATCATATTTGGAATTCATTTGGACCTCATACATTATGACTTGTGATAGAACTGTTAGGATTATTATGGGATGTATTCACAATAATGTAAGTTCATTTTCTGATAAGACATATATATCAAGCGGACTTGTATATACATTCGTCTGGTTTAAGGTTGTGCAGTTGGTGGAATAGGTTTTGTAACAAAAGTAAAGTCTCTCTCTCTCTCTCTCTCTCTCTCTCTCTCTCTCTCTCTCTCTCTCTCTCTCTCTCTCTCTCTCTCTCTCTCTCTCTCTCTCTCTCTCTCTACACACACACAAACACATATATGCATATGTTACTAATGCATTTGAAGTATGTTTGCATAGAGTGTGTATATAGATGGTTTCACTGAACATCAGTACAATCAATATCTAGTTATCAAATAATACAAGTTCTAGTTTTGACATCATTCCTATAAATAGAACACATGTAAAGTCTAAGACCTTTTCTCAGGTAGAACGTCATTACAGGCCGCATCATGAGACACCCAGGTTGAGCTTCGTTACAGGTTGCACCCGGGCAAACAGGTTGTCTCCATTATTCGCCTATTACGATATGTAGAAGATTCACGGAGCCCATTCTACAAACCGATTTGAAGCGGGAATATGCAGGTGTATCGTGGTCTCAATGTTCTAGAACTATGGTTACAATTACGAGAATGGCCGCTCGGATGTGGGAATTTTAATATTATTCAGCACGATAGAGTCCAAGAAAGTGGAGATTACGTTGAAAAGACCAAAGATCGAACCATAGCAAAATTTATGCTTTTGTAAAGTGATAGTTAATTCCTATTGATTTATTCCTGGCCCAAATTTTCCAACCATTAAAAGGACGTTTCTTTACTGCGCCTGTTGGTCAAAGACATAACTGTTATAACAATGGGAGTTAACTGAAGCAATAATAAAAACGTTGCCAAATTTGATTAGCTCCATTTGTTTTCTCATTAAATATGTATAATTCTTCTGAGAAAGACATTTTAATATCACACCCGAAAAGTTATCATTCCTTTGAGTCTGAAATAAGCTAGTACCTTTGGCGTCGAGAAATAAGCTAGTACCTTTGGCGTCGAGTAGAATCTGTAGGTGATGGCGTTCTAACAGTTTGTCAGGTTTCACTTTCTTAATGTGAGGCCAAACTCATAGGTTGTTTTTTTTGAGTCACAAGTCGTCTGAGCTTATTTGTATCTTTTTAAGAGTACCTATGCTCTTTATGTATACCTGATAATAAGTCACATCCTGTAGGGTGGGTTACTGCCAACCAGCCTCGTTTTCATCCAACTGCTAATGCACTGTAGTTATACAAAATACGCTATATACGCGCGCACACACACACACACATATATATATATATATATATATATATATATATATATATATATATATATATATATATATATATATATATATATATATATATATATATATATATATATATATATATATCCGTTTGTTTATTTCTCAAACAATTTAAAAAACGAAACTGCACAACCTTCAGAAAATCATTGTTGTACGCATGAAGAAATAAATTTGTCCTGTCTGGTCATCAAGCAAAAGTTATTTTCTTGCAAAAATTATCATTGATACACACACTGCAAAGGCATTGCGTACAAAACATGTACACAGGATGACTTTATCATTGTCACAGCAATATGTAAACATTTCCTCAATGTTTTTATTATTTTAGAGTGTGCCCCATCGTTTTCATTCTGTCGTATTTGTCTCACGAGCAATGCCGGGGCCTGTTCAACACTTATCGTCCTATTTTTTTCCTGTCCCTCTTTTTGCATTTTTCGTTTAGTAAATAAATAAAAAGACCAATACAAATGCATGACAATGTGATATTTTACTCCTGTATTAAATCTTTGCTCTTTTTGTTCTGAAAGATGCTTATTATACGTATTTTGTAAGACTATTTTGGGTTGACATAAAGCTCAGCCATCAGTAGAATACAATTTTTCAGGAAAACAGCAAACGAAATGCATTTGGTCTACATAAGTAACCTCTAAAGAAAGTTGTTTATTAGTCTGTCTTAAACCGTCAACCAGTTAGTCATGAGAAATTGAAAGTAACACTTGGTTATTCACTGCCAAATTCATAAACAAAAGAATGTCGTCTTGAGAAAACATAAAAATTTTGAGCACATTCTATTTTGTTCTCTTTCAATGTCTGTACACAAAGGAAGGGTTATATCCTTAAAACTGTGTGTATGTATATGTAACAGCATTAACCTCAGAAGCATATTTCTACAACATTGTAACTTATTTTGTTTTATATAAATCAAACTTAGCTTAACTAAATTAATAACTTTAATTTTGCTCCGTGTGACTTGATCTCTGTTTTTGTATAGGCTTGATAAGTTTACTGGATTACCTCTCTAAAGTGTTGACAAGGTCATCTCCGCTATAATATGATGACCCTATCTACACCTTGGCGAATGAAACAGATATATTGATGCTTTCTCTTGGCGTCATCTATTGGTTTTGTGAGTTGCCTCCCTTAGTAAATAATGCCAATTTATCAATAGAGTAGTGCATTGTACTTCGGTCGATATGGTGAAGGCAATCGACCTAAAAAGGATACCTTTTAAGTTTAGCATCGAAAGTGTGAGTTTATAACAGAGGGAAGACATTACAGGTCAATTTGAGTGAAAGGTATTTGTCCAAACAGTGGAAAATTGCTTATTTATCAGTCCATTCAAGTTGTGTGCTCCTGTTGTCTCAATCATCTAGAGGCAGTGTTTAAGTTCAAACAACTTAATTTTGATTGGATGCGGTGGCTTGCCGCCTCATCCAATGAAATTCCCAGACCAAAAGAACAGAAATATCATGTAGATACGTCAATGAGTAGATAGGGTTATCACATAGGAACCTTGGCTAGCGAAGATGACGGAATATAGATTGGTCTAAAATGCTCGCCTTCACTGATCGCTGCCTATCTTGTGATATGAAATGGCTTTAAGCACAAACAAATACAAATCAAAACAAACACAAGAACTAAACAAAAACAACAGACAACGTGGTAGTATTAGGAAACAAGGGTTTTGGCCCCCACCCACCCCCACCCACCCACCCCTCCCTTCCAACCCTTGTTTCCTAATACTACTACTACTACTACTACTACAGACAGGTATTTTATAACCAGACAAAACAACAGGTGTTGGAATGCTATGATTCATCTAGATAAGCTCTGTCATGCAGAGGTGACAAATTTGTTAGAACAGCGCATGCGTGGAATGTTTACGATTATTCTAAAGACGGCAAATGGGTTTTATAATCAGTCTACCACAAGTTTTTTTGTCAGATAACAGGATAAAATTAAACTGTGCATTAGAACGTTTCAGTTAACAAGGCAGAAATTAAACTAGCATTAGAACGAAAATGATATTATTTTATATCTCGTTACCAATGATTAATGTTTCAACTGTTGATATTAAAAATACTTCACTATCACGACTATAGATACTAAATTTTACTTTACCGCTCACACAGCGACGGGACTCAAACAAATCTTTCATTTCTGGTTTGTTCAGAGGATATTTTTGTCGATAAAATACACCTTTGACCGATCGAGATCAATTGTGAGTTTAGTATATTTTTGTTGGTTAATGGGGCTGTGAAAGTTTTTAAATTCCGCTAGCAACTTTTGATACAATTGTTCGATATAATTGAAATACACGCTATTATCAGATTTGATGAGCGAAAGTTTTAGCTTGTCACGTGTTCCATTAAAACATATACCTGATGTTTCATTATTAAATTCAACTGTCAATTATTTACCGTCCATCATTAGATATTTGATGTTACTATTGTAGCTATTTGTCATTGTCAAATTTTCAAACATTATTTTATAAGTTTAGATAAAATTTCATTTGGAAAAGATAATGTCGAGTATAGATCTATCATCACGACAATACCCAAGGGCAAATGTATCTACCCCATTTTCGAAATAACGTTTGTCATCAAAATTACACAATCCACGTTTAATAATGACATCTGTTTCAAGCTTATGGTGTTTCGCTCGAATTGCCATAGCTCTCATAAAACTAACACCGCCATCAAGCGCATACTTGTAGTCATCAAATTTCATAAACTTTTAACAAAATTACGAGGCAGACCTTTGGCTTTTTTTGTTATTTTATTATTGTCCAATAATACGGCATACATTTTGCTGCGTAATCCGATAAAGTATTTGATAGCGCTCGAGTTCATTTCATCTTTGAACTTACCAATAACTTTTTTATTCGTGTTGTCATGAAATTTACTGTCACGTGGGTAATCAGAAAGATCAAACAGATGTCGATTATTGTACATGTCCTGATAGATGTCCTCACATTCGATTTCATATACAAGTGAATCAGTATCAGTAAACAATAATCTACTGGCCGGCCACTGAATTTTAGCAAAATTATAATGAAAATCGTACATCAGCCACTTTGACAAATCTAACACTGCAGCTCCAACATAGACCGGCTTGTTTAGTTTTAGATTTGTTTTTCTTCTTTGTATTGCAACAAGATTTTCATTAAAAATTTTCATGCTCACAAAATCATCGTCTGACACAAGTTTGTTTCTGCGATTGACATCATTAACTAGTTCAATATTTACGCGTTTCCTAATATTCTCCATCGTCTTACCAAAAACAGAATTGTTCATCAGTTTAAAGAAGTTTTCTAAAACTCTGTTTTCGCTGCAGCTCTTCTTAAAGTGTTTGAGTTAATGTAACCTCTCATCCACGGCGACTGATTAAATTTTAGTATACGATGAACTTTTCTCAAGACAAGACCAGCATCGACTGCTTGTTTTAAAACTTTGTAATGTAAGACATAATTTTTCTTATCGAGTAAATTTGGTACTAGTTTCTTGACCATGGAATGTTGCCTTGGTAATGCTAACGCTTGTTGTTCTTTTGATAACAAACTATAATTTATAACCATCGATTCCGCGCAGAAAGGGTAATCGTTATGTAATTTGTGTAGCGAATTTGGATAATCAAGATCATTTTCAACGAAATATGAAACATCGTCAGGTATCTTTTTTCTGTCTCCGATAGAAATTGATCAGCCGTGATCCAGTGAAATCCACCAAGACGCATTGGTTCTGCCATCGAACCACCGTAAAGATTATTGCAATCCAGATAAACTATATAATTCGAAGGGAGCTCAGGATTATACTGTTTGAAATATCTGTTGTTTGCTTCAGCATATTTTTTGTTATCACGCTAATACCACCTCTGATACCTTTTTCAATAAAATTGAACATATCAACGTCTGTCAGTAATTCTAACCTTACCTCACTAAACTTTAGCAGAGCATCCCATGACAGCCCAGGGGCAGAATAATACCAGCAAGGATCTAGTCCGTAATTATTATAACTCACTTCTCGAAAACTTTCAAAAACATCTGCTAATAATAACACATCAGTTTTCAAATACAAATCATGATAATCACCAAAAGTCTCACAATCAAACTCTTTCCAGATGTCTTGTGCATACCTGTACTCGTCATCGGTTATCCTTTCATTTTTAAGTTGCGAGTAAAATTTATTTTTGTCATGTAAAGATGTTTCATCAAATTTACTCCAGTCGTCGAGGTATTCGTACGGAAATACCCCTTTTTTAGCTAGTTGATTAAATTTATTTCCAAAACAATCTCTTAGGTTATCAAATTTACTACAACCTTTTACTAACTCATCTAACGAGGCTGCCATAAACTGCAGGCTGTCAATGAAACCCAATTTACCTAGCGTAACTGACATATACTTTTCAAAATTATTTGGAATGCATTTGATGACGTTATCAAGTTTTAGACGAGCTTTTATATCGGGATCACCAAAAGCTTCTACTATAATATGGCTATCATATCCTCGAAAATTGTGAAGAATAACCGGAATAAAATCTGGAGCATGAAATTTTAAATTACACTGATTATGAGCCGCTCCACCGTACTGTCCGGTCAAATGGCAATGGTCATGTACTTTTTTGTTACTAACGTTGTCAGTCCTAACATTGTCAGGATCAAAAGATTTTTCACAAATATGACAAATTTCTGCTTGCTCGTGAACGGATTCTTGTTGAGGTGTTAATTTTAACATTGACGTTACTCTTTTCAAACGATAAGTAATATTATCAACTTCATTAATAAACTGCTTGAGAAGCCAGACAGCTGGATTTTCACCACGATAGTATTGGATTGGTTTAGATAATCTAGAATCAGTACAACAAACTACCTTATACGCTACTCCACAGGGAACATGATTTTGAACTTTTCTTGTACTCGATTGATTAGGATTATTTTCTACACCAAGTACAGGTTGAAGTAAACACTCAAAATCAGCGTATATGACGAAAGGAATTTTTAGTTTGTAATTATGATGGACAAACTGTAACACACTATCTTTTTTAGATGGCATTGTTATTCTTTGTACATCACTACAGTACTGCAAATGATTTTGTAATGTTTCATTGTTTGTACAGCCATGAAAGCAGCGGTAACAAAAGAACTTTTTGTTCTTATTCTTATTGTACTGTTTGCCAACTAGTCCGTTAAAGTTTTTAATCCAAACGTAATGATTTTTATAAAACAGTAGATTGATAGCCGATTGTGAGGCTTTTTCTGAAATATATCTCGGATATGCATCCTCTTTTTCATCTAATCCGAAAACGTTAATTGAAACATTATTTTGCTTTTCAAATTTTGGTATTTGATTTTCTGCCACTGGAAAGTTAATATCTTTAAAATTTAATCTTGACACGTGACTGATATACTTCTCAACGCGATCAGCGTGTTTTTTCTGCTGGAAATAGTGCGAAAAGAACAGCCCATTGGAAACATTTGTTATCTACGTTTTGATGTTTATACAGCATCTTTTACTTTTTATTTTTGGTGGCAGGTCGATGTACGAACTACCTCGTAATGCATTATATTTCATCGTGTGAACCAATATTTCTTTAATCATTTCAAACTTCCAACCCGAACCTAATTCAGCGAATTCCTCTATTTTTTTCCAGATTTCTTGGTGTATTTCATCAGATAGTGGTAAAAGATCAGTCCCAAGCAAAACACGTCTTGATTTTGCGTTCATATTAGGATCTGCAATTTCCTTGTTAGTTGATTCTTCCGTTACAACTAACTTTGAAAATATAGCATGATATTGCACAAATAATCTGATACTTTTGTGTTTTTCGAGCTCACGTTTTACAGTTATTTGTAGTAGGTGGTAAAGTTTTGTTGCAGTAAAATTTACTAAAACATTTTGATTATCAAACTGATAACTATTGTCAAAACCTGCAAAAGCAGTCGCTATTTTACCAGGTTCTCCCATAAGGCTTCTCTTAGCTATATCACGCAATTTTAACATTATTATACTATAATATAATATTTAATTGAAAATTTACCTCACACTGCGCATGCGCTAAAAATCAATTAAAGATAAAAAAATCGCCTATAATATAATGACAACAAATCTGACAAGCGCACATGAGCAAGAGATATATTATATTCACCCAAAATATAACTTATACGCTGGAAATAGATTAGGTGTGGTTATTAACCTTAAAACTGGAATAACTGTTGGCAAATTGACTCCAGCGGGTTATAATATTAGTGTCAAGGGAGATAATGCCGAGAGGATTGCAATGCTTAGAAAAGATTTTATTTATACGTTGTTCTGCGATGACATTCCAGAAAGACAGCGTGTGTATCACGTGAACAGTAAAGTCACTGATGACAACATTGAAAACTTATCCTTACAAGATGAGTTTCAGCCGCATCCGGTCTTTGATTTATACGAGGCTAACGATCGCGGTATTATTAGAAACAAAAAAACTAAAAACGTTCTTGGTACTATGAACAATATGGGATATATCAGGGTAATGGTTAGAGGAACATCGACAGATCAAGTTTGTTATACTGGTCATAGGTTTGTTTACGAGGTGCTCAACGGATCTCTACCCAATGGTCTGGTTATTAATCACATCAATAACGTAGAAACAGACAATCGATTGGAAAATCTGGAGCTAGTGACCCAACAGGAAATGTGAGAAAAGAAAAAATAGTAATGGTATTAATTTTAGATGTCCAATAAAACCTGTTATTTCAAAAAACCTCGAAACGGATGAGGAGATCAAATTCAAATCGATTACAGCTGCGGCGAAATATTATAAGATAAAGTCTATGTCAGTAAAATTTTTTAGCTGATGGAGTAACAAAATCAGCTTTTTCAAGCAAATACAATGCCAGGATTGGTTTTAGATATGATATTTGATAGCTCGGTTTTAGTCAAACAATGGTGAGCAAATGCTATAACGTCATCATGATCAAATGTTAACGTCGTTACTGCACTTTCATTAATTTTATTCTTTTCTGCTGCTGTTAGCAATATTTTATGAGAATCACCTTGCATTACAATAACGTCAACTGAATATGCACTATAACCCAACAAACATGTTCTTACCGCTTCGGCTAGTTCGTTGTAATTTAATATATTAACTTTTTTGGTGATATTTTATCTCGTCAGTCATCTTATAATAACAAATTAGATAAAAATATATTATAATAATGGACTTGATGAAACGACTCGCTGACTTATATAAAGAAGATACTAGCGACAAAGTCGCCAGCTACAAAGTCGCCAGCGATATGGTCACGCATAGTATTACATTTTCCAAAGATTTTATAGACAAATCTGTTGGTTATAGCGAAGATGATATTTTGTATAACAACAAATCTGATGTTGATGGTGAAATAGTCACTGTTGCTGACAGATCTAATTACAACAGATCAACAACTAAACGATATAATGTCAAGTATCACATTACAAAAAAATAATGAAATTTAATTTTACCGTTGCCGAACAACAACTGTTTTGGCAGCTAATCAGACCTTTCTTAAACATCAGAATTCCAGGCCGACAAAAAAAATATCAAATTCGATTTCATATTTGTCAAAATGTTTAATCTAATGACGATCTCTGACGATCGCAGACAATATCTAATATCATTATGTAAACCAGTAAAATGTAAATCTGTCAAACAAAAGTATGAGGAAATTTATAATGGCATTATATCATAATTTGTTTGGTTGGGATCCAACTGTTAAATTTATCGCTATACCCACGCAATTTGACTAAACATTTATTTCCTTTTTTCATAATCACTTTTTCAATAACAAAAACATCCTGCTCAGTTTTCTGTAGTTCTTGTTCATAAAAACTACCTACGATCGGTTCCCCTGCCAGATCTTCTAAAGCGTACGTTACAGGTATTGTGAAAAGTACCATATCAACTACAAATACTTCGCTCCAGTTTGGAGTAAATCCTTTTGCAAATATCTTTTTTATCAAAGATATTCTAACTTTATCACCAACCTTAAATTTATGTCTGCGGTACATATTATCATTTGCTAATATCGGATTTTTAATAGCATTATTAGGTGACATTATAATGGTTCGATGTTTCGTGTTATTATATTCACCTACGATTTGAGAAAGGTCATCGATGTACCTGTTGGTGTTTTTAGCTGTCATATGTTTGTGTAATTTTTCGTTCAGCGTGCGTTTAAATCTCTCAACAACAACGCTTTTACCCTCGTTTCCTGTAACATTTTTTTATATTATTTTGTTCTAGGAACTGTTCAAATTTTTTGTTAAAAAACTCAGATCCGTGATCAGTCCAGATTTTATTTGGTTTTCTTTCTGTACTCGTTATTATTTGTCTTAGCGCATCAGTCATTGAAGTTCCTGTCTTATCCGAAACAGGTACACTGAAAGCGTATTTGCTAAAAACATATATAACATTAAACAAATATCTTTTTGGAGCACCATCAGCGCCAACGTTAAACTGAGCCAGATTCGACACATCCACCAAATCTATTGCCCAGATATCATCTACACCATTAGCAACAACTTTACGTCGTGGGAACTTTTTTTTAGGTCTGTGTAGTTCGACTGCAAGATCATCGTATACTTTTTTCCCCGATCGCGAGGCGATTGACGAGACTATCCGAGTCCGAGTTTATATTTTGTTCCAATTATTCCCTGAACAAATCTTCTATCAAAACGTTCTCGTAGATTTGTTGGCTCCATATCACGTAATTCATCTAACATTACTTTATCACAATCTGATTTTGAGTTTTCATGATCACGATAACAGATATCATGACGCATTGCTATTGCATCCACTTGATTGTAAGGCTCTTGTCCTGGCAATGGATTGCCGTTTTCATCTAGTTGTTGATCTAACGGATGGTAAGGTCCTGTAAACCGATGACCTGGCAAAGTCCAAACGCCTTTTGGTTTTGGCAATATTCCAATACTTTTATGCATATCTATACCTGACCCTATTATTTCTCTGTTGTTACAACATTGTCAGTATGCGACAATTTTATTTTGCTCAAGACACAAATCTCTGTCAGAATCACAATTGCATATCATTCTATATTTTTAGTCGTCGACTAAAATAATATCAGGATAACCAGATCCCAGCGAATTTTTTGCTGGCGAATTTTTTGCTGACGACGTCAATGGGGACACTTTCTTTAAAAACATATTTTTTCTTTTTCCGCAGACTGCACAAAAACTTTTTAATATTATCCTGTTGTTTTTTTTTTTGTTTTTTCTGTTGTTTCATCAATATTTTCTGTTTTAGTTCTACACTTGAGACAGTATGTTGACATTATTATATTTATAAGTTTAGATAAAATTAATTGCAATCTCATCATTAGCGTGAGAAGGTTGTTTGTCAAACTGTAAAATAAATTTTAAAAAATTGAGATTTCTGCTCATCTGTTGGATAAACATTATACAATAATATTCGAAAGCAGACGTTCCAACAGGTTGGAGTTGATTTGACGAATAATATATCTTGTTAAATTTTTTATTCATATACATTTTTATTACATTGCTTGGAGGAAGTCCAAACGAGTCGAAATAATTATTATTATAAAATGCTACCCAATGTGTGCCGGATCCGTCATTAAAATCTTGTATATTAATAACACACGAACTTACAGCTGATGGTGATTTTATTGCTGCGAGTTCATCTTTAGAATAAACTCCATGAAATCCAGGAACCGCTTTTAACTTATCAATGATATCAAAATTACTCAACGGGGTGGTCTTGTTCCTGGTAATATTAGACCACGTCCGATTCCTAAAAGATTTGGCAGCAGACTTCCCGCTAGTCCCGCCAAAAGTGGAGCGAACGGAATTATTCCTCCTTGTTTTGCTTGTTTGCGTTTTGGTGTTGTTTTCTTTTTTGTTTTCTTTTTTTTTCTGGCGATTTTGTTGTTGGTGATTTCTTTTTCCGTTGTGGCATTATAATATATCATTTACATAAAATTTACAATTCTTTTATTCCACTTCCACGAATGATACCATTACCCTCAACAGCTTTCTTCGTTGCACCAGAGACTGCTCCTGACATTGCTGCTAGTCCTATTGTTCCCAACGCCGGCAAAACTTTAGGTATTATTGTACTAGTTAAAACTGATAATGCTGGACCAAGAAAACCACCTTTGACAACAATATCGTTTGCCATCGCAGTTATTTGTGCAACACTCAAATTTAAAACAAAAGTTTTTTTACGATCATACTTTTTTACCTGATTTTTTCTAAGCATTAATTTTGTTAAAACACCATCAGAAATATTAGGATTAATTTTTAATGATACATGTTCTCGCTTTGCAATAGCAGCTACTAATTTTTTAACTTGACCATCGGTCAAATATACTTCTTTTATAATATATTTTGCCATTTATATAACAACTGTAGATTAAACTTGAACTGTCATTTTACCTCCAAGAGAATCTACCGTCATAAATCTATCACTAATCACTAATGCGTATACGTACAACGGCACTATTGGAACCGCTCCAAGTGTCCATGTAATTTCAATATCCGCTGTGCTGTCTACAGCTCGCTCGTTATGTTTACTAACATCAAAATAAAATATAGGATAAAGCGTACGAAATTCCTCTGCTGATATTTGAGTTCCATCTTCAACATCCTGATTTTTTTGCATTGCGTCAAGCAGGTACATATACGGTCGAGAAATATTTTTATTAGCGTCATCAGCAAAATTGCACTCGATAGCTCGTTCTGGATATTGCTTTGAATTTAATCTAGCGTATATTCGTCTGACATCAGCGTGGTCAAATATTGCATTTTTTTGTTGCTGGTTTCCACGTCGGGCGTGCTGTTGAAATACAACAAATATGTGTCTCGGCAGTTGTTCGCTTGATGTTGTTGTAACCCTCCACGTGTAGTCAGTAGTATTTGGAACCGCTGTCTGATATATCTTATGCTGCTTAAAGTAAATTCAGTTTGTATGCTTATCAAGTGTGCTATTTAGTTCTGACATTTTAGTGATTGATGCTGTTATACGTGGCATCCACAAAGCAAGTTTGTTTATAATAAACTGTACATCAACCCCTCCAGATCTAAATAAGCAGTCGTTTTGTTCTGCTCGATCTAAAATAAGCGTATGTTTTACTCCGCGAAATACTTTATCATAATCGCGACAAAAGCCGAAAGTCATGCTTAGCGGAAGCATCATTGTAATTTGACGTGATCCTGCTGTAAGGTTTCTTCGCCTAGCAAAACCTTCGTTATAGCGTGGATTTCTCACGTCAAGTGTGTTAAGAAGTATATTTAACATCGTAGTACCGTTTGCATCTGCAGCTGGTGGTGTTATATTTAGATTATTAAAAGCTGCTGTAAGAGAAACTCTTGTGGCGTTTGCATTAGCATCTGCAGCAGGTGCGACAATATCTAGAGCAGCAGCATTAGTAATGAGAAAATTTCTAACAATTCTAGCATTTTCATCTGCATTAGCTCCGTATACTATAGCACCTCTCTTTAAAAATTCCGCTGATTCAGCTATACCCCGTCCAGTATCTTTAAACCACATCATATTCGTTGCAGTTGATCTCGAGTAATCGTCGGAAAACGAAATAATATTTAAAATTGTACTTGCAACTTGTAGATTACCTGACATATCTTCTATAGTTTGATTGTCCAGTTGATATCTAGCACTTTTAAATAAACTTCAGCCGTTATTTATAAGAGCTATTTCTGCTCCAACTGCAATTACAGCAGGTGGATTGGCTACTGTCATAATCTGACCACGAACTTCTAACATAGCCTTATGTGGCAGTAGAAATACATTTTCGTCTCTGGTGTTAAAGGTTCTGATACCAGCTTTATTTGGTTCGTTAGAATTCTCATCAAGATACTCAACATACTCAAATTCTGTCACATCGTTGTCGATGTCATAAGTTTCTGTTAACTCGAGATAATTTTTAATAGACATTTTATTTTATTAGATTATATAAAATTTTATTGCGGCATTGTTATTTTAGATATCAATTTTTGTATGATCTGCTCGCCCTTTGGTGATAATAATTTTTTTGTTGTTGTTATCTTAGCTCGCTGGGTTTCTTTTGTTGGAGCGATTTCTGAGATAGCTTGTTTTATTTCAGATGCAGTCGGTAGATCATCTTTTATTTTATCAGCTATTTTTTGTCCCACCGCAGTCCCAGCGGCAGATGCAGCTCCAGTTGCAAACGCTTTACCCGCGTCAATAGCAATTGGTGCAACTTTACGCGCTATACCCGGAATATTTTCAATAACTTTAGTAAAGATATTTCTAAAAAATCCTCCTATTATTTTTCTTCGATAAACTTTTTTCTTTGTTTCATTATATTTGATGTTGCATAATTTTTACTTTTGCTCGCGTAGATGTAAATAATAAGTTACAACTTCATTATTAACATGTAACTGTTCTTCAGATTGATCTGTCAACTGCATTATTATACTTGATATTTGATCTTCAACGTTTAAAGGATAATAGATAATATGTCGTGGAGTTATTTGCATGAGAGAACATGGCGGAACTTCAAGTGAGAAACTGTAAATCGTTTGACCTTTGCTGCCTTTTGATGTATAAGAGCCAGAAGCAATAGAACAATTTACTAATATCGTATTTACTTGTTATATTTACTGGCAGTTCACTGTCATACGTAAGAGCCTGATCAAGTGCAGTGTAAGTTTCTTCAGTAAATCCTAACAGTTGTGCAATACTTCTTTCTCTTGGTTCAAGACTGATTACTATATTTTTCAAAGTTATCATAGCTCGCAATGTGTTACAATTTGCTGCCAATTCAAAATTATCAGCAACACCGCCAGCTTTTGTGATGAGCTCTTTGATTGTCCTGTTTAGATCAGTAATATTATAAGCTCCCTGTGGAATTTTTTTTTGTAGATATTGGAGATGTTGTAATCATAGTAAACTGCATTTCATCGTTAACATCAGTTTTCACGTTAGGCATAGCATTCCAGCAAGTACAAGAAATTAATCCAATCTCATATTGTTTTGCAGGATCTAGTTGTATAGGAGGAATATAATGTACTGAAAAATTTGCGCTATCTTTCCCAGACTCATTAGAGTCTAGCAATAATGTTGTTGACATTTTTTTATATTATATCATTTTACAAAATTAAGTCGCTGCGATTAAGTCGCGGTGTAAAGTTTCATATTCGTCAGATGTTAATAATTCACTCGATCTTAGATGATCAAGTATGTCAATGATTTCATTATCAAGTTCAACACTAACATTCCCAACTTCTTTTGATGATATTAATAACATTAATCTACCTATCATTTCAGTAGTTGAAGTAAATATTTTTACACCAGTTCCTGTTCTTTCTTCTCTACTTTTCTCTACACGAGTTTTATCAAGTGTATCAAATTTCCTTTTAAAACTCCACCCTTTACCGAAAGGTTTTTGCTCTACTATTTTCTGCTGTTTTTTTAAACACTAAAGCAATGACACCATTTCTTATTCTATCATAAAGTAGATGCATATCCTCAATCTCTGTAACCGTGTTTATTTCATTTTTAGCAGTAACTGCGTCCTTAAATATTATATCTAATCTATCGATTAATGTTTGATATTCTGCATCAGTCCACCTGCTTATATTATCAATATCTCTTATATTTTCTTTCTCTAAAAAATCATTATATTCCTTATGATCTATATTATCACTTGCTCTTTTTATAAAATGAAGTCTTTGATCTCCAACCTCCATAAACCTTACAGTAAGATCACCAACTCTTTGTTGCTCCTCTCTGATATCTTTTATGTCTCCTGATAAATTTTTTTTATAATATTTGTTATTCCTTGCGTTGTTAACTCTGCTAATCTTCGCTCAAGTTCCAGCGGATTGTTTACCAATCGATCTGTTTCAGCTTGTCTAGCCACAGGATCAGCTATATTTGCTGTAAGTGCCTCGATTAGTTTTCTTTTTTCTTCATCAGCTCTAGTAACAAGTTTTGCAGCAGCTGCTTCCTGTTGTTCTTTAACAATTCCAACCAAGCCTTTTTCCTGCATTTGTTGAAGTTCTTCTTCTGACAGTGGTTTAGTTTCAGGTTGTTTACCTAATAGTGCTTCAGTAACGGCTTGAAAATTGTAGCTGTTGCTTCTGTAGCGGTTACTTGCCCACGTCGTGCTTGTTGTACTTTTTGCTTAAGTAATGCCTTAGATTGAGCACGTTAATTTTAGATCTTCTATATGTTGTCTGTATCTTGCTCGTTTGTCCATTATTATTATTATTATAAATTTTATAAAATTGAATCCCCTTACTGTAAGTAAATATCAATACAACAGCGAAACATTTTAGTTGGATCATGCGTAAGTTTATCAAATAAGAAAAAGTTGAATTTGTCTTTTGTAGCATTACGCTAAAGTTCAATAAACTTATCTTTTGTCACGTCACCGCATTTCTCGCTTGCAATATTTCTAACGTCAACAATGTCCAGCCCTGGAAATAATATAAAACAACCCGTATTTCGCCGAATAAATCTGTCAACATTATAAAATCCTTGAGCGAGATAAACAGAATTACACTGTTTATTACGTGACAGTGAGAAATACGATCTTATTTTATTCATCTCCATGTTATTTAAAGGAATATCGTCAAAAACTACTATCTTATGTTCATCTGCATCAAGTTGATTAATTGGAATAAGATCTTCTGGCTGCTTAATTATAAAAATATCTTCACCAGCCTTAAGTTCATCACGAAGTTTGTCATTATACTGGCTTAATAACTCATACTTATCTTGCTGTGGATTGATTGTGTAAATATAAACTCTGTCATAGTTAAAATTATCACCAAGAAGCAAATTCATAAGCAAATTTGTTTTTCCTGATCCAGTTCACCCAACAATAAGATAATGACAATCAGGAAGTTCATTGTTATGTTTGTGCTTCACCAGTCTCTCTGTATCAAAGTTTAATATTGTCGACTTTGCCATTGTTGTTATAATTTTATATAATGTTGATAATTTTATGTAGGATAGTAAATAATGAGTTACTATGCAAAATTTGGAATAGTAGCAGGAGATATATCCACAGAAGTTTATCAAGGTGACTTATCCAAATATGCAACTCTTGATCAGCTCAAAAATGAAATCAATAATTTACTAAATCTTACCAGTGTAGATCCAGATGAAGTCGTCATTTTCCAGGACAAAGAAGGACGATTAAAAACTAGTGATGTAAAACTGCCAGTTGTACTTGTACGAATACCTAATGCGGTTACTGGTAATATTGTGACTTTTAACAATCGAGGTAAGATACGAGATTCTGGTAAGTCAGTGGATGATTTTGTTAAAAAAGCTGGTGATTTATTTAGTGGGAATATTGTTATGAACCAGAATAAGATTACAGATCTTGGATATCCAACTATAGATGGAGACGCTGTAAACAAAAAATACGTCGATGATCAAGAATCAAAGTACATGTCAGTCAATGGTGGTATGATGCATGCATTTCTCAATATGAACAATAATTCCATTACTAACCTCAGACAACCTGAGTCTGATTTTGATGCTGTACACAAAAAATACGTCGATGATCAGGACGCTCCAATCAATAATGAAATAACAGCGCTCAAAACTAAGTTTCTTGGTCATGTGAATACGTTTTTAAGTTTCGTAGAAACATAAACAGACTTAAAAACGAATTTTCTGGAAATCCATCAAATATTGACATTACACTCGCTAATATTAATACAAAACTCAATGATATTAACACAAAACTCAATGATATTGTTGAGAAAACGAGTATGGTTAAAATTCCTCACAAACAGATTAAAAATATCGTGTATACTGTTGCTTCTGGGTTTGGTAATTGGAGGAAGCAAAATATTTCTATCAAACACACCGCAAAAGTTACTGGTATATATAGATTCACAGTGATTAGTAATGAAAAATTTAAAATATTAATCAGATTTCCATTGCGTAATTTGAATACGTCTTTTGAAACTGTATCTATACTAATGTTTGAAGGTATTGAAGTAGAATTTATACCTGAAGTGGTTAATACAAATCTAGTTAATGCCGATTATTATTGGTGTATGGAATTTTTAACTGAAACATTACAATAACCAGGACTGGGGATTATGTAAACAAATATTATAATGAAAAGAAGTATAGTTGATTTCAATCATATTTCAAAAGATATTCCAAAACAAGATGTAGACGCATTAATACAATACTATAAATATTATCATAAAAACTTTGGTGTGTTAAAAAATGTTACAAATACTACAACAAGATTCTTCGAGTAATATCATATCTACCCTTGTTAATGATCAGTTCTGGTATAATTTCAAGTGGGGTATCATTAAATCCGTTTTTGTTAATCATATCCGGTATTGGTGTTTCACTTACTGCGGCGTGTAAAAAAGTAGAACCAAGACTTTTGATAAAAAAGCACGGATGTTTAACATCAATTAAAACTTACAAAAAACTACTTGATCAGATCCGGTCTTACCTACGAGGAGTCAAATATAATATGGATGATTTATTACGTGAATTTCGTATTATTGACAATATGTTAACAGACATTCTACCAATGAGGATTAGCAAATATGAAAAAAATTATCAAAAAAATTTAAGTAACGTATAATTTTATCTAAACTTAAGATATAATATCACTTACCTTCCTCTAATGCGTAGTTTAATTTCCGCCTTGTTAACTGAAACGTTCTAATGCACAGTTTAATTTTCATCCTGTTATCTGATAAAAAAAACTTGTGGTAGACTGATTATAAAACCCATTTGCCGTCTTTAGAATAATCGTATTCCACGCATGCGCTGTTCTAACAAATTCATCACCTCTGCATGACAGAGCTTATCTAGATGAATCATAGCATTCCCAAAACTGTTGTTTTGTCTGGTTATAAAATACCTGTTTGTAGTAGTAGTAGTAGTATTAGGAAACAATGGTGGGGGGATGGGTGGGGTGGGTGGGGGTGGGTGGGTGGGGGTTGGTGGGCTAAAACCCTTGTTTCCTAATACTACTAACGTTTATAAGGAATCTAAACCTAAGCTTATATTTATGAATAGGTTTCCTTTTGAATAGAATTTGAAACTACACTTTCTGTTTTCGACAACCCGCATTTAAGGATTACCAAGTTTGTAAAATATTATGTTTTTAAAGTTTACAAATAACTCTACCAGTATTATTTTTAAGACCTAGCTGATTAAGCTTAAATGGAGAACAAACAAACATATATATATATATATATATATATATATATATATATATATATATATATATATATATATATATATATATATATATATATATATATATATATATATATATATACGTGCTAAACGAGTACGTAACATGGCTGTACAATGATTTACAATGCTATAAATCGCCGCTCTTAACTCATTTTCAATTCGTGTAGAGTTTCTACAAAACTATGGCTTAGCCAAATTATGTAACTGCTATGAACCGGTTGGAGTAATTTCATTTGATTTAGCCAATCAACTCACAGATACACCAGTTAGATGACCTATAAAGTATTATGAGTATATATAAGAAAATGCTTCACTCGTGTGTGTGTGTGTGTGTGTGTGATTTGGATTTCTGAGGTAGCTTTAACAATTTTTCAATCATATCGCTACGATATCTGCGGGGGCTCCGAGTGGCCGAGTGGTCTAAAGCGCTGTCGGTTACGGATCACTGCCATATCACCTCTGTCTGCATATGTTCGAGTCTAGGATTCGGCGAATGTGGGTATGTGAGAAAGCTTGCCAGTAGCTTCTCGTGGGTCGGTGGTTTTTTCCGGTGATTTCCCGGTTTCTTCCTCCACCATTAATACTAGCCGCCATGAATAGCCAATCGTGTGCTGAAAAATGGCGTTAAGCCTAACAACAACAACAACGATATCTGCAGTGTGACAGTTTCTTGTGATGTCTGGCACTGAGACATCATGCCGCATATATGTAGCATGATGCCCCACCCGCTCACATTAACCTTACACCTGCATTCAAACTTGATCTTGCGTGTATCTATTTTGAAGCACGTTGTCTACCTCGGTGACAGACCGGCACTCAAATTACGATTGTCACTTACTTTCGGTTTGCAATCAGTTCTCGTCGATGCCTGATTTCCACGTTATCTTGACTCATGACTAAGATCATGGTGAAAAATAAGGTCGCTACTTCCATAAATGTTGTTGCTGTTGTTGTTGTTATCATGAGGATTAACGCTGTTTTTCTGCACAAGATTGGCCATGCAAGGCGGCAAGTATAACTGGTGGGCAAAGAACCCGGAAAAGCCCCGGAAGGAACCACAGATCTAGGGGAAGCTACTGACAAACTTTCTCACGTACCCATACTGGCCGAGAGCGAGACTTGAAAACGCATAAAGAGGTGAGATGGTAGTGATTGGATCATTAGGTTCATCCGTTTCCCCCTATTCCATTTGTCGTATTGCACAGAATGTATACAATACTCTATGGGTGACACAAGATATCGAGTATCAACTCATTATGCAAGTTCAGGCACTAACAATTTGCATGATTAATGTGGAACCTAATTATAAAAATGTTCATTCATAAGGCCTTTTTTTCTTGCAATGTATATATGGCACCACCTCCTTGATCACAAAATTGTATAGGTCACTGTCGTCTAGCACATTTTAATATATCTTCATATTATTATAGAGGGGATAGGAAGAAGATGAGAATGTTGATGATAATGAAGAAATAGCATGACTGAAAGAGGCAATCTAGGAGAAGCCCCTATAATGTCAATTTTTCAAAACCCCATCAGATTAATAATAATAATAATAATAATAATAATAATAATAATAATAATAATAATAATAATAATAATAATAATAATAATAATAATAATAATAATAATAATAATAATAATAATAAAAGTGAGAATTTTAAGAAAATGTTATTGGCAACCTTTAAAAAAGGCTGTTATATTTTATATATTAATTGACTTATTTATTTCAGTTTTAACAATGTTTTGCTGCCCAAACAGGTGGTGCCACAACCAGGTCAGGTTAAGTGTCTACCAGATCGTCAACTTTACAGCCAGGTACTTACTAAATTTAATTGTATACGTGATGAATAACTTTATCAAAGAAGATATGAAACTGTTTCCTTGAAATTTATACTTAAATTGAGCAATTTCATACAACGTGTCATTTGATTAGCTAAACAAAAAGAAACCAAACGGTGTGAATTTTAATCTATTCATTTTTTTGCACAATCTGGACATGTACTTCATTGATTAATAAAATCTTCTTGCTGACATAGTGGACTTTGTTGTAATTAATATTCTGGTTACGTGACTACAATCCAACAAACAGTGGAATCCTTATGGTACTGCTCTGCATCTTCACAATTGAAACCAACAAAAAAAAAAAAACAACATGCATTAATACACTCACCGAAATAGCGACATATATTGTAGAAATAGAGCAGCTTAAAAACGTTTAACAATAAGACAATGTTGTGTATCAAATAAAGCGATACCGACAAAGGGAAGTGAAATAATGTCCGCATGAAATGTAATGTATGAAGCAATGTATCTGTAACCTGACGTGTATAAGACTTGTTTCTATACCCTGAACGGATATTTCATCGAGACGTATATTTTCAGCACCTGAATATTTGCTCAGAAACAAAAACAACATAAACGAGACATCAGCTGACTATGAGGTAATTGTCATTTATTCGGTATGTAACATGTTGTTTATTTGCTTCTGTACAACCATTCGTCAAAAGAACCACACTACCAGTGTTGATAGTAAATACACAAGCTACATCTATTTACCCTCTTTTAATATCGATATACCATTACCATCAACACTTTATGTCGGTAAATTCGGATTTAACTCCCACTAGTCTTTGAGGAAGATTTACAAGACCGTTGATATAGGACATATATCTTTACCTCTTCTGTTTTGGTTGCTTGGTAGGCTTTGTAGTGATGTTTTGGGATGCTATGTAGGTTTTGTATTGGCGATTTGGGTTGGGGAAGTTGTCTTCTTTAGATATCTATACAGGCACATCTAATAAAGTTACTTCTATTTACTATCTGTGAAAATTTTGGTATACTGGAGAGAGAGAGAGAGAGAGAGAGAGAGAGAGAGAGAGAGAGAGAGAGAGAGAGAGAGAGAGAGAGAGAGAGAGAGAGAGAGAGAGAGAGACAGGCAAAAAGAAAGAGGCGGATGTACGCGAGACAGGTAATTCTTTTGTTAAGGGAAAACAGTCCTTTTATGTTCACTGATTTTTCCACCTTAACTGGAATCCATCAATGCATCATCCTGACTTTCCTCCCATGATGACCCGATTTAGCGTATTCGAAAAAAGTCAAAGATGTATCAATTAAAACCAAGAACTTTTCGATACATCTTATCTCTTTGCACATGCACATTACATAACCATTCGTCTATATATGCTTCTTCCGATATCAGTTCACTGAAGCAATTCGCCCGTTAAAGACCGGTAGTGGCCGGCAGATCAATCGTGAGTCAACTTAAAACCATACTTGTACACTCATATGACTTTCGTTTATTTGAAACAGTTCGCATTCTATAAATGCTTTCTAATGGACTTAAGTTATATACCTCATCCATGATGAAAATAACTACAACCAATAGGTTTCGTCAGTTTGGATGGACGCAACTGCAAGACATGTTTGCGTTCTGTTCAAAGCGAAAGTGACATACTGTCTTGAACATGGCTTTCTGCTTTCATTGTCATTACGTTCAACAGCTGGATCAGTGTATAAAATCTAAATCTATAACAAGGCATGTTGCTGGAGTTATCAGCAATACAACACGAGAAGGTATCACTTTATATCCAAGTCCTACCAATCCTTTTACCAGAAAACTATGCATTGGTCATAAAAGAAAGACAATAATAGACCTGACTGAGGAGGCAAGATAGTGAAGCTGTCTGCATTGCACATTTCAGAGAAAATGATTTCGATTACGCGTACAAACTTTTATAGTCAAATAGTATTAAGACCATAGACCACTCCTGCCAAATGGAGTTGTAAGCGAGGATGACTGAGATATCAAAATGATATGAGTTACATTTGCCCATTATTGATCAATTTTATGTACCAGATTCAGATTTCATTTATTTATCGGTATATATGAGAGCTAGTAAATAAATTGTGAATAAACTTGAAAATTATGGTATCAGGTATATTTGTATTGTATCGTGCAATCCCTATGCAGTAACATAAACAGAAGAACTCTATTCAGCCCTATAACGCAGAGGAAATACACCCTGACTCGACCCGTTTATGTTATTGGACACTTTTTCTTGAATAGCATCATATTGAATCGACATCTGAGAAAAACTTGCTTGTTATCGGTGTTGTTTTTTTAAAAAATATTTTGCGTATTTTAAAGTCTTTAAGTTCTAAGGAAATATTTTCTTTCGGCATATTAACGACATTGAAACGTTTTGCGCATACAATTTGTGCTAAAATCAACAGCAAAATGTCAATTGTATTATTTCTTGAAAACATTGCATATAGGTGTTTTCTCGCCTGATTGAATAAAATTTATAAAACTTGTGTCTACCGTGAAGAAGCACAGGTCATCTTTGTTATCGAAGGTATTCATAGAATAAGATGCATGGTTTTCATTATAAAGAGAATATTCACCTGAATAAAAGTTTTGCGAAAATGAATGAATTCACAAAATTCACCAAATTGTTTTCTCTTCTATATTTTATAAATTACACTATTTCTGTGTATTATCTCACCATCTGCAGCATTGCTATCCACCGTACCTGGGATGAAAAACAAATACAAGTCTACAACCGTCATTTATCTGTATAAATTGCCCCAAACACCCCACAGTTGTACGCAGCCATCTTAAACTGTCATGTAATCGAGAATATGCATTTCGGCACAGACATTTTGACGTAAATTTAAATTTTCTAAAACTAATATCAGGAAATAAATTGAATCAAGTACATTGATGTACATTCATGTTTTCTCTTATAAATGCATTTTTCTCTTCAATACACCATTCTTTGATTTATTTGTATATAGTTATTCTGGTAGCAGAAAGTTTCTCAAACCATGTATAACGGAAATGCTTACTTTAAGTCTTTATTTAAGCAATCTACTCACTCATTTTAATGTGATGTCTGGTGGGTGTATAAATCATATGTAAATTACGTTCATTTTTGAATGACGTACCGTATTATAGCGATAATAAATAAGAAACGAATCGCAATTTGAAAGACAATACTTTACCTTCAAATGAAAATTGCCTTGTTTATTTATCAACTATATCTGATCTATTACTCAAGAAAAGTTGTACGATATGCCAGTCCAATGTAATATACTTTGTTTACCGCCATAAAAAACGAGATTCTCGTATTCTCGCGATACAGAAGCTGTACAAGGCCGAGACAGAGTATACTTTGAACACGATGTCAGTAGCAAAACACAACAGTGTCATGCGTAGCAGAAAACATGAAAATAGCAATTTTAAAATATTATTTATGTACAATTGCTATGCGTATATATAATGATATATCCAGTCATTCTCTGGAGATGTAATGCAGACATTTTAAAGGTCGTTCTCTTTTAATGACTCGAGTTCTAAGTATAGTGAGTAATGCGCATATTCCATTCATCATATCCATCAGCAGTTTGAAAGTAATAAGCTCCTCTGTATTGTCTACTTTCTTTTTTCGCAAAGTCTCATACACAATGCTCTTATGTTTCTCCAAAGGCACCTGCTATTCTATAAATGATTGTTGGTTTATATATATATATATATATATATATATATATATATATATATATATATATATATATATATATATATATATATATATATATATATATATATATATATATATATATATATATTAACGGGACTTGATTCAGCTTGTGATATCATATATAGGAGACTGATATTTGCATAGGGACTAGTAAAAATTATTTTTGAAAAAAAAACCTTGATTCATTATTTTGTTACTTTTTCCAGAAAAAGATAAATTGCTGAGAGAATATGTTACTAGTTCAACAATGTAACAAGACTACGGCTTTAAGTAACTGTCAGATGATGCAGTACATATCCAGAAAGGAAACAGTGAATAACAAGAGAACAGGGAGTAGGTGAGCATAGGAAATAAAACGTGAATATATGCGTCAGTTCTTATAATTTACATGCTGTATACAATCATAGAGGATGTGTTACAACGTGATCCTGTGAACAGCGACAAAGTAATGGCTTGATCACTTAGCGATGTACATGCTCATCCGAATGACTCAATTATTTTCTTGACTGTGCCATACTAATTAATTGTCAACGAGGACCCGGAAAGTAAATACTCTCATGTTCTCCCCATATTTTCTTTCTCTTCTATTCTATATTTCTTCCAGTTTAATGGCTCATTACACAGTCTCTCTCTCTCTCTCTCTCTCTCTCCCTCTCTCTCTCTCTCTCTCTCTCTCTCTCTCTCTCTCTCTCTCTCTCTCTCTCTCTCTCTCTCTCTCTCTCTCTCTCTCTCTCTCTCTCTCTCTCTCTCTCTCTCTCTCTCCGTGAACCACTCTTTCTCTCTATCTGTATATTCGCATCCTTATGCTGCTGTCTCAGTATCTATGTATGAATGTTTGTCATTCAAGCATGTATTGGAATAAATTCAATACATATATGAATGTTCAGTGTTCATTTCAACTATGATGTATTTGAAAAAGAGAAGAGTAAGTTACGTTAATAATGGCATACGTATTCTTCATTAGGTATTTCACTTAGGAACAACAATGTAGTAGTAATATAAAATGGGTGCATGAGTACCTAAAATGGCATATAAAGATTCAGCATTTTTTTGTGATTTTTCGACCTTCTATTACAACTTTCTTAATCCCCCTAAGCCCACTTCCAAGGTCACGGCCCAACGAAAGAGTGGAAAGGAAGACGACCACCGTAGGAAGAAGTCCTCAGATATGGTGTGCTTGTGAAAAACCTCTGGAGTCAGTGGGACCATCTAGAGATAAAGAACGCCATACTCTGTCGCAGATGGTGGATAAATTCACAGTCAAGCTAGTGTTCCACCAGAAAAGAGAAATGATATTCTACGCATGACACATAACTCGCGAAGTGGAAGACATCTTGGCATCAGAAAAAAAAAATTGGGGGTCGGATTACAAAAGGATGTGCGCCTGTGGTGCCAAAGATGTGATACCTGTGCGAAACGAACGTCACCAGGACAGCAAACCGAGCTCTAATAAAGCTGATTGCGTCAGGAGTTCCAATGGAACCAAAAGCTGTTAACACCTTTGGGCCATTTCAAAGACTGAAAATGGAAACGTTTATATTCTCGTGATTTCCGACTATATTACAAAATGGACTGAGATATTGCCAATGCCTCGTCAGGAAGCTACAGCTGTAGAAAAACTGATAGTAGAGGAAGTCGTCACGCGTTTTTGGTGTGCCACGACAGATTCACATGAATCAAACACGACAGTTCGAGAGTGAGTTCTTTCATGAAATGTGTCACTCCTTGGAATCGAAAAAACTATGACCAGTCCGTACCATGCACAAGGCTACGGCAAGGTGGAGAGGATGAACCAAGCGCTAAAGGGCATGCTATCTGCTTTCGTTGAAAAACGAAAGAGAGACAGGGACGAGCACCTCAAATACCTAGCGATGGCATACCACTCTGCAGTGAATGAGACCTCACGTTTGTCTCCCAATTACATGATGATGGGAAGTGAAGCAGACGTACCGTTAGATGTTGTATTTAGAAAACCACCTGATCAACGTTAACAGTAGTTCGCCTGAATGGATTCAGTCATTGGAAAGAAAATTAGAAATTTCGCCAGAAACAACTTGCAGTGCAACATGTGGCGACAGAAGCACTATTATGACAATATGACCAGATGGGAAAGATTTCAGACAGTCGGTCTTGTTCGGTTGGTTTTGCCATAAAGAAAAAGCGGAATTTCGAAAAAAGTTACAGAAAAAAAAGTTACAGACATGGTGATATTGGCCCTACGAAGTCGCTGACAGGCTGATTGACGTCAATTACAGAGTTAAATGCGGTAGATATGGGATGCCCCTCGTAGTTCACGTAGATCGCTTCAAGAGGTATCATGAAAGTAATGTAGTCGCTAAAGGAGCGATGGAATCGGAATGAATGGATAAGGATCAAGGGAACGACGACCATGACAATACTAATCTTGTTGAACCTTGCTCCATCGACGACATGACAGACGGTCTCCCAGCGAAAACAGCGACAATGGAAAGTGAAGAACAGCTGGTGATGAGCAGCCTAGGACACAAGCAACAACCTAAGAAATTGGAAGATTTCTATTTGAACTTCACTAATAATCTGAAACAGTAAAGTAAATGCGTTCTGAATATTCCAACGTGTAATTCAGACAGCTCGGGGAAATAATGATGGACATTTATGCTGAGCATTAATTCCTTAGTGATTCTTGGATAATGTGATCTTATGTGATTTAACTGTGATTTAAGTGACACTTTTTGTTTGTTTAAATTTCTTTCTCATGTACGGTGAAGCACATATTGTGGAAGCGTGGGTTGTGTAACGAAGAAACCCCATGGACTTCAGTTTTTCGTTTCGTTAATCAATATTTTGTTTCGTTCAAGTCTCTGTCATGATTTTTAATATTTGGCGGGCTTTGTAGTGCCATATATAGTCTTAGTTTTGCTTCACGTGATTCAGCCTGGGTATATATATATATATATATATATATATATATATATATATATATGGGCCAACTGTTGTTGTTATGGCTGAGTATTAGGAAGCGGCGTAGAATGAAGACGTTCCCTGCAATATAGCAGTATGACCATCTCGTCAAAGCAAGCACACTTGGTCGTATTCCGTTGGGTAGGTGAGAGCAAAGCCAGGAATCTGAAAAGGATTGGGACAATGTCTTTCATCGACTAGCAGCCCGGCGCTGAAAGGCTTGTCCAAGCTAACGCGGAGAGATTGCGATAATTCACGTTTTCACTGAGGATAACTCTTCTTTCATCATTTGCACTGTCCTCTCTCTCTCTCTCTCTCTCTCTCTCTCTCTCTCTCTCTCTCTCTCTCTCTCTCTCTCTCTCTCTCTCTCTCTCTCTCTCTCTCTCTCTCTCTCTCTCTCCTCTCTTTCTCTCAGGGGAATACCAGTCTACAAATCTGCGACCTAGACTTCAACAGTCTGTGACCCTGTCTGCGACTGCTACAAGTCGGCGACCCTGCGAGAAGTCGATGATCCCGCGCCAAGTCGGCGACCAGAAGAAGGCCCAGCCTGCGACCGAGACTGTGACAATCGGCGACCAGAGGAAGAGCAGCCGGCGACCATGCGACCAAGTCAGTGACCCAGTCGGAGACTCTGCGACAAGTCGGCGACTGCGACCAGTCAGCAACTATGTGACCAAGTCGGCAATACACATGAAGCCATGAATAAGACGGTATCTCGCTGAAGTAGAAATGTCGCACTCTGAAGAGACAGTCATCAGACAGATTCAGTGGGTTATCACTCCAAATAGAGGACCTTTCATAAAGAACTCGAGATAGCGAGACTCGGAACAGAGTATCCGAGGGATTAGTTCCGCTACATATACCAGATAGATAGATAGATAGATAGATAGATAGATAGATAGATAGATAGATAGATAGATAGATAGATAGATAGATAGATAGATAGATAGATAGATAGATAGATAGATAGATAGATAGATAGATAGATAGATAGATAGATAGATAGATAGATAGATAGGATATTATAGAAGAAGAAGAAAAGAAGAAGTAGTAGTAGAAGAAGAAGAAGAAGAAGAAGAAGAAGAAGAAGAAGAAGAAGAAGAAGAAGAAGAAGAAGAAGAAGAAGAAGACAATTAATCCAATGTGCTTCTTACAACGAATTCTTCGAGCTAAAACACAAAATGAGATTGTTTCACGTTAGCTACACCTGAACATTTACTGTGTTACAGACTATTCAAAGTCATTTTCTGGTGTTTTGAATATGCCAATTGATTACAAACTATGTCGTCTGCGTCCAATATTGCAATCTCTAGCTGAAGGTTGTCTAAAACAAATCAAAGAAATGAAACAGGAACTTGCATACATGTGTTCAAAGATATGTAAATCCACAATTATCAGAATTATTGAAACTATCATTGAATTACCACCCATTGCTTGAAAACATAGACCCGCCCATGCAAATATGGCGATCGTACTACTAAGAAAACTCCAATTTATTTCAAAAAGCAATCAGCTCAGTGTTTGTGCTTGCCTGAAGACAATCAGTTTATAAATTATAATTCATTGAATGAAATGACTAACTTTTGTGAACTTCTTCTATATCATTATCTCGATTGTTATTCAAATTTGCCCGGATGGGTACAAATAAATAAGAAAGTGTACAAATACATTAACTGTCTGAATGCGGTTACACTGACATTGACTGGAATAACAAGTTAAAATTTAATTAGTTCATTATTAATCGTTTTCAAAATCACAAAAAAACAAGTTCTTTCTTTCTCACGTTCCTCACCTTCTGTGTCTCTCGTTAAGCATGTTTTGTATGTCTTTGATTACATATATTAATGCTAATTATATGTTTAATAATAATATATTTAAACATCCGACACGAACTGTTGCTGCGCATAGTATGTTTCCTCTCATTCTTCATACAAATCAAATTTGATTATAAAGCGATCAAAATTGTATCTGTATAATTGAAATTCGATGGTTGAGACGTGGACACTCAGATAGATAAAAATTCATTGGCAATTTCTGTTCTCTCTCTCTCTCACACACAAACACACACACATATATGCATATTTTCTCTTTCTCACACACACACAAACACACAAGAAGCAGAAGGCGCACACATTAATATCAGAACGATCAGAAAGATCAACAATGAATGGATTTTTCAAGACACACACACACACACACACACATATATATATATATATATATATATATATATATATATATATATATATATATATATATATATATATATATATATATATATATTTATATATATATATATATATATATATATATATATATATATATATATCCAATTCCGGTTAGAAATTCATTACTGTTGAACCCAGCAAGATGAGCCAACTCGAAAAAGCCATAAGGAGGGATACTTGTGATGGAAACCGCGGTAGATTGAGAGGGAGTGATTACTCAGATTTCTGCTCATCTGTGTTCGAAACTGTTTTCAAGGTCAAATTAGTTCTCGTAGGAGACAGCGGAGCCGGCAAAACTTGCCTTGCGACACGATTTGTGAAAGGATCCTTCACTACTGAAGATATGGCATCGCTTGGGGGTAAGTACACGACCGTGGATCACCGTTACGAAACAGTCTAAGTTATGTAAGCTAGATAGTAGGATGTACGTCAGTAAATGTCATAGACACAGGCAGGTTGTATGCATTGTTATTAACTGCCTATCATTATTTAGGACGAACTGGTCATGATGCAGATTTTCGTTTCATAAATGCGTAGAAACCTATTCAGTGATGTACATAATCATCCAGTATAAAATCTTTGTCTGATACATCTCACCACATATATTTGACAAATTAATATAAGTTGTCATATAAATGTGTCCAAATTTAAATACTAAACAGAACTATCAGGGAAAATAATTATATCTTCAAGTGGCGGGAGTAGAAATCACGGTTCATGATTGATTTATCCATTTAAATCTTCTGTATAGAATGGTGATGCCGATCGTACCAACCACAAAAAAATGTGTCGAGCAGAGTTCGTCTTCACAAATTGTGTCCAGATTCGAAGACGTACCTGCTAATTGCAGGAATTTTGCTGCGTTTCTTTGTGTATGTATTGGTGCGATTTCTTCCCGTCAACATTTTCCTATCCCAGTCTATTATACAATTATTTAAAATTGAACCTATGCTATAAAACTGAATTAATGCTATAAAAACCTCTTCTCATGGAACTCATATCATTCAATATATAATCCAAAATCAATGCAGTGTAACGTTTTACGGAAATAAGAATAAAACGATAAATGTTTCAGACCTTCCGTGCAGCAATGTTTAGTAGTTGTGTGTTTATATATCATTTGTTAACTCATATTTTACAATTGATCAAAACAAAATCATTAATGTATCGGGCGAATCTCCCAAGACGATTTTCACTGATAAGACAATGATACCACAGAAACGAAAATAAAAAAAAAATATGTCATTGTCTGAGAAACATTCACGTTACCCATACAGCTAACATACAAATGCCCAATACCCTATACCTATAAAGACAAAAAATTCGAAAGATAATTTCCACTGAACCGTTTATTCTTGAAAGCCATTCAACTTAAAAGTTGAAATTGGATCGGCCTGATTACACGCATAGTGTATGATCTCCATGGTGTTATAGAGACTTTAAAACATTAACAAAAATAAAGAACCACACCAAATCGGATCGTAATACCAAACCAATGGTAAAAATCACTGTGCTATAGAATTTTTCATGTTCTGAAGCTACCAATCTCAAATGGAGTCTAGAGGGTTGGAGAGTAAACAAAATGTACTGATAATATCGAATACGGATACTCACTAACTAGACTTAAACTAGTAAGAAGCGAATTGTCATTTTCCACGCGAATAAATTTGTACTGCTACTATCGTATAGATGG
>JAEAOA010000163.1:747500-955000 GCA_016746295.1 Potamilus streckersoni
CATTAAAATAAGTCTTCAGTCTTCTTACATGAGAAACACAAAAAGTGTGAAATAATGCTGAAATCGGAATGAAAATGAATGCTTAGCTTTCTCCTTATATACACCGTATATTGTGACTTTATTTCTTTATTTTGCAACGTACCCATAAGAAAACATACACTGTGGATTTGCGACGCACTAAGTCAAGAAGTATTTTATTCACATGACCTTACGAATCTAATGGGGAACCAAAGAGTTCTTATCGAAATAGATACATAACAGTCATAACCTAGGTTTCTTATACCATAACGTCGTTCGCAATGCATTCAATGTTATTGTTTACTTAACAAGAAAACGAGGGAATGCAACACCCAGATCAAATTGTTGCTTCTCTGTCTTGTTTCAAGTTGACTCAACTCACACACACACATACATATATATATATACATATATATATATATATATATATATATATATATATATATATATATATATATATATATATATATATATATATATATATATATAATAGTTTTGTAAGATAATACGGCAGAATTTATACTTAAGGGATAGTAATATATATTTTTGCAAGATCATAAAGTTTTCTTTCTTCTCAATAGACTGCTCAAGCGTTTGCAGCGAAGAACCAATTGTTATTCATGGAAACGTCGTCCAAGACGGGCTTTAACGTAGAGAAAGTGTTCACGACGCTTGGTTCGTATCTGAACAGGTTATGTTTCTTTTATGGTTGGCTTGCATTTATATTTATTTCTTTTATATTCATCTTACTTCTCCTCTCCTGTATCGTTTATTGATTCTTTATTTTGGCAACTAGTTTCTGTATTGGCTGCAGTATTTTTAATCACATAGTCGGTATACTTTGCTCGTAGTGTCTGCAGTTTAATATTTGATATTGTAACATGTGAACATATCACTTTATGTGATTCTGATAGGTTCAGGAAACCTATGGAATTTTTGTGCAGTATTCTCTTTACTGATTGGAAGAGATTGTGTGACAATTTTTAAACCCCGACTTCTGGAATTATTTGTTCTCCATGAACATTTTGGCGGTTATTTTGCGATTCCAATCACAACAGGAATTGGAAAAAATGATCTTGTCTGTCTGAATAAGTAAACAAACTCACCTTTGTTCACATAACTACGTAGACATAAACCGCTCTAAAAACTGACAGAAGTTTATCGAACTACTTATTTACCTGGCAAATGTGTGATGCAATTTCATCACAAAATAAAATGTTTCATATTTTGTAGCCAGTTTATTGTTCCAAATCATGTACTGCAAATATCCAGTCACAAATTTAGCAAGTAAATATCGGAATATATGCATCCAATAAACGCTCTTTCACATGAATATCGCATCAATGCAATGTTTAATTGTGAAAGTGACACTTGAGATTATGTAAACAATGGTCATCTACTGCATTCTAATGGCTACTGCAACAGACATTGCGACATCATGCGCATTGGACATTCTGTACTGAAAAAAGATTTTTTTTTCTATATAAAATGTTTCATTTATTCTGAGGAACGCTTGCTTTTTGACTTAATGTTTGTACAGAATGTAGTCTGCTTTTAAACGTTAATACTAGTTCAACTTTGTTTGGACTATTTTATATGCCCTACAAATGAAAGGTGCAACTTCTGTCGGAATAAACGAAATTACGAAACTATTCCTTCAACTTTCTATCTGAATAATTCCACTAAAATAAAAGCTATGGGATAAAAAGAATTTCAAGTCGGTAATGATTTAATATTGAATTTATGACCGTTGTTGAATAATGTCAAGTTTTTGCTCTCCAAGACTCGCAGAGGCTGATCATTATTCACCTTGTTTCATAAATTCAATATTATATATTATTAGTCATTTTGGATCCTCTTTTTATTCGTCAACAATCTATGCTATTACTGATAAATAATAACTTATCAAATAATAATTAAAATCCTACGTCAGAACACTTTAGTTTACATTTTAATTTAAGCACAGTAGCTACAAAATACTGGTGTAAGTATTTTAAGCATTCAGAAAACAATTTTTATACTCTACATTGCGCAACATGGTTGTCGAGAAAAGATGCCTTTAATTTATAAGGAACATAAATATCTTACGATGAATCAAACGTGCTTTCAATGATGGTGTGTTGTTCCCGAAAACATTCTTGAATCAAACAAGTTTCTCAAGGTTGGTTTGATGTTACAAAAAACATTCCGCTTGGAAGCTTACTATAAACTATATTATGCAAACATGATCGAACGTCATAGAGTTACGTAATTAACTAGTTTTAGTTCTCGTATCTGAAACACTTTAATAAATTGTTCCCATTCGATGTCACATAAATACATTGCAAGAAATCGTGAAGTTTTACTTATGCTCCTCATCTGGGATTGTGCGACAGAATTTCAGAGTCCAACAGTGACATTATCAGACAGTAAAGACATGATGAGAGATTGTCGAAACAAGGTCAAGCGAATACATTTCCTTAGTCTATAACCTTTCGAACCTCAGAATTCATTTGGCAATAGGCAACAGCAAGTTATCAATATATTAAAATTGCATTTTCGTATTTATTAATGATGATGCTTGACTCAAAGGATATAATCTATAGTCAGTGACAAAGGTAATGAATATCCACTGGGAGCTCAACGTAATCACATGACAGAAGTCAGCAATGGTCATTAAACCATCTAATACTTCTCTCATCAGGTTTATTGTTGTGTTGAACTGCTATCATTCACCTCTGTAACATCTTTTGCTAAGTTATCTCACGCTGTTGTTCTGAGTACCATGCTAAGGAATTTGGTTCTTCATTGCAGCCTCTCTGATAACGGTAATGGAGGACAACGACGAAACTGATGTATTGGATCTAACAAAATCTGATCTAAAAAAGAAACGGTGCTGCTCTTCCTGACACAAATGTCTGCAATGCATTTTCGTGCTTCTAGCTAAAGTATTAGAATGTACTCATGCTGATATTTTAAGTGTTTCTTTTTATACATTCATTGGAAGCTTAAAATAAATTCATTTATATGTAAAGCTATATGGACTGACCGAATAACATTTAGGACTATGACCTGCTAGATGCAACCACACGTTTGGAATACTGTCATCAGCAATGGAAGAATGTCAAAACAAATGAAAGTAAAGGAAGAATACTAGTAAGAACCAAGCCAACGTTAATTTATTCTGACCAAGTGATCGTGTTGTTTCTTCAGGTGTTGCATCTCTTCTTTTCATACCGGCTCATGCTCTTTCGACCACCTATACACGATTCATGGTTTTAGTATTCACCCAGTCAGCTATTGGCTCGGCGGCAGATAAGAATAAACAATAATCGTTTCGGTCCTGCCTCATACAATTATTTAATCTAAACTAAAAATGATAATGACGCCTTGTTTACATCCAATGGGTGATGAAACATTTGATTATTCACGGAAGAATTTTTTTTTTCGGAATTTGGTTTCTCCGTACAATTATGTCCACTGACATTTTGTCCCTGATTTTATGTCTGTACCATTTTGTCCGTGCCATTTTGACCAGTGACATTTTCTCCACATTTTGTCCGTGCCATCTTGCCCGGCCACCATATATATAGCTCTAGTACCTACACAAGCTAGCTAAGAACTTCTTTTCAATAAGATCGACGTTCGGATCCAAAAAGGCTTGTCAGTTACAAGTGGATTAACCATAACCTTATCTCCAGCTAGAGCTAGGTCATTGCCTTGTAATAAATGAATGCACTCAACTGGTAAAAAAACGCTCTTCTGACTGTCACGGTCCTGAGCTAAGTCTGATGATAAATTTACAAAATTAATAGTAACATTAACAAAGCCACACTTTATTTCCTAAATAAGAACACTCCCATTAGAAGAAGACTTCTCAAAAGGCAATGTACCTGATAATAGAAGACTCTGAGAAGCTTATATGTCCCTTAAAGTTTTAATAGCAATATGATTAGCTGAATCATCCATGAGTGATATAGAACCATTCGACATGAATGGTTCATAATTCTACAAGATAAAATCATATTAGGGTTTAATAGATTCAACAAATGTATTGCTTTCAATATATGACCGTGACCATGACCTTCTAGTTCTAGTTCTTGTTGGCCTTAACGCCATTTTTCAGTACACTATACATGGCGGCCAGAATTAATGGTGGTGCAAGAAACCGGGAAATCACCGAAATGAACCACCAACTCACGAGAAGCTACTGGCAAGCTTCCTCATATATACATTCGCCGAATCCTAGACTCGAATCCACGCAGACAGATGTGAGACTGTAGTGATCCGTAACGGACAGCGCTTTAGACCACTCGGCCACTCGCTCCCCCCACCCATGACCTCCTAAAATTAAAAGCATTTGGAATAAATCTTTCTTGATTCTGATACTTATTTTTTCAGTTTGAAGCAATCAGAATTAGCGTATCCTTTCTTATTTCATTAGGGACACGTAGGAAGATTTAAGGCTGTCTGATTAAGCTTATCAGAAACTTGATTTCTAAACCTTGTACTAGTTTGAAATTTAGAAGAGCTTGTATTAGGCTGAATTACGTTTTTATTTAAACACTGTTGAGTGGAAGACTTTCCCTAAAAAAATTATGAGCAAACGCAAAGGAATACTCGTCAGTAGTAAGAGCAGCATTTTCCAAGGTTTCGACCTTATGCTCATCAAGATAAGTCTTAATGTCGCTATGGACACAGATCATGAACTCCAAGTTGTCTGAGATTTTTGTAATTTTATTAACCTTGTAAGACAAAAACTACCTATCAAATTGTCGTGCTTTTACCATGAAAACTGGCAATAGGTTTAGTCATTTGGTTTTATAGAATTCCTAAAATCTTCTCTAAAAGCTTCAAAGACTAACTCATAACCTTTTGTGATGTGTCGAATTTTGAAAACTCTTAAAAAACTTTGTTTAAAGGAATTGTATCAAAGTCAACTTAATTAAAGTAGAAAGGGCTAGAGATAGATGATTATTTTCATTTCATCTCTGAACGTCGAAAGGGAATTCGTTCCAGACGACGTAACATGACGGAGTCAGATGCTATGGTACAAGAGAATGACATAAGACCTTTCCCCAAAATCTGCAGGGTTAAAGGCAGCAGCTGGCTATAGATGATTGTTCAAAGTAAATGATTAATTACGGCATGATTAGTTGTTTAGTTTTCTTGTCAATCCAAAAATTCTACGAACTGGTTTAGGAAACAGTCTATTCCGATTGGTTAATATGGATTTATGGGCGTAACTTTGTAAGAAATTAAAGGTTATACTTTAGGAAAATTCAGCAATCTTTAATCTTTCGCAAGGGAAGTTAAATGATTCCGGGAGATCGTGTGAGACGTTATCTCGTGATTTGGCAGTACAGCGGGAGAGTTTGTCTCAGCAAGTAGGCAAACTCTACAGTTTGAATTCGTAAAAGTACGTCTTCATTATAGAGTAAGGGGCCAGATAGTTCTCTCAGTAAGGAGACGGACTATACGTGATATTCGTGGAAACGAATATTGAAACGGCAAAGGTACGCAATCTTAGTTTCCCGATTTTAATATGTTATTTCATTTGTTGATCTATTTTGCAAATGTATTCTTGATATTATATATGTATGTATGAATTCATTTTGCAGGATTTTAGTGAAATGCTAGTCATGGCATTTTATTCTTTGATTTCCTAATTATCAATTCATTTGGAGAATTGGCAAGAGTGAATGTAATTAAAATTTCATTAGATTAGTTGAAAAGATTGCATGTAATTGAATCTTTAATACATAGGAGTGATTATGAATTTTCATGAATGATTTAAGGAATGATGGGTAATATTTCATAGTTTTATGGATTAACTCTGTCTAAAATGAGTATGACCTAACATTACATGTATATCTATATGCTAGTTTGTAATATCTAATTGGTCGAGTAAACTATTTTAGAATAGTTAGATCTGAGGGTCTAAGCATATGTAACTTAAGATTGCTAGATTGGTAGAGTCAGCAGTAGAGTGGTGGTTACATACGGTTTCATACGGCTGAGTTGAATTTAATTGACCATCCCTAGCGTGACCCGAATTAAGGTCAGGACAAGCATCGACCGTTTATGTAAACATAACAGTTAGCTAACAGAAGTTACTGCGGCAGAATTTATGCCTTTTGTTCTGAGCCGAATTAATGTAAAAATACAGATATACCTGAGAATGTGACCTATTGTCTATTGCGAGAAATTTTGTTTATTGAATGAAACAGCTTTCCTGGATTCACATGAGAAATCCCTGAACAATCACAGGACGAGAACAAGTTTTACGCAGAAATCTAAGTCCAGAGACGATTGTTAAGTCAAAGTTCGACGGACAAGAGTCCAAGACGAAAAAGCTAGACAAAGATCGACAGAGCAGGGACGAACGGAAGTCTTGATGTCTGCATAAATTAGGCGATGAAGTCTCTCATCGTTACACTCAAAGGTCACATCTCATTGGCAATGAGGATAGCAATTTAACGTTGAAAGTAATTTTACATTTAAAGAAATTTGTATTGTCTTTTTTATTTGAGAACATGTTAGTACCATTTTTCCTTCTTTTGTAACTAAGTTATTGATTTCTTTTCATTTTAAATTCTGTTGATAAACTGGTTAAATGTTATATTTGTTCATTGAAAGGGGGCTCGTCGTGTTCATTTCTTCAATATACTTGTTCAGTGATCTGCATTCTTCTTTCTATCTATCCACACTGGGTAAATCACACCGCTGAGGTCATTCCCTAGCAACGAACCGTAGTGAAAGAGGTTGGTGTTTTTTGCAAGCCGCCAATTTGTCACACCTTTACAGATATAGTCCTTAACCACATCATAGTCAGCACTCTGCTGTTCTGACAGTGGTATGTAAATATCACGAGCTTTACCAGTAAGTACACATTGTAATAAAAGAGTCCACTACTCTCCTGGCCTTTTCAAAATTTCAGCAATTTTCTCAAGATGACAAAAATTTTGTTCTACTTCCTTTTACAGTGAAAGGGGTACTAACTTCATATTTCATAAACATCAAAAGTAATGGAGTGTTTTCAATCTCCAGCTCTAATTCTTTTATCCTTATTTTAAATTCCGTTCTTTCATTTTTGCATTTGCATTTGTCTTACTTTCCTCTCTCTCTCTCTCTCTCTCTCTCTCTCTCTCTCTCTCTCTCTCTCTCTCTCTCTCTCTCTCTCTCTCTCTTTTCATTTGTATCTTTTCTATCTGAAACTGAAACTGTCCTATCTCTAATTCCAACTATTTTTTAGCTGTACTTCCTTTTTCAAAATTTCCAGCCACTCTTGGGTAGAATGTTAAAACATCTCTACTTTTGATGATATTGTAGTAAATCCTGTTGATTTCCCTACAGATTTCTAAAAATATGAAACAATACTTGGGATTTTAAAGATTCTGGAACAAGGAAAATTTAAATTTCAAAACCTTTTTTGAAATAATTTAGCCAAAATTCGTATCCTAAGAACGTGCGCCAAAATTTTCTGTTACGATCTTTTGCTCTTAAAATAAGTAACAGAAAAGGGTGAAGACAACTGGCTTGGTAAAATGTAACAAATAATGTATTTCCTTAGAATACAAATTATAAAATTAAGAAAGAAAGATCGTACGGGTTTACGAGTTAAATTCAGAAATAATCCAAGAATTAGAAACAGAAATCCTAGTAATAAAAAGTCATGATTTAAATTGATTTCGAGGCCCTATGAAATCCAAAATGTAAGAGCTGCTGTGTCAATATATCGTTATTGGATCACAGAAAATATTATTCCAGTTTTGGACTTCCAATAAATGTCTCATCCAAGAATTTTGTCAGAGCGCTTACGTATTTCCAAGGAAAAGAATCACTTGAATTCAATAATTTGAAAACAAAATACATTTTTAATCCAAACTTATCACAATTTAATATGTTACGTGTTTAAGCCCAACTAACATACCTCTATCAAAAAACAAGTTGTACGACTTAAAAATACGCAAAGCAGATTCCTGGATGAGGGTCAGAAGTTCATTCTTCTGGAAAAAAAATGGAAGTTTGACCAATTGATATATGCTATTTGTCATGTAATCCAGGTATGACATTGACTTAATTTAATGATTCTGACTCAGAAAAAGAAAAATAATTAAAAAACAGAAAAGTTGTTTACCGAAACTGTTATTTATTTTGAAACAAGGTCAGCAACTAGAGAGTGTTTTTATTTTTATTTTATGTCAATGAAATTAAAAAGAAAAAGACAATTATCTGAAACAGAACTGTATTCAAATTTAAATAAGATCAAGTCTAGTAAATAATATTGCATAACAATAACATGTAATGCAATTGTTTGAAAACAATTTAACCTAACAAACAACAATTAAATTAAATACGCATAAAATTTAAACCTAACAAGCAACAAATAACTTAAATATACATAAACACAGCGTCTTTGAATTCCATGAAGACATTATAATATCGCTGGGTCCGCGGTGAAGCTACTACGTAAAGTTTGTCTCATTTAAGCTATTTTATTATTATGTTGAGTAGCAACTAAAATTCTACAAGCAGCAGACAGGCCAATGACAAAGACTTGCAAAAACGACATTTCGCTGATGTCAAATTTATTCACATGCTGAATTTGATAGAAACTAAAAATACGAATTAGTCTATTTCTAACTGGTTAATAAAAACTGCGATGAGTGTTAACTAATTCTGTTAATCCATGTTCCGTGTTACTTTCATAAAATGTTGTGTCCCTTCGAGCTACACGGTTAAGAGACGCCAGCGCCCCAAATTGGCATAAGAACATTTACGTTTAGATTATTCATTAAATATATACCATAAACAACAGACGTTTCATGATGAGACATTGCTTTCTGAAGGTTATTAATGCATATCAACATTTTTATTTGGATTAATCAAACCCAATAAATCATCTTGCTCAACGATAATCCTAAAGAAAACTTTGATATTGCTTACTTGGGATGGTCAGGTCGCATTGATCTCCCTCAGAACCGGCAAGGATGTCATTTGACACCTTAGATTTTTGCTGGTGTATTTTTGTTTAGCACAAATTAACATTGGTCATAACAGATGCCTTTTGACCGTAAAAAAACATATTAGACATCAGCAGTTTAAAGTGGTAGTGTCGTATAATATAAATTCCAGAAAATACCATAGATGGCAAAACCGATTAAACAACCTCCTTTTGGTGATTCATGAATCGCTTCTTTACAAAGAAATGGTAATTCGATTATTTCGTCGATTGAACATTTATGCACGGATGGCAAATCGCTTGTGCATGAATTGGAGCCTGAAAAAATCAAACAGAATTTTGAAATAATTAAAGAAAGAGTTGTGGTGATGATTACGCACATTAGAGGCAGAATAAAGGGCAACAAGCAATGACAACGTCTCTCGCTAAGGTCAGTGATATAAAAAGCTGCTGAATTTGTTCCACTTGCAAAGGCCATAGAGAAAATGAGATCAGCGCTATCTCCAAAATATGAAACAAAAATTGATTTAAGTGTGAGTGCGAGGCAGCTAAAGCAGCTTGTGGAAGAATGTGAACATTCTTATGCAATATATTCCAATGAAAAACATTCTTATGCAAGGCATTCCGAAGCAAATCACCCTCTTGAAGTATCCCATATAAGTAGCTGGTCCAAAAAACACTCCCTCCACCTTCGGAGTTTACCGAAAGAAATATAACATAAAGTATTAAAAATAATATCCAATATATGTCGAACAAATATAATATGACGTATCTGTTTTGTTTATTTAGAGTGGTTATATCGATGTTTGTTTGGTTATTATAGCAAGACGCGAATACCATAAATTGTTAACTTGCAATCCACCAAACTATTTTGGTCTGATATTTGGCCAACTATGATAAACTTGTAATTGTGTCTATGCGATCCCAAGTGACCGACCATTGGATCTTCTTATCGGAGTGGGAATACTAATATTGAATTCCGGCTACTTTGACGTCACTGATATCATCTTGGTCGTCGAAGAAGTTGTATTAGCAATAATCTCATGCAGTCGTATATTTATTTCTCAGGTCATTATTATTTATACCAGTTCTAAATGTGGCTACTTTGTCAATTTTCATTGACTTGCATGTGTCATGATAAACATAACTGATTGTAACAAATTCATCATCTGCTATTTCACTGACGTTCCGCCAAGATGATATCAGCGATTACATAGCTGTATGTGACTTTGCCGTCGTCGAGAGCATTTATGTGTATTCATGTGATGACCCGAGAATGTTGATATTTTGATGCAGAAATATTATTAATATCAGCAATGCCGACACAAACCGAAAGACCAATTCTTAATGCTGGTGATAACAGGTACGTTGGTGATAATATACCGATTACTGTTGTTGTCCCAGAGACAGCAGTGGACACCGCATGTGCAACGTTGTCTATGATGATGACGCGTCTGCATATTTTTTCTTTTGTTTTATCGTAATCTCGTTGATGATGTTTTCAGTAATGCCTACCATGCACATGCATGATTATATCTGTTAGATTGTATTGTATTCCTTAAAATTGTATCCGGTAATAAATAATCAATTGAGGTGTTTTTAAGACAACCTCAAGACATCATGGTAGTTAATTTTTGGTCTGCCTATCCGATAGAAATATTCCTTCTGGTCTTTGACTTTTAGCATGATTTTCACGGTTTCAGGAAATTCATGGGTTGAATGAAGCAATGGATATGTCACAAAAATCCTAGCTGAACACTATGACCTCAGCAGTGACTTAATGCCAGTCTTGGATTACTTGGCGTCATCAAAGTGTTTCCTTTGACGTTTGGTCAACAATAGTTTATGTGGACCTTGCAACGCCGTTGATTTTAGTAATATTGTTATTCAATAATTCTTTTCCGATGCTGACTAACAATTACATGCTTTCCACAGGTGTATCAAGAAATCTCATTTGGCCACCAACACCTTCAAACAGTATTGTTTTGTCTGATAATATTACTGCGATTGCTCTGTAAGCACCATGAGCAGCTGGTAGTCATGATACACGAGCTCGAAAATGTATGTCAACGCCTTATTGTCTGAACAATTCCAGCTGTTCCAGTGAGAAATAATAGATGCAATTTAGTGATGTGAAATCCCGCTGAGATATGTGCAAACTAGAATCAAAATACTGATCACCCTCCCCCCATAAATGTCATCAAACGATAATATGCAAGTGTGACATGACTGTTCTCAAAATCCGATAACACCTCTTCGGATGGTTTTGATGCCCATTTATTCTCAGAGAAACTTTACTAACACCAAGCGTGTTAAACGTTATTAGGTTTTGCATCTATGAATTATCTTGAGCGTGTTCCTGAAAAGATATCGTGGTGCTGAACCTCCCTGCTGTGATGCTATCTGCCATGTGAACAAACCAACACTATTTTCTTGAATACAATCTGTGGTCAACGTCAACCAGCCATGGCAACGTTGATTTACGTCCGTTATTCGTAAAACACACTCACTTTACCAGCATCAACTCCACCGGGATGCCCGATTGCATCCTTGTCTGTGGCTTTTCGAACAAGTACAACAGTGTATTATGTACCGAAATTAACGTTTCTACCATTCCTGCAAAATTCAAATACATGTGATAGTGGAATTGCATATGTAAATTCATCATCAATATGTTACATTGACCGATGTGCTGCTAATGCCTGGTTGAAAGTTTCATTCATCAATGCGACACAAGTTCCATCGGCATTTCATATATTGTTATGTTACGGTTCTCGGTATCTTTGGCGAACATCATTGAAGGACCGTGAATTATCATCGGAATATCTTGCCAGACCCACTATCGTCGAAGCAGTGTCAACATTTAAAAGTCGTGTTTCAATATTCTTTCTATCAATTTTATGTGTGTCATTACTAACAAAATGCAATAACACCATTTTAAACAAAACCAATTAAATATTCAATTATGTATGCTGTGTTATGTGTTTTCAAAATTTATTCTCTGATTTCAATGAATATCTCATCGGGCAAGAAATATATGCTTGTAATTTCGACTTGCGGTTCGTTTAGTCCATGCACGTCAGGTACACGTGCATCATAAGAATAATGCTGATAATTACGCACTGATTCAGGGTCCATGTCTAACGCTGGATCAGATACATACTTGAACATTTTATTATATTCTCTGTTGTTTAAAACAACGTTGAGTCTGATCACTTCCTGCTATCAGACCTACGGTTACATTTTTCTCTCTCAGTCGCTCATTGGCAACTTGAAATATTATTTTATTGACACTTGCTGACATCACTTCGGTGCTAGCAGTTTAACTGGCCGCGCATTTCGCCGTGTTAGTGGTACGAGTCTTTCTCTGACCGCTGAGAATGCTTACCAACGGCACCAATAGCTTTATGAAGAAACAACGTCGATGGCTTTCATGCCGATGTGTTTTGAAATTGGAATCATTTTTGGGACTAAAATTCTGAGTAGATCTTGAACAGCATCACCAAATCCATCTCCGTAAATAACTTTATATGTTCGTAAATTTGAATTTATCGCCCTGACTTTTACAGGCATTGTTTATGATTAAGTGATCAACCGCTGTAGTAATCATCAATAATCTCATTGATAAGTGCCAAGTAAATGTTGCTGTCCATTATGCCACATGTGTATAAACGCTAACATAACGCAGCTGCTGCATTGATAATTTGGGGGAATTATCGCCGGCTCGTCTTCCGCCAATCATAATTTATGTCGATCAATATCAACGAGAACGTTACTGGGACAAAGTTTATCGTAAATCGCCGTCGGTTAAGAGATTACGTCGCCACGTTGTATTTTACGCCCAGGAGAGTTTATATGCTCTCTCCGAACTTTTCTTCAGATGGAGTTTCGTGATGTGATTTGATTGCAGTTCTTGACCGGTCTGCTGGAGCGACTTTGACGCATCTTCTTTTTGTCTTGTTGCAGATCTGATTTTAAGCCTGATTTTCTACATTCTTCTAAAGATTTTTCATGTTGACTATTCATTTCTTCCAGTTTTTGTCCCTTTCTTGTTGTGTTATTCAACAGGATCATTTATTGCTTGGTTAAAGATTTCAAAATTATTGTCTTTCTTTCTGGCCTTCTGAATATTCATTAAAACGCGTTATCAATCTCGGACCCAATTTGTAGACTTTAGTCTGCAAACATGTTCGAGTTTGCGATGTTGATCTCTACGACCGTATTTTAGCGCAGCATTATCAAGTCCTTGGTTTGGATTTTGATAGCAGCAATACATTAATCAGTGAATTTATTTATTATGTTAGTTCTTACTTTAGGTGGTGGGCGTGTCTGAACTTCGCGGTGTTGTTGAAGAAGATGCTGGGGTGGTGGTCTAGCGGGTGGACAATTATCAGCAATATCATAATGTAATGACTTAAGAGCATTTTGTGTGATCTCAATTGCTATAAATTATATGGGGTTGGTTCGACAATAGAATTTAATAACTGCTCTAATACCGTCTGTGAATTTGACTTTATGTTCCTGACTCTATTGTAGTTTGACAGTATCACAGGCGGGGGTATGTCTTGATTGCCTCAAGTCGTTGTCGAGATAGCTTCTGTGTACTCGATTCCATAGTTAGCGTAGATTCACTCAATATTAGTTTTAAAACAACGATTTTTTTTGCACAAACACTGACGACACACTGATTGTAAGACCCCACCCTGATTGTAAGACCCCACCTGCATGACCTACCTAGTTTATATACTAATTTTTGTCTGCGTATCGAGAGAGTGGGCGGGCCTAAAGCTAGACAAGCATAGCTTCCCTCAAAAGCGTCAACATGCATGTGGGTCCAAAATGTGTGATGGGTGTATATAAAAGACCGTTTTATGGTCGCAAGCCCTCCCTACGCGGATGTTGTTGTTGTTCTTGCTGGCCTCAGGGTAGCCCCTAAGATGTGTGTGTGTGTGTGTGTGTGTGTGTGTGTGTGTGTGTGTGTGTGTGTGTGTGTGTGTGAGAGAGAGAGAGAGAGAGAGACTTCGCCCCTCCCCCAAAGGATTAAGAGTCATGTAGGAAAACTGGACATTGTTGAGTTCCAGTTAGTTTTGAGAAAAAAAAAAACAATTGAGATAAAGACAAGTTGTTGTTGTTCTGGGGCTTAACGCCATTTATCAGCACACATGGCGGCCAGTATTAATGGTGGATGAAGAAATGCGGAAAATCCGCGGAAAGAAGTACCGACCCACGAGAAGCTACTAGCAAACTTTCGCACATATATGCAATCTCCGAATCTTAGACTCGAACCCACGCAGACAGAGGTGAGATGGCAGTGATCCGTAACGGAGAGCCATTTAGACCACTCGGCCACTCGGAGTCCCTGATTAAAAGAAAAGAGAGCTGAATAATAGGCCTAAATTAGATTTCATTAATCTTATTATTTCATTACTCATTATATTGCCATCGTGAGAGGTAGTGTTAGTGGCAATATGTGAATGTGTGCATGTGTACAAAATTAATGTTATATGTTAATAAATGTTATAATTATTCCGTCTTATTTTCTAATTCGTTCTTTGGGTTTTTGTCACCAGTCCTAAATATTGATCCTCAAGTATCTGACAGGAGTTCGAGACAAGCGCGTCAACATTTAATGCTACTTTTTTGCATAATATTAAACGTATTTACCCGAGAGGTCTATGGCTCAGTTTTGACAAATGATAACTGCACAGCAAACTCTCAAAGGGAGGTAAATCATGTTATTAAACTTGACTACGAGGCAATGGGCTACGTTAAGTAAAGCGATATCAACACCAGCAAGTGAAATACATGCTCTGATGCGATTAAATGTCTTGAGTGACCCGGATATGTCCAGTGGCTAGTGGATAGTGGATAGCGGATTACTTGGTTGTGTTTTCATCTATTCAGTATGTACAATTGTTATATCTGCTTGTCTTATAACCATTTGTACAAAAATAGTACCAGTACTGACTGTATTTGAACACGTTTATCTATGTACTTACCTGTCTACCATGATCGTGTTTATCTTTGAATTCATTGTCGATCTTACACCCCCGTGTTAAGACTCCCTCTGTACATTTAACTACATGGTATAACGGTACCAATTGTACAACCCCAGGTGGGCGGAGCTTAAGGTGTAGGGAACATTGCATTCAAAAATAAACAACAAAACTAGCTGTGATTGGTGCATTATGTAAGAGTTGTACTTTCTTTTAGGCTTTAAAAAAGTTGAGCCTCTTGACAACATGAGAAAGTATGTTAATTCATATCTAGATGACATTTTGTATTTTTTAAGATTTTTTTTAAAATGTGGTACACATGACTGAAAACTAAAACTATAAGTAGAAGCAATTTAATAATTTCTCACAGTAACTTTTACACGTTTAAAACCAGATAAGTGATGTTTTGTTTGGTTTAGGTATTTTTCTGCATAAGTTTAGCCAGTTTCTGTTAATTTCTTATATAAAAGAAATGTAAACTATATGCATCTATATCTTCGAAATTATTCACCCTTATGTATTAGATGGGAATGATTACCACTTCACTTGAAATTTCATTGCATGTGATAGATATTGTATCACTGGTGCCTTCAGATTGTCCTTGGACCAATGGGGTACTGCCTCCATATATTTGTCCAAGGTAAGGTCATGAAACTTTTGCTTCTCATTTTCCTCATTGCTGCTTTTGTCTCCTTTAATTCCGTTATCATAAGTTACAGCTCTCTTTTAGATACACACTTTCCTCCTGTTTTAACTCCATTTGACTCACTTTACTTATTGTTTATCTTTGGCATTTTTCTATATTTTATTCCCCAAATTTTACCCCTAATGCAGAATAACCATTTAAAAGTTGTGAATATACTATATTTGGTGATAGACTGGCTTCTTGCATTAATTTTATTCACTACACTAATGAAGGAAGGTTTCTATTTGTATTACCAAGAAGATGGGTAGGTTGACCTTTGTATGGGGACTGGAGGTTAGTGACCTCATGTATCTGCAGACAGTGTAAAGTGTTGATTGCTTATACTTTATAATAAGATTGGTTCATGTCCACCTGTCTCTGGTGTTAAGTTCTGTATCTACCAAACAAAGACAAAGTCCTTTAGTTTAGGTAAATTGTACTTAATGAAGTAGAAGAGGTATGTATTGTTCAGTACACTGACCTTTGACCTAATTATTACATAATATGATATGATGTGATTTATCCCATATCACCCATCTGAAGTTCAGTAAGTGTTGATGTGAATAAAACACAACTGATAGTTAAAACATAGTTAGTTATTCCAAAAATATGGTTTGTTAGTAAAGCACACATATGAAAACAGCAGCTGAAAAAGTTGAAAGACAATTACATACACATTAATATAAAACACAGCTAAGGTACCTCATAAAATGGTTTCTGACAAGCGAGACTAAGTACATTTTTTTTTTGTACTTGTACAGTCCCAAGCTATATCAAATGTTATTGAAAAAATTAAGGTTGGCTATAGGTATAACGGTACCAATTGTACAACCCCAGGTGGGCGGAGCTTAAGGTGTAGGGAACATTGCATTCAGAAATAAACAACAAAACTAGCTGTGATTGGTGCATTATGTAAGAGTTGTACTTTCTGTTAGGCTTTAAAAAAAAGTTGAGCCTCTTGGCAACATGAGAAATTATGTTAATTCATATCTAGATGACATTTTGTATTTTTTAAGATTTTTTTAAAATGTGGTACACATGACTGAAAATGTGACCGGTGACTCTTAACCCTGTCTAGTTCCAGCAGAGTTATCTCTCTTAAATGCAATGAAGTACCTATTTTCGATGTTATCAAATTAACAATCTAACATTGTTCTCTGTGACAGTGTGTGACATGCATGCTGAGGTAGGATTAAGAGTATATTTATTTCGCAAAACATTAGCATTGCGGTCTATGGAAAAGCAATTGGTACCGCGATACCACATATAGACTATAGACTATGATGAAGTTTTATATATGATAGCTGGCAGGTTGTTGAACAGAGCGGACATGTTTTCCTTAGCTCCCGAACTTTAAGGATAATATTGGATGATTCGCTACACATTAAGGATAATACACTAGGAAAAGCTAAGGTAAAGTAAAATCTACTCAAATCTACTTAACTTCACTAAATTTATAAAAGTCTATTTAAAAATCTACTTTACCTCATAACTATAAATTAATTGCTGCTATATAATCCCTAAAGCCAACTAGTACTGAATTTTACCACCCAAACAACTCTTACTACAACCAACGATGTAAATATACCCTCCTATACAAATTTTACAAACTATTTAACATATTGAATAAAAACCAAAACTATTAACTGAAAATTCCTTTGTTCCCTTGTTCTTACGGAAAAATTCCTTTGTTCCTTTGTTCTTACGGAAACAAACACGTGGGCAGCCAAAAATATTTACTGTACAGTGGTACTACTCCATAACAATAACCTCAAACAATATACTAAAATCTACTTAAATTTGCTCAAAACTACTGAATTTATAAAAGTCTAATTCAAATCTACTTTACCTCATAACTCTAAATTAATTGTCGTTATACAATAGTTAAAGCCAAATAGTACTGACTTTTACCACCCCAAACAACTCTTACTTCAACCAAAGAAGTAAATATACCCTCTTTTACAAATTTTAATATTAAATAAAAACCAAAACTATTAATTAAAAATTCCCTTGTTCCCTTGTTCTCACGGAAATTTCTTTGTTCCTTTGTCCTCCAGGGAAAAACACGTGGGCAGCCAAAAATATATACTGAACAGTGGTACTACTACGTAACAATAACCTCAAACAATATATTATAAATACTTAATCATACAACCCCTACATGAAATACGTAAACCCTAAATTAACGCTGCATCTGATTGACCGATAATAGCCGCGCTTAATCACAAAAGAAAACATACAATCTTGAGCTAAAACTAAAATCTATACCAATCAATCAAAATTTAGCACTCGAATGACGTACACAAGAAACGCAATTTTAGTACAAACGTTCCCACATAACTACTAATAAATGTACATTATATTCCAAAATTAACGAGGAATAATTAAAATCTGAAGCATCCAATATTATAAAATATAAAACTAAAAAGAATAAATTAGATTCCTTGTAATAAGAACCCTAGGACTTATTACTCTTACCTTTAGTCAATGTAGCCTTAGTTATAAGCATAATTAAATCATGACAATAATCATAACTATTTATAACATACATATACTGTATTTGTATTTTAATTTTCCTTTTAATAACTATATATACTCTGAAAAAAGAATATCCCACAAACAAAGAAAAGGATTGAAAATAAAGATCATCTCTACCACGTCCGCCTAAGTACACTCACAAATTGAAGCATGAGCACAAACAGAAAATAAATGTCAAAATTAGGTGACATACACCTAGAGATTGATTTCATTTTTTAGAACCATATAAGTACGCTAAGTACGCAAAATTCAACCTCATCAAAATATATTCCAAATTCACAACTCAGGAACAGTTGGATAATTGAATAGGTGGCTAACACATCATTGGTATAGGAAAAACTGGTTAAATTTGACAATAATCCACCTGAGATAAAGTTAGGTGAACTTAGACATTGGGGGGGGGGGGCTTTAGTAGGCGGGAGTTGAGGCGGAGGGCCGGTACGCTCTGTTGCAATACGCAGACAACCCAAGGGTCTTAAGGTCAGCCAATAAAGGTCAGCACCACGACCAAAAGCCCAGCCCTAGGGCTAAGCGCCTCCCTGGATAGCAATGTTATCGAAAGATAACATCCGACTAAGGCGGTGAGCCACCAGGGGGGTTAATAGGCCTACGCGCCGGGGCAAAAGTGTCAGCACTGGACACTGGTGAGCCCGGCCCCGGAAGGGGGGGGGGCCACTAGCCCTTTTCAGGGCTTAAAGTCATAAAACACGAAAGTGTATACATGACTATAAATACATATGAAGCATGATGAAGTTTTATATGACGGTATAAAATACGTACGATTGCCTCTTCTGTTTGTTTGCTAGGTAGGCTTTGTATATACGTTCTGGTGTAGGGGAGAATATGTGCGAAAGGTACCTACACAGATACCTACGTGTGCTTAGCTACTTTCATTTTACGTGCCTGTAATTATCATGCAGACTGGAAAAAGACAGACAAATGAGGAAGAAGAAAAACAAAATAATTTACTTGAAGGCAGATAAAGGCTTCAATAAATTTCTTTTTCGAGTACTCATGAAATACGCCTGTCGTAAAAAAAAAAGTTGACACACTGACAGAATTTAGATAGAAGTATAACCTCAGTAAGAGGAGCAGTGGTGTGTGTGTGTGTGTGTGAGAGAGAGAGAGAGAGAGAGAGAGAGAGAGAGAGAGAGAGAGAGAGAGAGAGAGAGAGAAAGAGAGAGAGAGAGAGAGAGAGAGAGAGAGAGAGAGAGAGAGAGAGAGAGAGAGAGAGAGAGAGAGAGAGAGAGAGAGAGAGAGATATTTAAATTAAACATTATAAGTGGCCGATTGGTCTAAAGCGCTCACAATTACGGATCACTGCCATCTCACCTGTATGCGTGGGTTCGAGGATACGGATCGGCCAATGGTTCTCTCTGGGGTTTTCCCGGGTTCTACAATCTTCATTTATACTGGCCGCCATGTACAGCCTATCTTGTGCTGATAAATGGCGTCGAACCCTACAACAACAACAACAACAGCAAAATTCGTTTAATTAAAGGTACCTTTGCCCTAAAATATTTTTGAATCCATTAATGTACAAATCTGGCTTTCCTCATACTATATTTTAACTACTTCACGAGTAAATATGTCTTAGTGTATTCAGTAGATGTAAAATATATATCAATTAAGTTTAGCAGTTTTTAATACATTTACTTTTGATACAACCACTTTTACCCAATGCATCCATTCATGTTTCTTCATCCGTCAGTTTATCGTAATATATAACTGGCTGAAGATATATGTTATATCCGGCAGAGGCCGTGAACATCTTGCGATATGATGACTAATCGTAATTATCCCTCACCACGCAGCTGTCATTAACTTAACTTTCCGACCGACTGCAATGTTACAACTGGCTTGCATACAAAATTTGCACATCATAATCGAAATAAGTGAATTACGTATAAAATGAAAAGTAAAATACGTGTTTTTTTTTTTTTTTTTTTTTTTACATATGCTGCGTAAATCAATACACATGATTTCACTCAGTCCAAATCAGCTACGCTTCCTGGTTGTCTATTTGTACCCGTTTCCTTTGATTTATAAAGAAAGATATATAGAGATAGATGTAGATAGTTCTCTTGCAAATATTTCATCAAATACATGGTACATATAATTTTATTGTCATACTAAAACATGTCCTTTTTGTGATCATCCCATTTTCAATTCATGCTAGTTTTAAATTAATGAAAACATGAAAATCTTAGTGTGTAATCGTTTATCACGTTGATAGTATGCACTTAGACCGGTTCGTTAAATATGATTTTGACGTGAAATTCCGAAAAAAGATATTTCTTGCCTTTGTATTTAAAGGTTCAAGACACTAATCAATAGTTGTATATTTTTTTAGGTGTTCATCATATTTGCCAACACAGTGGAACTCCTGCTTCTGTCTTCAACAAGATGAACCAACACGAAAGTTCCTTAGGGACGGATATTTTGTTTGAAAACGGCGATATCACGGGTGAGAGCAAAGGCCCAAATTTCGACTCTTCATCATTCAAAAATATTTACAATGTCAAACTAGTTCTTGTAGGAGACAGCGGAGTCGGCAAAACTTGTCTTGTTACAAGATTTGTGGAAGGAACCTTTAAATCAGAACGTACAACATCACTTGCGGGTAAATATACTTTCCGTAGTAGAAGCATTTGCTTGAACCTTATGAAATAGTCATATAAGTCAAATAAGCATAATGAGAAACTGTAAGTTATGTTATGTGAAAGAGGCGATATATCGGTGCAAATAAAACGCATTTCCTAAGCAATGTTATTTACCGTTTTAACAGTCTCTACGACATTTTTCATGCAGTATACTTTTATTACACACACACTCACACACACACACGACACACACACACACACACACACACACACACATATATATATATATATATATATATATATATATATATATATATATATATATATATATATATATATATATATATATATATATATATATGTGTGTGTGTGTGTGTGTGTATGTGTGTGTGTGTATACATTGAAACATAATCTATGATGAAAAGAATTACGCAATATTAAATCTGTTTACCATATATCTCACTTTACTTTAAACTTATTTGTCCAAAGTAAAAAGTATGGGGACCGAAATCATGTCGGGGGAGGGTGAGGGGTGATGCCATGAGTTACCGATCTGGGTGACACCAACACTAGTGACGCCACTGACCGAGAATTACCCGTGGTATACAAACATTTTAGTGCAAGGCAAATTGCAGACAGCTATATTCGTTAACTTTCTTTGATATCACCTCATGTGCAACGCATGGTTGATACGAAGCTTTATAAATGAAATAAAACTATTAAAATTGTATGACGTCATAGAAACATGTGACTGAATAATTAAAATGAACGTAACCTTTTTTGGTGTTTTGCAACATTATGGTCACCATGGAAGGCATGCACATTTTATGAGTGTATGTGATCCACTATCGTTCACTGTCGTAAAGGTAACGGGGCTAAGTGGGGAGGAGGCATGAAAGAGACAGCAAATAAAAAAATGACACCTACAAGATACAATCATATCTACAAGCAATATAACACGAAGTCAGTTAGAAATATCATAAAATAATAATCAGTGTTTCCCGAGAAAATACTGGTGAGTCATAAAGCACGGCATCAACGTACTTCCAACGTAGATTGGTGGAAGCACCAGGCAAATATATAGTTCCTTCTCCACTTATCTTTTGTAGTCATTTACATAAACAATAATTTTGTTGCTAGTAATAGTCACAATAAATGTATACAACTATTTATCTTTGTGATTTTATTCCGTTATGATTGATTCGTTAGCATTCGGATTTAAAAATGACAAATGTGTGACTGAATGTGTTGTACACAACAAATTTTATAATCCGGAAGTCATTAGAGTCTCGTGGGCACATTTTATTCCCACTAGGACACTGCAAACATTGTAGTATAATATGAATCGAAGGCGCCTACTTATCGCCTTATGACTGTGATTCCCTTAAAAAAAAATACCGCATAAAACAAGAAAACAAGTACTATGTTATAAAGCAGATACAATGATTCTTTCATTATATCTGAGGCATCACTCATTACATTGTCTTTTCATGGTACTTTTAGAGTAATCTATACCGTCTTTTGTCTGTTAAATTTAAACAGCTGACGAGTAGATGCATTGTAACTTCGAAAGTGTATTCGCGAAAAGATAATACAGCAGATGCTGCTTTAAGAAGCATTTTGATATCAGAATAAAATAACAGCATTTCACACACAAGCGCATAACCCTACTAGGCTTCAATCAACATTTGAATGTATGTATGTATGTATGTATGTATGTATGTATGTATGTATGTATGTATGTATGTATGTATGTATGTATGTATGTATGTATGTATGTATGTATGTATGCATGTATGTATGTATGTGCAAATGAGTTCTTATCCATGAGTATTTTTAATTTTATATCCACTCACCCTAGAATGTTCTATCAATACAAATCCTGGACAGACGCCGGTTTTGAAATTTTGAATGCTCTAATAGACGATCATGGCAATTTATTACCTTTTGAAAATGATAAAACAAAAAACTAAAAGTGGTGACTTATATAAATACTTCTCCCTATATCCAAAATAACAAAAGCATGGAAAGAAGCCATTAAAACCATTTAGCATGGAATAATATTTGATAGGCAGGAGGATAAAATAATGGACCTGCAAAACCATAATTCACTCAAATTTGTTTACAAACATCTTTTAAAAAGGGCAAAAAGGCAACATACTGCTAAGCAAGAATCTTAGATGCAAGTATTGAATACAAATATAAGTAGTGAGGCTGAGATTTATAGCCGGGAGAAATCTTATAACAAGGATACCAAGTTGATCTCTTTTAACTTTAAATTAATCCACAGAATAATTGCTACTAATGATATTTTGAAAAGAATTTTTTTATTGGACGACAACAAATGTACGTTTTGTAAGAGAGAGAATGAAAGTATTGAACATCTCTTTTATGATTGCAGTATTACTTCACAGTTCTGGTACCGTTTTGCACCTTCTTGCCTAAATATTGTACATTTGTCCAAAAAAGAAACACTTTTACGAAGTGAACAACAGGACAGTTTGTGTAATTTTTTGCTTATTTTGGCAAAATATTACATTTACACTTCCAGATTCAATATGCAAAATCCTTCCATTTATGCTTTTAAAGCAGAGTTGTAATGTATAAGAACGTTGAAAAATATGCTGCTAAGGTAAACAAAACAGAGAAGCAATTTCTTAAAAAATGGACCTCACCAGATGAACATGTGACTTGTATCTGATTGGATGGTAAACAGGAACAAAACACTATTTTCAATGCCTATGTCACCTACATTGTTTTCATCTATTTAGATTGAGTATCTAAAGAGATTGCATGCCATATACATGTGTGTGTGTGTTGTCTTTTATTTTCTTTTTCTTATTAATATAGATTATAATTATTATCCCTAGTTTATCTGGAAACAAGAAATGTTTGATTGTAAGGTGACCATGGGATGGTTCCACGACCCAATGGTCAACCAATTACGGGATAATAAAGGAAAAATGTCCTTGTCTGATAAGACTATATTAACTCCTAACCCGAACTTCAAAATGACCCATCGGATACCAGTAATCATGAAAGGAGCAAAATAATGCCATACATGTCAAAAGTGGACAATTTCCAGCACATGTATGCAATAAAAGTGGAGTATTGTCCCGCCAAATAGTGGATGCAAAAGAGAAAATATGATCTGCTTTATAACAAACAGAGCACGAGACCGGAAGCATGTTAGAGATAATTTACTCAATAAAAGAACTGACCAACACAGATCTGACCGGAATCCCTGCACAATGGTAAGAATGTGTATGACAGTAAACGTCTCATCTTCTGTTCATAATTTTAATGTCACTGTTCAATGTGGAATTGCCAACTCCTCATACCGAGTCCGGAAGATAGCAAGAGAATCATAGATGAGCCAAATAAGGACATTCAACCCAATGTCTTAAACGAGAAGGAAACAAATTTCCGTTGTCAACGTGAATTTATTATTATTATTATTATTATTATTATTATTATTATTATTATTATTATTATTATCGTAAATCCGCACAAATTATATTAAAATGGGCAATTCATATTTAGACAATTTCATTTCCGGGGACATGTTTTAATAGGCATCTCTCTGTGTTCATCGTTAATAACAAAAAAGCTTGTTTAACTATCCTAAGAATGCTTTCTTCATTCAATGATCATTTTACAATTCAGCAGACAAATTTAGATTTTTACACAAAATTGTTTTTGTTCTTTCATAATAAAAGAAACGTAGCTTTGTATAAAATTTAAAATAAGAATTGGTTTATTTGATTTTAAAATTTACACCCTTTAGACTAGTATGTTTTTTTCATTCTGTTGTGTTCTTATGTACTTTCCTTCGCTTCATGTAACAAAATACATATACGCCACCAAAGCTCTAGCAATAGCTAAAACTAAATGTATTCAGCCATTTTAGACAGGTAGAAAGTTATCCTACTTTCTACACCTATTTGGTTCTGTCTGGATAAGAGATTCAAAACGCATTGACATTCAATTATGCGTCGAGTGGTTGTATACGATTTTCTCTTAGCTTGTTACTCATTTTCAAAAAACCCCACTTGAACAGTATATAAATTGCTTTTAAAGACGAGGAAAATCCAAAGTTACCCAAAAGAACTAAAACTCATATTCAACGTTTGTTTTCATAGTTACCTTTCTACATAAGGAAGTAGATCTAAAAGACCACACCGTACTATTTCAAATCTGGGACACGGCAGGGCAAAAACGCTACAGAAGTCTTGTTCCCATGTATCTTCGTGGAGCTAAGGCAGCGCTTCTTGTGTATGACGCCACCAATTTCGTAAGTATATATATATATATATATATATATATATATATATATATATATATATATATATATATATATATATATATATATATATATATATATATATCACACTATCACGAACACGTAGAATGTGTGACCGGTTTCGCTTTATTGCTTCAGCAGAATATTTATATATATATTTATATATATATACATATATATATATATATATATATATATATATATATATATATATATATATATATAGTTTAATACAAACAATACTATCAAACAGGTTAGAGAAATTAAATTCATACTCTACGCAGTTTTGAACCCAGGTCCGTGAGTAATCGGCACCCATCGCGGATATATATTCATCTACTTATAAACCTAATCATCTATCAATATAAACATAAGCCTAATTATCTATCAATATATAGATAAACCTAATCATCTATCAATATATAGATAAACCTAATCATCTATCAATATATAGATAAACCTAATCATCTATCAATATATAGATAAACCTAATTATCTATCAATTTATTGATAAACCTAATCATCTATCAATATATAGATAAACCTAATTATCTATCAATGTATAGATAAACCTAATCATCCATCAATTTATAGATAAACCAAATCATCTCTCAATATATAGATAAACCTAATTATCGATCAATATATAGATAAACCTAATCATCTACCAATATATGTAGATAAACCTAATTATCTATCAATATATAGATAAACCTAATTATCTATCAATATATAGATAAACCTATTTATATATCAATATATAGAAAAACCTAATCATCTATCAACATATTGATAAACCTAATCATCTCTCAATGTATAGATAAACCTAATTATCTCTCAATATATAGATAAACCTAATCATCTATCAATAGATAAACCTAATCATCTACAAATATATGTAGATAAACCTTATTATCTATCAATATATAGATAAACATAATCATCTATCAATATATAGATAAACCTAGTCATATATTAATATATAGATAAACCTAATCATCTAACAATATATAGATAAACCTAATCATCTATCAATATATAGATAAACCTAATTATCTATCTATATAGATAAACCTAATCATCTATCAATGATAAACCTAATCATCTCTCAATATATAGATAAACCTAATTATCTATCAACATATAGATAAACCTAATCATCTATCAATATATAGATAAACCTAATTATCTATCAATATATAGATAAACCTAATCATCTATCAATATATAATTACACCTAATTATCTATCAATATATAAATAAACCTAATCATCTATCAATATATAGATAAACCTAATTATCTATCAATAGATAAACCTAATCATCTATCAATATATAATTACACCTAATTATCTATCAGTATAGAGATAAACCTAATCATCTATCAATCCTAATCATCTATCAATATATAGATAAGCCTAATTTTATATCGTATAGATAAACCTAATTACCTACCAATATATAGATAAACCTAAAGATCTATCAATATATAGATAAACCTAATCATCTATCAATATATCGATAAACATAATCATCTGTCAATATATACATAAACCTAATTATCTATCAATATATACATAAACCTAATCATCTATCAATATATAGATAAACCTAATCATCATTCAATATATAGATAAACCTAATCATCAATCAATATATAGATAAACCTAATTATCTATCAAACTTAATAATCTATCAATATATAGATAGACCTAGTCATCTATTAATATATAGAAAAACCTAGTTATCTATCAATCTCTCAATATATAGATAAACCTACTCATCCATCAATATATAGATAAACCTAATTATCTATCATAGATAAACCTAATCATATATCAATATATAGATAAACCTAATCATCTATCAATATATAAATAAACCTAATGATCTATCAATATACAAATAAACCTAAACATCAATCAATATATAGATAAACCTAATCATCAATATATAGATAAACCTAATTGTCTATTAATATATAGATAAACCTAATCATCCATCAATATATAGATAAACCTAATTATCTATCAATATATAGATAAACCTAATCATATATCAATATATAGATAAACCTAACCATCTATCAATACAGATAAACCTAATCATCTATCAATATATCGATAAATCTAGTCATCTATCAAATTATAGATAAACCTAATAATCTGTCAATATATAGATAAACCTAGTCATCTATATAGATAAACCTAATCATCTATCAATATATAGATAAACTAGTTATCTATCAATATAGATAAACCTAATTATCTATTAATCTATAGATGAACCTAATCATTATTCAATATATAGATCAACTTATTGATCTATCAATATATGGATAAACATAATCATCTCTCAATACATAAACCTAGTCATCTGTCAATAAACCTAATCATCTCTCAATATATAGATAAACCAAATTATCTATCAATATATAGATAAATCTAATTATCTATATATATAGATAAACCTAATTATCTATCAATATATAGATAAACCTAATCATCTATCAATATATAGATAAACCTAATCATCTATCAATATATAGATAAACCTAATTATCTATCAATTTATTGATAAACCTAATCATCTATCAATATATAGATAAACCTAATTATCTATCAATGTATAGATAAACCTAATCATCCATCAATTTATAGATAAACCAAATCATCTCTCAATATATAGATAAACCTAATTATCGATCAAAATATAAACCTAATCATCTACCAATATATGTAGATAAACCTAATTATCTATCAATATATAGATAAACCTAATTATCTATCAATATATAGATAAACCTATTTATATATCAATATATAGAAAAACCTAATCATCTATCAACATATTGATAAACCTAATCATCTCTCAATGTATAGATAAACCTAATTATCTCTCAATATATAGATAAACCTAATCATCTATCAATAGATAAACCTAATCATCTACAAATATATGTAGATAAACCTTATTATCTATCAATATATAGATAAACATAATCATCTATCAATATATAGATAAACCTAGTCATATATTAATATATAGATAAACCTAATCATCTAACAATATATAGATAAACCTAATCATCTATCAATATATAGATAAACCTAATTATCTATCTATATAGATAAACCTAATCATCTATCAATATATAGATAAACCTAATCATCTCTCAATATATAGATAAACCTAATTATCTATCAACATATAGATAAACCTAATCATCTATCAATAGATAAACCTAATTATCTATCAATATATAGATAAACCTAATCATCTATCAATATATAATTACACCTAATTATCTATCAATATATAAATAAACCTAATCATCTATCAATATATAGATAAACCTAATTATCTATCAATAGATAAACCTAATCATCTATCAATATATAATTACACCTAATTATCTATCAGTATAGAGATAAACCTAATCATCTATCAATCCTAATCATCTATCAATATATAGATAAGCCTAATTTTATATCGTATAGATAAACCTAATTACCTACCAATATATAGATAAACCTAAATATCTATCAATATATAGATAAACCTAATCATCTATCAATATATCGATAAACATAATCATCTGTCAATATATACATAAACCTAATTATCTATCAATATATACATAAACCTAATCATCTATCAATATATAGATAAACCTAGTCATCAATCAATATATAGATAAACCTTATTATCTCAATATATAGATAAACCTAATCATCATTCAATATATAGATAAACCTAATCATCAATCAATATATAGATAAACCTAATTATCTATCAAACCTAATCATCTATCAATATATAATTACACCTAATTATCTATTAATATATAGAAAAACCTAATTATCTATCAATCTCTCAATATATAGATAAACCTACTCATCCATCAATATATAGATAAACCTAATTATCTATCATAGATAAACCTAATTATATATCAATATATAGATAAACCTAATCATCTATCAATATATAAATAAACCTAATGATCTATCAATATACAGATAAACCTAAACATCAATCAATATATAGATAAACCTAATCATCAATATATAGATAAACCTAATTGTCTATTAATATATAGATAAACCTAATCATCCATCAATATATAGATAAACCTAATTATCTATCAATAGATAAACCTAATCATATATCAATATATAGATAAACCTAACCATCTATCAATACAGATAAATCTAATCATCTATTAATAGATAAACCTAATTATCTATCAATATATAGATAAACCTAATCATATATCAATATATAGATAAACCTAACCATCTATCAATACAGATAAACCTAATCATCTATCAATATATCGATAAATCTAGTCATCTATCAAATTATAGATAAACCTAATAATCTGTCAATATATAGATAAACCTAGTCATCTATATAGATAAACCTAATCATCTATCAATATATAGATAAACTAGTTATCTATCGATATAGATAAACCTAATTATCCATTAATCTATAGATGAACCTAATCATTATTCAATATATAGATCAACTTATTGATCTATCAATATATGGATAAACATAATCATCTCTCAATACATAAACCTAGTCATCTGTCAATAAACCTAATCATCTCTCAATATATAGATAAACCAAATTATCTATCAATAGATAGATAAATCTAATTATCTATATATATAGATAAACCTAATTATCTATCAATGATAGATAAACCTAATCATATATCAATATATAGATAAACCTAATTATCTATCACACCTAATCATCTATCAATATATAGATAAACCTAATCATCTATAAACTAATCATTTACAAATATATGTAGATAAACCTTATTATTTATCAATACATAGATAAACCTAATCATCTATCAATATATACATAAACCTAATTATCTATCAATATATACATAAACCTAATCATCTAGCATTAGATAAACCTAGTTATCAATCAATATATAGATAAACCTTATTATCTCTCAATATATAGATAAACCTAATCATCATTCAATATATAGATAAACCTACTCATCCATCAATATATAGATAAACCTAATTATCTATCATAGATAAACCTAATCATATATAAATATATAGATAAACCTAATCATCTATCAATATATAAATAAACCTATTGATCTATCAATATACAGATAAACCTAATCATCAATCAATATATAGATAAACCTAATTATCTATCAATATATAGATAAAACTAATCATATATCAATATATAGATAAACCTAACCATCTATCAATACAGATAAACCTAATCATCTATATATAGATAAACCTAATTATCTATCTAGATAAACCTAATCATATGTCAATATATAGATAAACCTAACCATCTATCAATACAGATAAACCTAATCATCTATCAATATATCGATAAATATAGTCATCTATCAAATTAGATAAACCTAATTATCTGTCAATATATAGATAAACCTAGTCATCTATATAGATAAACCTAATCATCTATCAATAGATAAACTAGTTATCTATCAATATATAGATAAACCTAATTATCCATTAATCTATAGATAAACCTAATCATTATTCAATATATAGATTAACTTATTCATCTATCAATATATGGATAAACATAATCATCTCTCAATACATAAACCTAGTCATCTATCAATAAACCTAATCATCTCTCAATATATAGATAAACCTAATTATCTAGATAAATCTAATTATCTATATATATATATATATATATATATATATATATATATATATATATATATATATATATATATATATATATATATATATATATATATATATATATATATATATATATATATATATATATATATATAGCAGCAGAGAGGGTGAACCCTACAACAATATATTTGCGACAAAATCGATTAAAGCCTCAGAATGCCAAATTGCTGCCATCTACGTCTACAAATTTTTGCGACAGAATCGATTAAAGCCTCAGAATGCCAATGGAACCTTCCTACGAAATCTCATATTTCAACCAAAAAAAAATAAAGACCCCATCTTAGCGATTTTGTCGCAAATACATTGTCATAACCACACTCAAATTGCTGCCATCTACGGTCGCAAATATGTTGTCATTTCACCCTCTCTGCTGCTGATTAATACAAATTATTTAACCAAATATTTGTTAGCTTTTCACAAACAGACTAATCGATAATACTTCACCACGTAGATCAATTAAATTATTTGACTGATCGGTGAGTGTAAAATTAATTCTGGTTAGTGAATCATTTTGACATTGCATATAGACTGGATTAGTCGGATTCTCAACAATTAAAAATCCGGGGGGTGCTGTTGGTGAAAATGAATAAAGAATGTAACCCTGTCGGGCTTGATTTGATTGTTCCATATTAATTTGATAACTTCCTTCGATTACATCACACGTTAAATTAAGTGCGATCACCGATGAAATATCCACATTGTTCGGTGCGATATGTCTACCGTCGCCGTCGGGAGAATTATTATGAGTGAGGATAATAGGCTTCGGCTGGCTATCTTTCCATGATTGATAGATTTTATTAAATCCTTCGTCGATGGCAGTTCTGAGTTTTTTCTTTAACTCGGGAACATTATATCCTGGTAATTTATAATTTGGATTTTCATTTATATTTTTTTTATAATCTTGAGCTGAGCTAGTTTTTGAAATCGGGCTATTTTCATCAGTGAAGAGATTAGTAATCCTCGAATTAAATATTTCCATGTCATCGATGATTTTATTACCCGCGGCGACTACACTAGTAAACTCAGCTTGTGTAAGAAAGCCAGATCTTAACGAGGGTAATAACGACAAAAAATCATTATTCATTCTATCAAGGATGTGATCTTTAATATCTACAAATGTTGGACTTGTTTCATGTATTTCCAGAATTTCACCTTCCTGTGGGATATAATCATTAAAAAATGGAATTCTCCACACATCTTCACCATATTGATTCTTACGTCGATATCTTTTTGTGAAGTTTATATCCTCGAATTTTTTATATCCTTTTGATGGATTTTCAGGTCCTATTTCATCAGTGACGTAATCAGATTTTACAGGCTCGGGCGTGGAATTACCAGCACTTCTAGGTGGATCTTCGGGCCATCCTAATACTGTTCTTATTGAACTGTTATAAATATCTACAACATACCCAGGAGAGCCTATTTCAATTGTAGATGACAGTGTTGGTTCATGAACTGTTATCGCAATTTTTGATTCTTTTTTAGTAATGGATTTTATTCTACGTTGTAATTCATTATTAATTTGCTCAATTTGATAGGACCCAGTTGGTATTGAAACAACGTTCCAATCTGGAGTGTCATCTTTTTTATTCCTATATGCAAACACCAGAGAATTATTAGGTCTCTGACCGCCAAATGGAACCGATCTGATATTAGGCCAACTATGATACACTCGTAATTTTGCCAACGCGATTTCCTTTACTGAAACAGGCGAGGGAAAATTCACACTGAATTTAGGGTTTGTTGACGATATTGATATCATGCTTGTTTTCCGCGGAGTGGTATTTTCTGCTATCCGCTGAAGTAGTTGAATCTCTTGCGACATTATTATTATTATTTACAATGTCTAATTTTGCAATAGATGAAAAAACGCTAGCGTTTTTAATCGTAGTATCATAAATACGTATCATCGCGGAGAATTCGTCTTCGGTAATTATCGTATCATCAATCGATGATGACATCAACGAGGATAATTGTGAGTAACCGTTAGATACTGCTTGATGTTTTACTATATAGTCGTTAAGTTTTTCTTGAGAACACGATGATATTTTTTTAGTAATAGCATTTGCAAGTCCAGCAAATGTTGTCACCGCGGAAATAGCAATTGGGACAGCAATCGGAGCTACCATTGTTACTGAAGATAGTATAATACCAGCACCGGCCATTATACCAGATACCGAGTATACTGTAACATCAATTGCGGTAATTCTCCTGCGATACTTTTTAATTTTTATTTCATATTCATCAATGAGTGTTTTGAGTTTTGTTAAGAAGTCTTTGACGGTATCATAGCGATATTGCGATGACGGAATCATATTATTTTAAAACCTCAAGTGGTTTTTAATTGTTTAAAATTCTAATTTAGATCAGCTACAAACTCCATGTACCATACAAATGATGTCTTATTTAAATTAGGATCAGTGCTTGTTATTGTAAACCGTTTGTATTCACCCACGTCAATAGTCGTTGAAATCACGTTGTTGTATCCATATGAAGTCGATGATGATATATTAAACTGATTCAGTGACACTATTGTTAATCGATAAATACCCTTGTTTGACACAGTGAGGGTTACTGTATTCTTTTTAGGTTCCCAATCTAATGATCCAGAGAGAACTGTGTATATCATATTTATGATATTTCTCTCATGAGGAATCTTTATTCTTTCAAGTAGCGGAAGATTGTCTGTTTTAAATTTTGTAATATCCTCGATAGATTTTTTAATACTATTAATGCTATCTCTAATAATACTAAATCCAGCATCATTAATATTTTTAATACTGGATTTAATTTCATCAAAATTGGATTTAATTTCAGCGAGAGATGGAGAGGTTACCGCTGGTGTTCCAAAGAATTTATTGATAATATTTCTACGAAGGGAAGTATATGTTGTTATATGTTTTTCAAGTTCTTCATTTAAATTTTTTAATGCATCTGTGATTGTAGAAACAAATACACCTGGTTTGAGTTTTCCATCATTTGAATATAACACTATTGTATCTTCAACGACGTCACGTCTTCGTATTAAGACATCATCCAATGAAACATTACTAGATTTCAATTTGCCCTGGCGATCTTGAAATACAACTATTTCCCCAGGATCTACACTTGACAAATTTAATGTCTCGGCGATTTCATCTTCGATTATTTTTTTTACACTTTCGACAGCGAATTTGCTATCGGTTTCTGTTTTTTTTGATTCTGATAAAGGTCGTCCCCAAATATCAATCATTATACGAAAACGCTACGTTTTTCTAAATCATAACGCTATCGTTTTTGCCATTGCCTGCTAGTATATTCATTAACAACAACTTGTGGTGGTTTTCTTGGAAATTTAGATATCTCTGCAAGGACATTTAATACTTCACGACCGCATATCGGTGGATCATTTAACTGTTGTGTTGGTAGCGTGGAATAAAAAATTGGAGATGACTTTGTTATTGTGGATACATATCGCATGAATTCTTTTGGTGGAGCTAATCCATATGAATCAAAATAGACAATTCCACGTGGATCAATTGCATATGCGACCCAATGAGTTCCTTTTCCGCTGCTGTTATCGAGATTGATAATACCCGTTTCATTTTTCATTGGTTTTGACGGTAATTGATCTCTCATGAAAACTCCTCTAAAGTTTTTTATTGATAATGATTTTACAGCATCAATTAAATCAAAATTGGACATTGGTGAAAATCCTAGGGATTTTTCCACTAATAAGCCGTTCCTGGTATTCTTAGGCCCGTGCCCTTGTACCAATTGTGTGGAGTTCCTGGTAGTCTTAGACCCTTTCCTTTTTTTTTATAGCCTTTCCCAGTAGCTTTTTTCAGGGCCATTCCTGCAGCAGTACCAACGGCTCCTAACGCTGCCGCCTTCGCAACCGCTGGGGCAGCCGCTGAAATCAATGCTGGAATAGCAGCTAACAGCGGGAATATTCCACCCGATTTTATCATACTGGCGATTGCTGCTTTCGAAAAATCAATTTGAACTCCTCGTTTGTTCTTTAGCGCATCATTGAAATGTTTTATTTGACGATCTGTCAGTGATAATTTATGTGCACCACCGGACATTTGAGTGGGTTTCAGCGTTATTGTAGTTCCACATTCTTTAGCCGACTTTGATTTCAATTTCTTGACCTGACCATCAGTCAACTGGACATTAACAATACTATATGTCATTCTATTCTAAAATGTAATTTACACTTTCAATTGATCTTATTGTGAAAATCCTAACTACATGTTTGGAAAATCAAATGATTTTTGAAAACATTACATGTTTTCCACTGGTGCATCAATAAGTCTCATTCGTCCGCCAACTCCTTCTAACAACATTGATTTATCACTGAGAATGACAGCAACTGCTCTATAATCGGCTATACCAGCAGGGCGTTGTACCCGAGCTTGGAAGTATATATCAACAACAGATTGTCTCATCATGTCAAGATGTTCCAATGAAAAGTAATAAATCGGATAGTGTTTTTCAAAATCAATTTGCGATATTTGCAAACCAGTATCAACATTTTGATCACGACCCATATACGACAATATTCTATGATATACACGAGCTATGTTGTTGTTTTCATAATTAAGATGTACAATCTCTGCTGGCTCTTGTTGTCCGTTTATTCTCAACGAAACTTCACTTACTCCTAATTTATCAAATATCATATGACTAGATAATTGTCGACCCACTCGATTTGCATCCTGTAACGCTATAAAGATATGACGTGGAGCTGAAACACCTTGTTTTGATGCTAAGTGCCATGTAAATGTGCCATTTACATTATCCTGCTTCGTATCAGTCGTTGTTGTTAGCCAACTTAGCAATGATTTTCCACCTGTGTCCATAAACGATAGTAATTCTTGCTCTATTGTAACTGCTGGTGTCAAGACGGGTATCCATAAAGTCAATTTATTTAAAATGACTTTACCATCATCAACACCATCAGCATGCCAGATTGCATCATTGTCATTTTCTTTTCGCACTAACACAACCGTATGCTTTGCTCCATAGATGACTTTTCTGACATTTCTACAGAATCCGAATATGTGATGTAACGGAATTGCACATGAAAACCGTCGATGTTGTCCTTTCAATGTTCCATTTCGTGTTGCAAATCCTAGATTGAAATTACCATTAACCCTTTTTAAAATGTCGAATTCAGCGCCTGGTCTATCTTCACGGTCTAGATTGGCTGCGAGTTGTTGATCAGCTTCTGCAGTAGCTTGCGCAGTTCGTACTTTAATAAACTGAATATGGTCAGCATGTTCAGAAGTATCCTTAGCAAACATCATAGACGGACCAGCCGACCTTGTATAATCATCAGAATATCTCGCAAGTCCGATTATTGTTGTTGCAATATCAACATTTTGTTCTATTGATTCAATTTATTTTCCATCAATGATATATCTTGCACTGTTAAATAGCGCCATAATGCCATTATTTACGAAACCAACTCGGATATTTTGGTCATTCCCATATGGCGTATCAGCTGCAACATTTGTTACAAGCTCTCCTTCTACTTCAATAAACGCCTCACACGGCAAAAAGTATCTACTTGTATCTTGAACTTGAAGTTCAACTCTCCCTCGTTGATTAGGCTCTCTTGCAGGATAGGCATAATACTGATAGTTAATTTTAGAATCATCTTTATTCACCGGTGCCGCCATATCAAACGCTGGATCAGCAATTTTTTTAAATGCCATTTATACTAAAACGTATCGTTTTTCTAAATCATTTTCTTTTTCGATTTCCTCCAAGACCGCTTCCCGCTATCATACTTGCAATATTACTACTATCTGGTGAAGTCATTGCTAATGATGCTAGTTTTTGTTCCACTGCGTTATTTATCACTTTACTGACATTTGCAGGCATCATTGTTGTTGAAGGTAGCGGTGGTGGTGGTTTTCGTCCGAATCTAGATTTCACCAATGACGTTATTCTATTCTTTGCGGTAGAAAAGGCCGTTCCTGCAAGATCTCCAACAGCGTTAATTCCCTTATTACGAATAACATCAATGGCTTTCATCGCTAATTGTTTAGCAATTGGTGCTACTTTTGGGGCTATTCTTGTGAATAAACCAGCCATGATATTTCCAAGGCCGTCACCGTAGTATGCCTTATAAACGGGTAATCTTGAGTTCACTACATACACGTTTGTTGGTTTATTGTGATTATAGTGTACTATCATCTTATTTGAAATGACTTTGCAATTTCTAAATGCAAGCAATTAGAAATTTCAATCGCTAAATTCCCCCGGAATTCCGTCTATTAACTCATCCAAGAGTTCTCGATACGTATGAATATCAATTATCCCACCTTGGAATAATCGTCTGCAAATATCAAATGCTTCATTAGTTATTTCGACTGAGTTATTTCCAGCTCGCTTACCTCCCATAAGAACCTCAAGTCGTGATATATCATTAATGATATTACTAGGACACATATGAGAATCATGATGAGAACTTCCATAACCCCCTCCTGAAGAACTTTCTGGTTCGGAAACGTTTTGATTTTCTGGAGCTGGTTCGGAAACAGTTTGAATTTCTGAAGATTGTCGACCTCGACCTCGACCTCGACTTCGACCTCGACCTCGACCTCGTCCTCGACCTCGACTTCGACTTTGTTGTTCTTCTTTTCGTTGTTGTTGTTGTTCTAAAACATCCGCATCAACTCCTATTTTAAAAGCTCTGTATTCCACTGTATTCTTTTTTAAATTGCCGGTGATTTCTTTATTAATTTTATATATCCAATCCACCCATTGATTTTTGTTTATTGTGTTTTTTTTATACTCGTCTTTTAAAAATTTCTCCCTGTTATAATAACTTTTTACAGCAAAGTTTCCAAATAACGCATAGTCTTCTTTAGTTTTCAGCAATTGAATTCGTCTGATTTCTTTTATAGCTTCATCAGTGAATTTCTCGTTAAAAGGAACAATTTTTTTAACGGAAACACTAGCATCTTCAACGGGGTTATCATCAGTATCAATATTATCCATTTGTTGTATTTCTCGCTGAGTTTGTAACTCACCTGAAAGCTGTTTTATCCCCTCGTGAGTTTTTTCAGTTTCTGTAGCAATCTTTCCTAATACATCAATAATAGGTACTGCTCCCTCTTTAGGGATGTCGCCGTATATAGCACGTTCTGTTGCAAGTTTCATATCTTTAGTGGCTTTAGTTACAGGGGCAAAAAGTTGTTCGCTTCCAATAGAAAAGTCAGTCTGCGCTTGCTGTCTAAGTTGTAGTTTATCTCGCACGTTATCTCGAATTGGTATAAACTTTTTCAGTAATGCTAACCTCTCACGGGCTAGTCTGGTAGTTAATGCTTCTGATGTCATTATTGGAAATGCTAACGATTTTTCAATTGTCGGTTTCAATGCTTGCATCAATCAAACGTCTTATAGATTTCACTTTCAAAGCAATCTCTGACCGAACTTGGTACTGTTCCCCGAGTTTCTTTCTAATGGCTTCAACTATACTAAATAGCCGAATGAATAAATTAATATCATTGTTATACAAAGAAGCATTAACCGCTTTTTGGATTCTTTTTATCAGTGAATACATTTTAGGTAGAACATATCTTCCATGTTTCAATTGTATATCAATTTGTTCAAATTCATTCAAAAGTCTGTCTTCATTCAAAAATTCAGAAAGTACGATTCCTTGATTTCTTAAATTTGATATTTCTGTGATGATAGATGTAATATCTTGAAATTCCATTTATTATTATTACTAATGTATTTGTATCTTTAAAATATTTTTATATACAAAAAAACAAAACATATACAATGCCCGTCTCTTCCTCATTCGAGTTTCGAGGCAAGAAAGGGCACATACATTAAAGACTTATACAATACCCTAACCCCCCAATCGAGTTCAAGGGCGGGTTATATGGGTATTAGACGTGAAATCCAAGTGATTTCTTTACAAACATTGAACAATACATTACATATATACAATGCGATTATATAGGATATTTACAATGCGATTCAATGAATGAATATTTACAATGCGATTCAATGAATGAATATTTACAATGCGATTATATAGGATGGTTATATACAATGAAATGATAGGATGGTTATATACAATGAAATGATAGGATGGTTATATACAATGAATGAGTATTTACAATGAATGAGTATTTACAATGCGATTATAGGTTATATATACAATGCGATTATATAGGATGGTTATATGATAGGATGGTTATATGAGGTATGATAGGGACAGTACAGGACGATACAAACATGAAACGACGGGGCGGACCTACACCCAATCTGCCAATCAAAAGCAACCCAAGAAATTAACCCTGGTTGCAGTTGAAAAAATTCAACCACACCATGTCAATGGCGTGGGAGTTTTAATTGGCAAAGTGGGCTTCGTTTTAAAGCCCCAAACTTATTACGGCTCATATTATATATAAGGTGAACTAATACTGCAGTGTCAATGTGTAGGTGTGTATTTATTTTTCTAGCATTTCATAATGAATACTGTGTAGTAATTTCAATGGAAGCTAAGTATTTAAATAAAACATTAAAACAAGAAATACAACTGTTAAATAATAGCAATTTTTTTATTAATTTCTATAATATTACGATTAAATAATCGTAATAATAATGGATTTACATGACAAGATAACTCCGTAATGGGGATCCCTGTCAATTCAGGACCTGCTATTTCTTGAATCGAGAATGATATTTTTCTGAATTTTATTACACATAACCACACTAAAAAAACTAAACTACATGTAGCGCGTTTTACTACCCTGACCTCACTAATTTGTAATTTTAAAGTAATTTCATTTTCATACAAACGCTGTTAACGCCGTCTTTGTAATTGGGATTTTTAAAAAATCTATTAATAGACCCCTGGCCTTGGATCTCTGTCAAATAAATTGTCTACCCTGTATAGGTTTTTCCAACAAAACCCTAACTGCTGTTCTCAATACAGTCTTTAGAAACAAGAAACAATAACACAAAATCAAAATCCGTACATACCTGATTACGTATACCGAGTTAACCATTAAATACGTACATGAGATCACACACATCATTAATTCAATCCAATTTCACATGTATTCTCGGACGAATTTCATATCCGGGAATCAATATCGAAAGTAGGATAGTCACGTGACGATCAGTAGTAATGAGGGGAAATACGGAACAAAATAGTAATTATTAAGAGTTATCTTGTAAATAAGAAAACTTTATTCTATGTCCATTTTTCTTTGAGATAGCTGTTTGACAAATCCCTTCAGCAACTTTTCGTACTGAAGGCATACATATTCCAAAATATTTTCCCGCAGCATTCATTGAATGAAAAACTCTTTCTTCATTCGTCGTTGTATCAAATGACTGTACTGGTCTCTTTCCAACTGACTTATAAGTCCCTGTCTTTCCTTTTTTTATATTCTCTCTTTGAGAAATACACTGTAAATTGGAAATCGCGTTATTTTGAATATTAGAATCAATGTGATCAATAACACAGCCATCTTTAATCGGTCCCATATAACACTCAAAGACTGCCCTATGACAGAGATATCCCTTTCCTCCAGCAGTAAATTGCAAGTATCCCTGATTATTAACATATCCCACGGGTTTCTTTAGTCTACAGTGTCTAACAACACCATTACGAGATATTTCATAATTAACGAGTATTGGATGTGGTCTGAATTCTTGCTCCATTTATATATAATAATACTATTTGTCTAATTCATCATTTGCTTTAATTATAAATCTATTAATGTAGTCTTGAGGGGTTTTTATGATTTTGTCTTTGACAGAGTCATGGTTAGGGTCAATGATGGCGTTTTTTATTCGTTTATCATAATAACGTTTCAATTCTCTAAACCGCTTACCCCCACAATTGATACATAATTGTGATTTTCCTCTCACACCCACCCCACAATTTATGCATGGGGACGGGCCTGTCGAATTATTTCTGACACTCTGTAAGTGATATCCACAGAATTCACCTCTACACGATTTATTGCATGGGGTTACTGATCCAATCATAAGCCATTTGCAGTGATTCATTATATATAAACAAACTTTTCTATTTAAATACTTGTCTTATTTATATGAATGAAGAATTCAAGAGATTATCGGCAATCAAGCCTCGGAAAAATATTAAATTCAATCTTGATAGAACTCTCGAAGACGTACCAAAAGAGAGAATAACTAATAGAAGTCTGATTAGAAAAATACGAGATTGTGTTCATGAGTTTAAACAGGATGATGCATCACACACCTGGTCAACATTTAGAATTGATGGTGTTGTTGATGCTAGAATGAATGATGAAACAGCAGCTATGATACTATCACAACTTGGCAATAAACGGTATTTTATCAGAGTGAAATTCATTATCAAATTAGAATCGGGCGAATATATTATAAGAGACAAATTTGTTCCAATTCTCAAAGATGGGACATCAGTCATTGTTAGCCGTTATTCCAGACCAGGGCTGTTAACTGGAATTGATAAACCATACTATGAAAAAGCGTATCCAGAAACAGCAGTCGTTTATGGGATGTATCCGTTAAATAACCCTGACATTGGAAAACTAGCACCAATGAAACAGTCAACGTCAGCGGAAAAGCCACTCAACTGTGTGGCACAAAGAGTCTTAGAACATTTTACAAATGCACTCCGTGGGAATAAATTAACCGATCTAAGACATAAAAAAATAGATGAATGGGAGCTAACAGTGAAAGAGAACGGAGCAACTATTTCCGATATAGCTAGATTGGAAAAGTCGTTGAGATTTCCGATAACCGTTTTAACGATAACTGGCGAAGTATTATACGAATCGAAATACAATAAAAACGGAGCTCCAATCAAAATTATTGATCATAACAAACACGCATGGACATCCGCGGTTACAATATTCCCGCGAGACAGAACAGTGAAGTATATCCCAGAAGAATTCATCAAGGATGGTATTCTCACTGAAGAAAGATTATTCGATGCTATTGCTAGTTTGTGTAAAAACGACCCTGTATCAGTATGGCTACTTCATAGTTTTGAAGATGAAGAATGTCAATTCAATCAATTTGTGAAACCTAACGGTGAATTATATCGTAGTGAAAGTCTACATAATAGGATGAAAAATCTAGCAATAAGTCTCAGTGAAAACGCTAGCGTTTTTAATGAAAAATCCGAAGATTACGAACAGTTACTTACAAATTGTTTTACAATTCCATCAGTTGCAGCTCATTTTGCAAGAAAGAAAAATAATTGGAAACCAACACGAAAAGAGTTTTTACAGGATGTTCAATCCAGCTGTTTGGAATATTATCATGGCGGTCTATGGAACGTTAAGTACAATCGTGAGAATATGATATCAGTTGATATCGTTGCCTGTTATCCAGGAAGTTTTCTAGGATATGGATTCGCTGGTGAGTATTTTAAACGGTTTGGACATCCCACACATGAAATGACTCGCGTTGCTATTAATGGACCACTGCCTGATTTTGATTTGACCGGTTTTGCTTGCGTAGTATCATTTGAATTCGCTGAAGGACTTCATCCGTGTTGTTATGTTTGGATTGGTAGACACATGGCTGAAAGGATGTGGTTACCAATAGTGTTATTGCGATATATGATTGATTGTAAAGTGTTAGTTTCGTTGATTGTCAGCGAAGCGATTATCTCATATCGAAAACAAACCAATGTCTGGTTACCAGAACCAGAATGTCTTGATAGTATAATCGATAAGTCTAGAAAACATATTGATGCTGACGAGGAGTACATCATTGAATGGTCAAAAAAGATATTTAATCAACGAAATAATGAAGCAAAGGATCTCGGCCGAAGAATAATCGGTAAATTTACACAGGGTGGAAAAAAATTTAACTTTAAAAAACAATCCTCACGATTGATTATAGATGATGCCGAATACGACTTCGTTATTAAAGATGCAGTAGAGAAAAATAGATACGCAAATTGTAAAACAGCCTTCTTGTCCAATAAAACAAAGTTAGGTAGAATTGTTACTTACAGTGATGGAGAAAGCTCTGCATATCTACATTTGAGAGCTTCTATGCTGGGTTATGCATCTATCAATTTATTTGCAATGATAAATAGATTTCCTAGTATAGCAGTCAGAGTTGCAATTGATTCAATGTATGTCGATAAAAAATATATCAAAGAGATAACTAAATTTACTAATAGCGAAGAGACTTGGGGAACATGGCGAATTAAACAAGAAATACAACGCGATTATTCTGAATCAGCAGACGTTGAGATTAAAAGTAGTTACCTGAAGAACGATAATTCTATCAGTGAAAAATCTATGTCTAAAGCACCACCGATATCAGATCCAATTTGTAGATATAAAACAGTTTATTTAAACGGTTGTGGTGGATCTGGAAAGACAACACGTGCGATAGAATTATATCGAGAGAGAACGTCCATGATTGTACTCACACCAACCCATAGACTAGCGAGAGAGATCAAACAACGAAATGTTGAAGCTTGCACGTATCATAGTTTTTTTCGATACAAGGGCGATGCTTGGACTCCTGAGCGAATGGGTGAGAAATTTATTCCAGCGGTTATTATTTGGGATGAAGCATGTACTGTTTCAGAAGATGTATTAAAAATGTTTCTTGATTGGTTATTGCAAAAAAATACAAAAATTATATTGTGCGGCGATCATGGTCAACCACCACCATTTGTTGGTAGAAGTCCACATAATTGGTTAAAAGGATTTGTTGATTATTACGAAGAAATTGATACTGACTATAGAGCACTCGATGAGCAGTTACGTGAGTTTAAAAAACTAATTAGATTACAACCCGATAGAATTCAATGTGAAGTAGCGCGTGAAATAATTTCTGAAACACCTTTGAATGATTTTTGGGAAACATGGAAACCAAATGATTTTGTAGTAGCAAGTAGAAAGATAGTCAGAGACGCACTTCAGAAAAAGTTGTTTGAGCTACACAAGAAAAAATTCCCAACGTTTCCAGTGCCGTTGTGTTATAGACCATTGGATACACGAAAGCAGAATATTGAAGTTGAAATTCCAGGCCAGACGGAGAAACAGATTCTAGTGTTAAATGATATTGTGCTAGTTGATATCAATACTGTAGAAGATGCATTATGCGCTGATAAATCACCATGGACGCTTGGTTATGTAACAACAATACACTCGTCACAAGGATTGACCATCACGGATACAATTGTTTGGATAGTTGATAATCGCATTGAATGGTCAAATTTAGTCTATCTCGCAGTGTCCAGAGTACGACGAATAAATCAACTACGAAGGATTGTTTTCGATGATGATTTTAATGCAAACGATGATAACACTGATATTAGCATCATTAATAAAAAACTCTCTGGCTACAAACAGCAGGACAAAAAAAAACAACGAGAATTTGATATTGATGCTGAAGTAATAATTGCATTAAAAGAACAACAGAATAATCACTGCGCCAGTTGCAATTGTATAATGCACTGGCAGTATTCGGATAAAGACCCTCGACAATTCACCGTAGACAGAAAAAATAACAGTCTTGGTCATGTCAGAAACAATGTGATGTTGACCTGTCTTGAGTGTAATAGACGTAACGGAGCTAGTTAAGACCATGTGGCGGTAATTGAGTATCGTCCGGAATGACTTGTAGTTGTTCGCGTGTAAAACCACGCTGAGGTGCAGTTGAATCCAATCTGTAGATTGGAGGTCTACCAGTTGATCGCGTTATAGTTGAAATTTTATGCGTAGTAACACTCCATATAGGATCAGTAGCTCTTCTTTTACCGCCTTCAAGCTCTCCTGGTTCGTATAAATATCTCACAGTAACATCACCGAGAAGTGGCTGAGTGCTAACCCGCTGCGGTTGTTCGGGAATATATTCTTTTTTTATTGCAATATTTGGTTTCATATTAATAGTTCGAGTAATCTCATTATTTAACGCTGCAACTACACTCGGTAACCTTTGGACCCATTCACGAGATCGTTTTTCTTGGATGAATTCTTTTGCATATTGATATCCAAATAACCGTTCTGCAAGAGTTCGATTAAATCGTTCTACAATTGCCTGATCACGATGTAACGCAGTATGCCCCCGTCGTATTGTAACACTATGAGTTTTCATTGTTGATAGAACAGCACCTTGAAACTCTTTGCCAGGATCAACTTGTAATAGATTTGGCCATCTTAGAGGACCTCGTCGATAAATCCTTTCAAATGCAGAAGCGACTTCAGAAGCTGACTTTGTTTTCAATGGTTCTGCTTGTTTAAATCGACTCGCAATATCAACTACAGTTAGCGCGTATTTGTAACCATGGTCATGTGGTAAAAACAATAAATCAGCCTGATGAACTTCATTGGGTACGGTAACATCAAAATGAGAATAATTAATTTGTTTAGGCGGTGGTAGATAAATTTGCCATATAGCTTGTTTGGATAACCAATCTTTTGCAGTGGATTTTTTCACTTTTGCAGCGTTAGCGAGTTTACTGATTGCTGCTTTACCCCTCCAGTATCCTTTCGGAGAATAATAAATAGATTCCATACTATAAAAACACTGGTGTTTTCAATTACCAGCACCTAACACTAATTTGCCTTTCATAGCTGATTTGACCAACCATGAAGCCAATTTTTCTTTGAAGGATTTATCGGGAATAGCATTTAAGGCATGAATTAATTTTACATCCGCGATATGTCTTTGTTGCAAATTATTGCTTTTATATGCAACATCATGAGCATGACATGCCTTATCAATAGCATTTATCGGATACTCACCAGGCCGGGGCTGATTTTGATCATCAAGTCTGATATCTAATCTCGTTCCGGGACCACAGTAGCTATATCCTGGAAGGTGTTTTTCTCCGGGGTATTTTGCCCATGGGGTTCCGGGGAGTTTTCCAAGTTTTGCGGCAATATCACCTCCGAGTTGCTTTTTTTTAAAAATCTAAATTTTTTTGTACCACATGTTACACACTTACCAGTAAGCGCTAGTCTATTGTTTTTAGTTGTAATGGTTGTCTGATCGGTTGTATCAGTACGCTGTTTACATTTAACACAATATAGATCCATAATTTATATATAGCGTTATGAATATAATTGATTTTTCAGCGACTAAAAGAAGAGAACCGGTAAAACACCACGCAGCGCTTCCGAATTCTGTCCGTGCCATTATAATCGGACCATCTGGATCAGGCAAAACACAATTACTGCTTAATTTGATAATGCGATTTATGAAGTGGGATAAATTATATTTAGTTGCCCCATCCGTAGATGATCAACGGTGCTATGAAGTGCTAAAAGATTATAATGAAAAAGCATCAGAAATTAAAGGTGAAAGTGTAATCGACTTTATTACTGATATTAATGATGCACCATCAGTAGAAGATCTCGATGGAGACATAAACAATCTTGTAGTGTACGATGATGTAATGTTAGATAATCAAAAGAACCCTGCTAGAATATTTTCCCGAGGTAGGCATAAAAACACTGACGTGATATATGTCACTCAACGATATACTCAAATTCCAAAAGTGATTCGCGATAACTGCAATATTCTTGCTGTATTCAATGGCGTTGATACACATACGCTACGAAATATTTGGCAGACATGGTGTTCCGATATGGACTTCAATGGATTTAAAAATTACTTTAGTCATGCTCAGTCTGCCCCATATGGATTTATAACAATAAATTTACACGACCCTCGGTCACGATATCGTATTGGACTTGATCAAATATTTGGTTAAATAATTTGTATTAATCAGCAGCAGAGAGGGTGAAATGACAACATATTTGCGACCGTAGATGGCAGCAATTTGAGTGTGGTTATGACAATGTATTTGCGACAAAATCGCTAAGATGGGGTCTTTATTTTTTTTTTGGTTAAAATATGAGATTTCGTAGGAAGGTTCCATTTGGCATTCTGAGGATTTAATCGATTCTGTCGCAAAAATTTGTAGACGTAGATGGCAGCAATTTGAGTGTGGTTATGACAATGTATTCACGACAAAATCGCTAAGATGGGACCTTTAATTTTTTTTTGGTTAAAATGAGATTTCGTAGGAAGGCTCCATTGGCATTCTGAGGCTTTAATCGATTTTGTCGCAAATATATTGTTGTAGGGTTCACCCTCTCTGCTGCTAATAGCTACCCGTCCGTGATTCTGTCAAGCAACAACAACAATCTGGCAAGGTGTCTAAAGTGAAATTTGCAGAACAAATATTACCAAAGGTCTTCTACCCGCGTTAGAGAAAACCGCAGAAGTAACTGGAAAAATAGCAGAAAGAACTAAAAAAACCCCCCTAAATTATTTTAAAGAAAACCTTCAACTGAAATAGCTGCGGCTAAGCCTCAGTTACAAGAAGTACAACAAGTGCTTGTGAGTATTGATAAAATTTGTGAGGAGGTCGATGACGTAAGGAATCTTGTTACGTTAAAACCAGAAACAAAGCCACCAGCTCGATTCACTGAAGAGGGTCGTAAACTACTACGAGAGAAACCTATAGATGTTATTGCAATAAGATATCTACGTCGTGATGAATTATTAGATCCAAACTCTGCCAATGTTTAAGACAATTGGGTTCCTTTTGTATTTCGAAAGTGTAAAAATATATCCAGAATCACTGGTGAATACAAGGACAATTTGAGAAATTTGAAAGACAAGTCGAAGAGGCTAAAAAAGAGTGTCCTTTCCCGGATATATATCATCACCAGAAAAATCACTACACCTCGTATTGATAAAGAAGAAACAACTGGACGTGGTATGGGTATGGGTACCAGGGGACGTGGTCTTATTACTCCATGTCCTAATAACGTCCTTGCCAATGTTGAAAGACTAGAAATCTTGATTTGAGGAAACGAGCTGGTAATTATTTCCCATAAATCATTAATAAATCAGCTGATATTTGTGCGAAATTATTTACAGGAGGTATTATGGATATTAATGTTTATCGATCCATTATTGATAAAATCGTCAATGATTATCATAGTGATTAGGGGGATGCAGTTAGATCAATAGTAATAAAAAAGATGATCAAACATATGCTCAACGTGGATATGTAATGGTCAGGGTGATAAATTTGAGATTACCAACCTATAGAGTGAACTACGGTGATGAACTCGGCGATGTTGTTCAGTGTTTATTTAAAAAGATAGCCCCAAAAGCGATGCGGATTGCAAAGCAAATGGGAATGAAAGCTATTTATGTTGTTCGTGAGAAAGTAATTGGTGCCATTGGTGATGTTGTCGGTAAAGCATTTTCAGCAATCAAGGAAAGAATAGCACGATTAATAAGAGGAAACCTCAGTCAGTAAAATTACCTAGCATGCAAGTATTGGTATAATAATAAATGTAGCCGCAAATAAAAAATTAGCGGCGATGGTTTCACCATCGACCTCGTCATTGGTTGATGAAAAATAACAAATATAGCAGGAAGTGATTTTCGTGTTAAACGATGACAAGCATAAAAAGGATGTTCAAACGCATATCTGACTCCTCATTTGATATGGACGTACCAGTTCTCAAACATGAATCGGTACGTGATTATCAGTATTATTCTTATGACGCACGTGTACCTGACGAGCGTGGAATAATTGAACTACAAGTTAAGGATACAGATATTATTTACCTGCTAAAGAATTCATCGAATTAGAAAACAGATTTTTAAAATTATATAATACATATTGCGAAATTGGCGAGCGAGTTATTTTGTCAATAATGGTAATATGGCGTTATTTAAAAGTGCCCCATTTATGATTGATGGACGAGAGATTCAGATTTGTCATAACAACATTGACTTTGCAACAACGATACTTGATCTTGCAAGATACAACGATGGTTAATCAAGATCAGCTGGTCCATCAACGATATTTGCCAAAAACACAACTGATCAGCCAGAAAACAGAAATGTGAAACCAAATGCAGCTGGGCACACAGTTGTATCGATGGATAAAAATTTCAACTTAGGATATACATCATGCCGATAAATGCTGTGCGACAATGAAAGATTTTCATATGTGAATCCACTGTATCACATCTTTAGTTTCTGTAAATATGTTTGAAGGGTTATTTTTGGAGCCAAACACATAATTGTATTCGTGAGAAAAAATACAGATGATGTTGCAATATGGTACGCTGAACGAGAATAATTCAAGTGCAACTGCGAAACGTCATGGAAAAGTATTACTGACAAAACCTTCTTAGTGGATGCTAACAATGACTCCATCACAAACCGAAAAACAATATTTAATTTCTTTTATGGATCAAGGTGGTAAGTCTACGCTATCATGGTTGATAAGGATATTAGAGAGTATTCAGAGTAACATTAATGGTTTATTCACATGGCGAATAGCATCGAGACATACATTTATCTCTTTCAAGATGTTACACGAGTAATCTCAATACGAAGTGTAATGATATTTGACAAACTCGGGGTTTCTGATGTTTCTTTTGAGAATAAATGGATATCAAGAACCATCAGAAGACATTTTGTTAAATTTTGAACAAAACAGCGTTGCACGTGCATGCCACATATTGATGTCCTTTATGTTGGTTTTGTAATATCCCAGCGGGATTTTACAACGGTGTATCCGATCTATTATTTTTTGCTGGAACACTTTGATATATGTAGACAATCTGTCGTTGATATACACTTCGAACTCGAGTGACAAGAGGTGGTTTTGCTAATTACAGAGCAATCTCCGTTATATTCAGCGATTAAACAATGCTACTTGAATGTGTTGGTGGACGAATGAGAATCATCGATGCTCCAGTAGAAAAAATGCAGTTAAATCCCTGATTTAGAAATCAGAAAGATAGTGTAGTGTCATTTCATTATGATAGTGTTATACTGACTCCTGGTCAGATTAAAAAACTATAATCAGTATCAAAACATAACTGGAATATTAATATTAAAGTGAGAACAAATCGCAGGTGGTCCAAATCATTTTCAGAACGTAAATTCAGGCACTTTAATAAAGTCAAACAATCAATGATTTTATGCTTGATCATTTTGCTGGTGCCATTAAAGACATCGCTAAAACGGGTTTTATATTTCCATTAATTGCAGCTATTCCAGCGTCAATAGCCGCTCCAGCCACAGCTGTTGAAAAAAGCAGCTGCGTTAGGTGCAGTTGGAACAGCTGCTGAAATGACATCAAAGAAAGCAATAAGAAAAGGAATAAAAAAGAAAGGGTCTGAGACTTCCAGAAACTCGGAAAAAAACAACTTTCGGGGAAGCGGATTAAGAATTCTAGGGACTTGTTGATTTTCCCGATGTCTAATTTTGATTTAGTCGATGCTGCTAAGCAACACAATATAAAAAAATAAAATGATTTTATGCTTGATGAAAAGCCCCAAACGAATCTCGACTGAAACCATTATCATTAATCTCGATAAAACCTCTTGTCAAGATACTCATTGAGTTGTATACGCGATTGATCCACGTATAATTATTTATTTCGATTCGCATGGGTCGGAGTCACCGAAATAATTTTTAAAATATATCGACAGATTTCAAAATATTTCCATCTGGTATTCAACGCTACCAACACAAAAATAATCGACTGCCAATATGTGGCCGTGAACCACAGTCAGTACTTGATGCTGTATCAAGATAAAAATACTCATAAGGCTGTACACGAATATAGAAGTTCTGTTTTAAATACTCTCTAATAATACTATGGTAGATATTTACGGAAGATCAGCTAAAACTAAAACCCAGCTAGCACCAAGTGAAGCAACAATGCAGATAAATGATGAATTATCTGACCTGCTAATTTTGTCCACGTAGATCCAAATAAACTTGTTATATTTCAGAACCGTGAAAGTAAATTGAAGACGAGTAATATTTCAATAACGACATTATTATTTGTAATCGATTATCAAGAGAAGGTCTTATTGCTGTATATGACAGCGAAGGAAAACTTGTTCCTAGTTTTATTATTCCATCGTCGATCAGTGATTGGTTGTTAAAGTCCGATGAGCGGTGTCATTGACATGAATATCAATAAAATTGTTACTGTAGGAGAACCAACAGATGATCTCAACACTGCAACGACAAATATGTTAATAATAAGGAAATTCCCGTCACAATTTCGTTAACTACAATCAATGGTGGAATGACCGCACTTAAAACTCATTTTACTTTTTAAGTACAACTGTTTCTAAATTTTCGTAGAAACATAAACATAACTATTAATGAATTTCTTTTAAAGTCCACCAACAGCTGACATAAAACTTACCGATATAAATGCAAGAATCAGCGATATTATCAGTGGAATTCATAATATCATCCAAAAAGCCAATCTTATTAAAATTCCTCACGGACGAGCTAACAATATCGTATGCACAGTATCATCAGGCTCTTTAACATTTACACAGCAAAATAACACTATCAAACATACCGAAGAAGGCACTAGTGTTTTCAGGCTGAACGCATTCAGTTCTGCAAAATTCAGAATATTTACTACATTTTTATGGTGTCATTCAACTGATAATTTTTCTAGATCTGTATCGATAGTATTAAATAAAGGTACCGAAGAAACATTTATACTAAATCCAACTGATAAAATTTTAACCTCAGCTTCTTACTGTAGGTGTCCACAATTTATCGCCGAAACATCTCAATTAGATACTTGATATAAATATAATGATAGACGTTCAAAAATACAAATATGTGCGTGGCAAACTTAACTGAAAAAATATTATTGACGATAATACAATAAGAGTGAAAAGACGTCGAAGAGGCGTAGTTGTCGTTGACGTAGTTGCCTGTTCAGTTTTTGTGTTCATTTCTGAAACCGGTGTAATATTGTAAACAATAATAATAACTACGCCATGGTTATGACGATTGTCATTTCATCCGCGACAACTATAGCGGTTACGTTTAGCATAATTGCAAAGAAGATAGATTCATTCATGAACACAAAATTACTGGTGTATGTGGTAAAATTGCATATAGAAACAACAGCATATTCCAAACTATGATAGCTGGTCACGTCGTCGTTCAACGATGGCAGACAGAATATTCAATGAAGAATTCAGCGCGATGGTAAGATCTACATCGAAGTATTCGATGAAAGTATAGAATAAATCAAGGATTTTGAATGAGAATAATATTAATATTGATAACATAGGAATTATTACAGCACATCATAACTAATATTGCTCCGGTACAAACTACAACACAACAAGTACAAATAATTCAGAATTCAGTATAATTTTTTTCAAATTCAATACCAGCAAAAGAAATTGCATTCGCGCAATTACTGGTTTGTTATAGTTGGCCAAATATTAGATCATTCAGTGGAATAGAAAAAATACAACTAAACCAAATAGAACTCCCGATTGACAAGTAGTTAGTATTCCAACAGGCAGTTATCAAATATAAGAAATCAATGAAGGATTGGAACGTAGAATTAAATCCATTAAGAAAAAGAATCAAAATAGCTATTACTATTTATGAGCCAAATCTGTCATCTGGCATTGAAATATTATCACCTCATTATGCTGTGGATATGTATCAATCATCGATTGGAACAGTGTTGGGATAGCCATATATTTCACCTATTATTTTGGTCCACCGGAACCACGAAGAGATGAATTTCTGACAACAGATCAAAGTTTCATTAAAACTACAAATTATCGAATTAATTATCCACGGTCCATTGAGAGATTTTTCATTGATGGACGAAACAAATTCCTGATTTGAGATGTCTAGGAAGAGAAGCCATAGCAAGTTTGGATTCACGCATGTTCTGTACTACATTCTAAGCAATGATGTATAAATTTAACCGGATATTTAATGACATTAAAAATTACAGCACTGATTTGATACAAAATTGTAACGAGGACATAAAAAGAATATCACAGAATCAATAAAAGATGACAGATTTATCTCCTTTCTTTGTGTATACTGGAACGTGATCTTTTGCTTAAATTGTTTCGGATATGTATATATTATTTGCGACACGTTGTACTGAATTCGGGCATTCAATGATGGGAAAACTATCTCTTCATCAGTCTCTGTATTTACAAATTTAAAATCCCTCTTCTCAAACATTTTACATCTCCCAGTATTTCCACATGCAGTATTCTGGCTATGTTAATTCGAAAATTTCCTACAGAATTATCTTTCGAGTCTGAATTAATGTGATCGATTACAAGTCAATCTTTGATCAGTCTATGAAATCATCCATTTACAAACCTATGAAATAAATATCATTTTTTATTTGAATCAAATGTTAATTGATTTCGAATATACTAAAATATTGCAATCCACCAAGTGTAAAATAAGAGATTGAACAAACTAAAATTTTATTTTAAGACATAATATCAATGAACAAAACAATCAGCAATTGATCTCGTTAATGTAAAGTTTCCAAAGGACTTCAAAGTTTGGAGCAAAGTAAGTCTGCCGCCAAATATTCTCAAACATAACGATCTATATAGGGACGGCAGTCATATTTTACCTGTTATTGTAAATATTACATCGGCGATTGCGGTCAATCTAGATTGTGACGTCATTGATGACAGCTATCAAGTTGACTATGATAAACACAATCAAGCCCGAGAAGGATACATTCTGTATTCGTTTAAGCCTCAATTTCCACCAGGGTATTTGATTAAATCAGAATCAATCAATGTTGATTATCTAAAATGTTATAGTCCACTCTTATCACGGATACATTTTAAACTTACCGACCAAGCTGGATGCTTGTTGGATCTTAAGTCAGCCACGTTGGTTATAAATATGTATGTACGTTAATAGAATACACCATGCAAAATTAAATGTCAGAATAAAACTTTTTATTCCTGATTTTATCAGACTCAGAAATTAGTTATCGTTCTTGTTTAGCTGGTACCACAGTCACAGTGAAACCATTGGTTTCGTTGTCACTACAGTCATTTTCACTTATACCACGAGTATTCACACTCTTGGTTATCTTTCGCTAATGACACCGTCATCAAGTCTGTCATCGACATAATATCGCTGAACTGTTTTATACGAGCGTATATGAGTCTTTCTTGATTCGTATTCGTGAGATTATTACGACCTATCCATTTCCATAAAGCGTGAAAGGGGAAAAATAATTTTACCTTTGTATCTGTAATTGCCGCCAGTGATAGTAACATTGTCTACTGGATCAATTTTATGAATTTATAATTGGATGACAGCGTATATCTGTTTTCGGATTTTCGACATTGTAATGATTCAAAAATCACGCATAAGTTTTTCAGAATCAAGTTTATCAGAAATTTGTATACCATCAGGTTGTAATTGCTGAATATAATAATAGCAATAACATGTTCATGATTAATTATAAAACATGTATTTTTTTGTAAAAAAAAAAGAAATATTTCTAATATTAATATAAAAAAATATTTTTGAATTAATATAAATACATATATTGATGAATAAATATATTCTGAATCAATATATATATATATATATATATATATATATATATATATATATATATATATATATATATATATATATATATATATATATATATATATATATATATTTATGCATATTCTTAAAAATATAAAAATATATTTCTGAATTAATAAACTTTTGGATATTTATATTTCTGATATATTTCTGAATAAGTATAAATAAATAAAACAATATTTGTGGATTTGTGGATTAATATCTTCCTGAATAAATAATTATAAGTATAAAATTATATTTCTGAATTAATATATTTCTTAATGAATATTTATAAATATATATTACTGAATAAATATAAGATAAATTTCTGAATATATATATATATATATATATATATATATATATATATATATATATATATATATATATATATATATATATATATATATAACAACAACGACAGCTATGATGATCGTGTGATCGTGACCGGTCCCTTCAATATCAGTAAAGCCTTTTCGTAAGGTCCTAAGTGTCCTTTCATTGGTGCATTTGTTATTGCACTTCTCATTTGGAAAGCCTGTTTTATATCCCACAGGTACTCTTTATTTTTATGGTCTCTCTTATGGCCCTCATACAACTTTTATGAGCCTTTATATTTTGGCGACATTCTTTCTGAATGTTGTTGTGTGGACCCTTCAGTGTGGTCACAAGGTCAGAAGCTCATATCATCCTGTGTATTTTTATGGGCACCAGGGCTGTCTAGGCATACATGTCAAACCCCCTACCAATCAACCTCGGGGTAAGTGGAAAACGGCAATCACCACGTAGTGGTCGATAAGGTGAGGGTACATGGAATCTTCTGGGGCTGTACACGCGCCCCAATTATAATAGCATCTATTGCCGAATGCAACGTATTATATCATTATCATTTTTGGAGACTCGAACACGCATAGAGTTTACACGGTACATACGCACGCAAAAATCCTACCCCACGGTAATATACATTTAGATTTAAGTATATAACTATCTGCACTGTCGCCTACGTGATAACACTGGATTCATATTTATAGTATCCGTGACAATGTCACAGACGGGAAATTCTTTTAAGCGATTATCATACTCTTCGAGATTTCTGAAAAAAAAAATCGTGAAAAATTTGCAGTTTTACACATTTCTACTATTTTTGACGTGATTGAGAATACTGTATTCTCAAGCTAGCCAGATTTGTTTAGCAAAGATACATGGATAGATATATTCCAGTTCTTTCCGCCTCCTGCAGTCAACGCAAAAGAAAATCGATAATGACTATGTTACACACACGTCTTATGTAAAATATCTATAACGCGGTTCGTTGTGATTTTATCACTATATTATATCACGGAAGTAACCAAATTGATTCAGACTTTTGTGTTTGATCATATAAAATAAGACTTCTCAGACTTTGGTGTTTGAGGGATTAGACATTATTAAATACAACTTATTCTGCCAGAGATGACAGATTTATCTCCTTTCATTGTGTATTCTGGAACGTGATCTTTTGCTTAAATTGTTTCGGATATGTATATATTATTTGCGACACGTTGTACTGAATTCGGGCATTCAATGATGGGAAAATTATCTTTTCATCAGTCTCTGTATTTACAAATTTAAAATCCCTCTTCTCAAACATTTTACATCTCCCAGTATTTCCACATGCAGTATTCTGACTATGTTAATTCGAAAATTTCCTACAGAATTATCTTTTGAGTCTAAATTAATGTGATCGATTACAAGTCAATCTTTGATCAGTCTATGAAATCATCCATTTACAAACCTATGAGATAAATATCATTTTTCTAACAGTAAATAACCAGCATTATCAACAGTACCGACTGTTTCATTTAATCTGCAGTTCCAGATGACACCATATCGAGATGCTTCATTAATTTTATTGATGGGATGTTTGACACACTCATTTTGCTTCATTTATATATAATATTATTTGTTTAGATGATTATTTTGAAAATCTCGCGAATCTTCGGCTGTTTTATGGGAGATTCATTATATATATATATATATATATATATATATATATATATATATATATATATATATATATATATATATATATATATATATATATATATATATATTTATCTGTCTGTATCTATCTATCTATCTATCTATCTATCTATCTATCTATCTATCTATCTATCTATCTATCTATCTATCTATCTATCTATCTATCTATCTATCTATCTATCTATCTATCTCTCTCTCTCTCTCTCTCTCTCTCTCTCTCTCTCTATATATATATATATATATATATATATATATATATATATATATATATATATATATATGTCTTTATGTATATATATATATATCTATATATATCTATATCTATATCTATATCTATCTCTATATATATATATATATATATATATATATATATATATATATATATATATATATATATATATATATCATAATGTCGTTTCAACTCTCTGTATCTTTTATCACCGCACATCTAGGTTTTTCCTCTGACCACAACACAATATCGCAAACACAGTTTTGGTCCTAGATTCCCTCTGCGATAGCTTTGCATGTGGACACCACATAATTTATTTACACATGATTTGCTACAAAGAATAGAAAATCCTATAATTGACCACTTTTATTTGTTTTTTGCTTGTATCATTATATATCATTATATAGATATATGTATATATATGTATATATATATATATGTATATATATATATATATATATATATATATATATATATATATATATATATATATATATATAATGAATATATATAATCTTATTAAATATATATTTGCTTTGGATGTTGGAGTTTAAGAGATTATTCGTAATTTAACCTTCTGATTCGATCTTCACAGTTTGTCGAAAACTAAGTTACGGTTTCAATGCTAAATAAATAGCGACATAACAGATCGTATCCATAAAAACAAGAAAGAACGTCTCAATGTGTGGTTGACATTCATAAGCAGTAAATATCATCGAATATACAATGAATGATTCATGCGCGAGAGAAATTATTGACTATCTTTATAATCAAAGACATTTGATTTTACTAAAAGGTATTGTTCAGACAGATGGCAGCATTTGGATTCTCCGTGATAATCTTGACCCTGTACGGCTTCAGACAGGAAATAATAAAATCTGTAAGTGAGGAACACTGACAAGTATGGATAAACCGTACTATGAATGAAAGTATCCGTTGACAGCAGTTGGCTACGCGTTGTGTCCGATAAATAATAAACCTAACGTTGCAGAACTCAAACCAATAAAATTTACCCGCTTAAATTATGTAGCTGAGCGAGTTATAGACCATATTTCGAAAGCAATACGCGGAAACTTTAACAAATATAAGGCGTAAAAAATAAATAATTAGGCAGATACATATAAAGATAACGGAACATTTATCAGCATCATTGCTAAGCAACACAAATATTAGAAATTAAAATTTATAATACATGCATTTCCCTTTCAACTTCAGGGGCATGCTAATTGTTGGTATGACACTTTACCAGAAAATGTTACAAGCAGTTGGCATTTTTTAGTTACTGCCTTTAAGTCTAGATTTCACAATGATGCTGTCATTCTAGATCTCTCTATTTTGCAAACTCAGCAGGGTTCTTCTGAATCAGTCATGGACTATTTAAGTCGCTTATTTCAAATTGCAACAAATAAAACTATTCCAGATCAAGTTTTATTAGCAGTGGCCTTGAATGGATTGAAACCCTCTTTGAAGAGGATTGTAATGAACAAAACTCCAACAAATATGGCTGAATTACGCCACGCGGCTGCCCTCGCCGAAAAATCTATTGCCACTACTGATACAACTGATATTTCTTAACTTTTGTCAGTGCATTGTATTTTGGTCTTTTTAATATTTTTACTTCCTTGTGTAATTGTAATCTCTTTTTCATTTTATATTGGCTCCTTATTACACATTTTATGGTACATTTTCCATGTATCTTTTCTCATGTCTATTCTGGTGTTTTTGTCAATGTATCTTACCGTTTATTAATTATTATAACTTTATTTGTATTTTTTTTTTGAATTTCACAATATATATTGCAATGAACATTGTTCTCATTGCCTTTTTGCAATTTATCAACTTACCAATGCATTGTAATTTTTTAACCTACCTAAGCATTGTAATATTTGATTGTTAATATTTTTCTTTCTTCTTCCTTGCATACTTATCATTTTTTTTTCTAGCCTCGAGTCGAGGACTCGATTAAAATAACCCAGGAGTTATTATCAAGATATCAATTTTAAAAGAAAGAAACGATAACATTTAATTTGTGTAGAATATATTGAAATCTCTAGTTATTGAAAGACAAAACCTGCGAATTTGAAAAGAATACTATGATATTGATTTGGATTGTAAAAGAAGCATGGCCCAATCAATAATTCATATCATGAACATAATAGAACGTTGAAATGAATTCAGATTAAACTTTGTCCTTGTTTCCTCAACTTGACTTAGTAATGGAAAAAGCCTGCTTTAATCAAATTAATAAGCCTGGTTTAATAGTTCAGCAACGGATAGAAGCAACGAATAACGTGACTGCCTCACAATTCAATCAATAAACCCTTATTAATTGCGTTGTGATACTTGAAACAAAGCAACTGATAGTCGGTCTAGAACAACAAAATTAGTTGGGCTAAAAGATTATAGACAATGTACGATCTAACAGGTCGTTCACTTAGGAAAATTACTGAGCATGCAGACTCTCTTTTTGTAAGCTTAATGGCGAGCAAAGACCGTCCTTGGCAGTCAAAAGCATCCTCTCTTTCTCTCCCCTCCCCTCTCAACTTGATAAAAGGTTAAAGCTGTCCTTGACTATCACGCAAGAACACGCGTGACTTTTAGAACAAAGGCATAGTTCATTAGACAGACCTATCTGACCTTGAATGAAAACGTGGTATACTGATGACCGACAGCGTTTAAGATATAAAAAAGGCTGTGGGCAGTTGAGTCTCAGTGAGACTTCAAGATTCAGAGAGTGATGTGTCTATTTCTTACAGGTAAGAAAATTATGCTTTATACTCACTCTTAAAAGTTAAAAGATTTTATAGTAGTTGAGTTCTTTTTATTTTATCAATATAATGTAATAGTGAGTTTTCTTTTTTCTACTATGAAATATTTGACTGATTTGATATTTTACTGAATTGATGTTCATTGTATTTATAATGTAATATTATTGAGAGTTTTCTTCTTTCTCAATCATAATGTAATGAAATATTTTACAGCTTTTATGTTCATTAGTATTTGTTTGAAATAATTACCAGCTTAATGTTATAATTTGATTGCAAATAAATATATATTCTTTAAATAATAAGTATAACACTCACAGATCTTTTCCAGGTCGTTATCGTTAAATGGAATAAAATATATTTCTTGAAAATGATTATGACATTTGTTACAGTTATTGAATTTTATTCTCTTTGAATATTTACATCACTTGTATTCAAAAATGCAGAAAAATGAATAACAAATGAAGTAGTAGATTGTGGAAGAACTATTATTGTAATATGTATTGTATGTAGTTTCAACATAAATAAATTTATATGTTGTATCTTTAGAATGTAGTTCTATATATCAATAAAGTGCGACTTCAAGCTTCAGAGAGTGTTGTGTCTATTTCTTACAGTGTGACTGCAAGCTTCAGAGAGTGTGGCGTCTATTTCTTACAGCAATCCTACCTCTTCGCAGCCGAGCTTATCCCCACAAGATGCAACATAGGTGTGACCCTTATTCTTAAGAATGCCGAACTTTCTTCCTTCTCATAACCAGGCACGAGAAGAAGGTTATGTTAGAAATAACTACTAACAAACTAAATTTTCCAACAGAGCAAGCAGACTCTTACATAACAACAAATTGAAAATTTCTAACATAATAGAATGGTGGAGACTAAACAACAACGCAGAGTTTTCTAAAATAATACTATTGTTACTATAACTGGATCGGGAAAAACAAACTTGCAAATGAATTTACTTCTCGGAGATAATTTTGAATACCATCGCGTTTATATTTACACAATTAATCCACATCATGATAAGTACCAGATACTGAACAATTATAATGACAAACTTCGTGATGATCTTGAGGCTGATGAAGATTATTTTATTGTCAAGTAACCAGAAGAACTTGTTACAGCTAATTAAAATGATTCGTCCGAACACAATATAGTTGTTTTTGATGATTTTCCACTAAACAACGAGGAAATGAATAATATGAGATCATATTTTGCACAGTATCGAAAAAATGTAATTCTCTTTATCTCGCTCAGGGATTTTTTTAATGTTGATAGATTTATTAGTCGAAATACTGTTTGTTTTATATTAATTCAGGACTGGATAAAGTTGACGTTAAAATATGACGAACGAGCAATCCGTGATGTAACAAATGATAAATTTATTGAAATATATTATCAAGCGATGGCAAATAAATATGATATGTTTGATAAACTAACAAATGATACGAGTAAAATGTTTCGATATATATTGAAAATATATCTACAGTAACGTTTATAGAAAATAGTATATAATCATGGACAAACGAGTAAAGTATAAAAAATAGAAGATTTGAAAAAAAAAACTTGCACAATCTCAAGCAAAAATTTAAGCAGTTAGTTCAACGTGGTCAACTTGTATGCAGCAGAAACATAACAACCGCCGACCTCAAACTACTTACTAAAGCTTTACTCGAACGAAACGTACTGCAACTAAACCACTGTCAGAGGAAGAACTTAAAAATTATAAGAAAAATGTTTACTCAACCTAGTTATAGATTAACAATTCGCAGTTTCTGAAAGAATTATTGCTAGCTCTGATGCGGAGAAACTGAGATTAGCTGAGGCACTTGTAGCAAATATAGCTGATCCTGCTGTTAGACGAGCTGTATTATAAAGGTTCTTGAATAATCCAATGGAACTTCAACAAAGATAGCAGAAGCGGTAGTAGTTAGACCAATTGAGAAAAGGTTAAAACAAGAAGAACTTAGGAGAGAGAGAGAGAGAGAGAGAGAGAGAGAGAGAGAGAGAGAGAGAGAGAGAGAGAGAGAGAGAGAGAGAGGATAATTTGAATATGATTTAACAATTAGATAGCAAAATAAAAGATGATTAGCATGAAGATTTTAATTAAAAAAATATAATTTAAAAATGTCAAAATACATAATGTTAAGAAGATGAATTTAAAGTTGATGACAAAAATTGCAAAATTAGAAGAAATAAAAGAGTGTAAGAAGCATTTGGACAAGGTAGTTTTAGAAAATCAAAATTATTAATACGACATTAAATTATATCCACATGAACTTGTTGCTGATCTTTACATTGAAGTCATTATTAATATAAGAAATAATCAAAATCCGTATTTATCATTAATAGTGGTTAAAGCACCGAACATTAATAGGGGTTTAAGTGACCAGAACATACACGTGATACTCCAAGATTTATGGTAACAGAAAAAAATTCAGAAAGATTAACTGAAGAAGAGTTTCGAGATACATATAAAAACAAAGCAAAAAGAAAAAGAAATAACAGAAGAATTTCCCGATTTTATAGGAAAAAACCTTTTTGACGTTGTTAATATGTATAATTGGGAAGATGAAAACAATAACCCCATTAAAAAAATAAAAGGTATCATATAAGAAGGTAAAGGAGCTTATAAAGAAATTAGTGCAATAGAAAATATTGAATAAAAGTTTGAAAAAGCCAGAGATGATACTATTACTACCGTTTTTAAAACTACTGTAAAAGATTTAAAGTTTAAAAAAGCTAAAGAGGGATTAGAAAACTTTTAGAGGAAAGGAAAGAAAACTGGAACAGGAGTTATAATATTTACACGATTTACTAAAATGATTGGCAGATTAATGCTACTAATATTATCAAAAGAAGCTGGAAATGGTGCTGAAATTGACATTGAAAGTATTGACATACTTGGTAATTTGAGATTGAAATTTTTTTTACATTTGTTGAATACGAAACTTTACATCGCGACTTAATCATGGCGACTTAATTCTATAAAAAAAGTTTAATAATAAATGTCATGAACATTATTACTAGACTCTGGCCAATCTGATAAAGATAGCGAAAATATTTTAGTAAAATATATTCAACCAATAGAACTAGATCGTGTAAAACTGTGAATTGGACTTATTTCATGCACTTGTTGGAATGCTATGGCTAATGTGAAAACTGGAGTAAATGACGAATGTACATTTATTAGAAATGATAAACATTCTCTAATATATAATAAATGGATATCAATTAAAATTCCACAGGAGTCTACAACAAAATTGATGTAAATAAAACAATAGAAGAACTTATAACAAAAAATAAAGGAGTTGCAAACAACTTTGATCTGGTAACAAATTATAACACGTTAAGGGATAGAATAACAGTAAAATATGTTTAATACCTAGGTCTTTTTTATCTCCTTCAAGTATTCCACCTTTGATTGGATTTGAACATGAGCATTATGTCTCTTATTCTGAAGAAACTCTTACGTATGACATAACGGTGAGAAAACCAGTAGAGTTAACTGACGTAAACACAATATTGGTAAATTCTTCTATTGCATCTGGATCTTACGCGTCTAAAGGCAGTAAAGGAGATGCGATGTACATTTTTTTCCCACCAGAATTTCCAAGTTATCTCATGCAAATTAATTCACGTCATATTATTTATTATCCGTTAAATGTTGAAAATCAAATAACAGAAGTAATTATCCATTTAACTGATCCGTCTAGAAGACAGAGTGAAACAATGAAGTTGTTACTTATTATTTACACTTCCGCTAATAACAGCAAATATTTTCAGAAACATTTGACAACAAAATTATGCAATTTCAGATACAATGAAACAAAAAATGTCTTATAGAAGAAAAATAGTAAGATTTTTAGGAAATATATTTACTAAAATTATGTCAATATTCCAGGAATAGCTCAGAAAGTTGTGCCAATAAATTGTACTTGACGCATCAAAAGCTTTTGCAACCGAAGCTGCATCTGTCGCTGAAACTGATCTGGAATAAAAAATATTTGATTCAATAAAAGGCACACGTAAGGTGCACGCAGGACCAATTTTAAAACAAGCTAATTCAGACATCGCTTAAGAAAATAAACAAAAAACCTTTTTCACCACGAGGGGAACAAATTAAACAAAAATCAATATGAAACGTAACAGCGCCGCAATAATTTTGTGTAACTTTACAAATAAAAAGAATGTACAAATTATTTCGATTTAACATAAATTTATGACACGAAGAAACAGTAACATTATTTGAAAAAGTTGAATATCTTGATAAAAATGCTAAGGATCCTAATAAAGAACATTTAATATTAGAGACGAGGATGTATTTCTACTGCCTCACAAAATGATGATGGAAGTTCGCCGTCGGATGACAGTAGTTGTTCCACCTGTCGCAATTGCAGTTGGAACAGAAGTAGCTATTATAAATAATGGTTAGTGTTGTTTAAAAATTCTAAATATCAGCTGACCATTCAAACTGGCGAAGATATTTAAGATCACATACAAGTTACAAGTACAATCTTAAATACTATTTCATTTTCTAATGATTACTCCAGGTCATCTGTAACTATTATGTGGTTTAAAGATACGAAAACTGAAGCAGCAGAATCTAGAGAATTTATTCCAAGTACAGCAGTTGCAGCTGGAGCAGATGCTGCTGCAAGCGCTACAAATGTGAAAGATTTTCTTATTGCTAATGCTCCTGCGCTAGGTATAGCCGCACAAGGTGCAGCCGCTAATGCAGCGTTAAAAGAGTTTCACTTACTGCTGCTTGCAATAATCTTGGTAGAGCACCACTTGCTGCAGCTGCTGATGGAACTGCAATGTTATCTATAGTTGACAATAATAAAATAAGTTTCAAAAGTTTGCATTACAAGGAAGGTTATTTAAGGAGAAGGGAACTTGCAGCAATATTACATTAAATTACAGTGATGCTGCCGCTAAGTACAATATTTGGCTTTTCCAGGAGCCACAATAAAGTTATTTGTGGAGTTAAACATAAGCTTATGTTGAATCGATCAGAGCAAAACGATTCAGATCTGGTTCAGATTGCCCAGATCTGGTAGGGTTGATGTACAATTTGTCATAAACTTGCCCCGTAGATGCCACGACTAACTCCGTCAATCACTAAAATTGCGGAATTAAATGATATGCTGAAAAAAAACATACTAATAGAATTTATTTTCAGCAACAAAGAATATATCAAACAGCAGTTCAGAATACCACCTACTACACTTGGTAAGTCACAACAACCTCAAGTGAGTAACTACCGCGTCAATTGTTTGTTGAATTTCAGCAACAAGCTTGACATATAACCAACATCAAAATAACGCGATATTTGATAACGCTTTATTTTGTTGATGTCACGATAACATTAGGCGATTCTGACAAATTTTTTAAAAACAGCAAAAAAATAAAAAATAAAACTTGATACAAATAAAATGATGACATTGCAATTTAATCATGATGATGTCATGGAATTTAGTCATAAATATCTTTCTTGGAATGATTTAGAATATAATATTAATTATCGAATCTAAAGATAAATATATCAAATGTCAGCATTGACGTTGCTGATCTAGTTGTACCGCTGGCGACATATTTTTCTCTCTGAGAATGAATCTTATACTTTGCAGCAGATGTTATTGATCTAAATTTCATTTCTTCTCCTGTCTCAATATTTGTTGAAATTATTTGTTCAGCCGGATTTTTAAAATTGTTACCATCACCAATTCTACGTTTTTTTGTTTTCTTTTGGCGTGACCACATCTAAATATTCTAGACCGTATTCTATTTTAAAACTTTTTTATGATGGATAACAAAACTAGTAAGCATCGATCCGTTAAATGTTTCAAACACAAACCTACGCGATGTATAACAAAAATTAATTTTTTTTCTATGTGCCATTATGTAAAAATAGCTAAATTTATCTAATTTTCCATAGTTTTCATACTATAATAATTTCCATATCATTTGTCTTATATAAATCAAATACTGTGTGAAATTAAAAATTCATCTTGTAATATTACCTTTCTAATATTATCATCTGCAACTGCCTCATTCGCTCTGTATACTCCTTGTCCTTCTGGAATATCGCCGCCAAACAAAGTATAAATAAAGTCTTTTCTATTTTTTATAATTCTGTTTGTCTCATCACCTTTTACTGCTAGTGCTTGTGTGCCTATAGAATTTTTAGATGCTATGTTGAAAACAGAACCAAATGCATTTAAAACATATAAATTGTACAGTTTCTTGCTGTTGCGCTGTCAGTGACAGACATTTCAAAATTTATGTCATTATACTAGCAGATGTCTTATATCACTAATTAAGAATCTTAAAAATTCAATTCAATATAAAATTATATATATATATATATATATATATATATATATATATATATATATATATAGATATATATATATATATATATATATATATATATATATATATATAGATGCAATAAACTGACGACGAACAGTACGAAACTAGTAACTAACTAGCCTAAGCGCTTTCGACTCTTAATGAGTCTTTTTCAAAGGCAAATACAAAACATAGTTACGACAAACAAATAAACACAAAAACGTTGTGTTTGTAAACCTCTACATTTCTTTCTTCACATGTGCTAAAACTATAAATACAACCAGCTTGTATAGACTAGTTGCGGAAACTGAAAACGTTGTATAATTCCCTAAAAGTCTACAAGCCAAAGCGACATCTATTTTTACTTTGTGTACATATGTAACGCAGATTATATCCCGGATATTTGATTCTATACCGGTTATTCTTATAGTACAAATTGAAGGATAATAAGAAGATTTAGAAAATGTTAAATTCTACTAGTGCATAGTTTTCATTTTCTAGTCTTCTTGGTTTAGACCGCTTGGTTTCAATGTTCTAAGGCGGCGTATCCAGTATGATTCCTTTTCCTTCCTGGTTTCGGAACTCCAGCTGTGGTTGTTAGCAATAGCGATAAGTATTATATCACTGAAAGTGTGGCCAGGGGAGGAGAAGTGTTCTGCGACCGGGCTTCTGTACAGCTTTTTTGTCATCCAATCAGATTTATGAAGGTTTATCCTTATGTGTAGCTTTTCAGTTTCTCCCACGTACTGAAGGCCACAGATCTTACATGTGATGAGATAAATCACATTCTCTGTTTTGCACGTTTTGTTTGGACCATGTATGTTTAGTTTTTCTTTAGTCACTGTGCTAGTGAATGTCTTGGTCTCTATCATATGTTGACAGGTTTTGCATCTTTTATCGCCACAGGGTCCAGATTGACTAGGTTGGTTTTGACTAGCGATTGTTGTTAGCTTGGCCCTGACTAGGATGTCCTTTAGGTTTTTTGGTCTCCGGTAAGCTACTACAGGTTTGTTAGGAAGTATTAGGTTTAGTATGTCTGACGATTGCACGGTTGGCTAGTGGTTTGCGATGATTTTACCTACTTTGGGATTGTCTGGGTGATAGGTCAGAATAAATGGTATCCTATCAACCTTTTCTTTCTGTCCATATTTGAGTAGGTCATCACGGTTTGTTTGTTTGGCCCTTTGGATTGCCTCCGCAATCAGGTCTTTGTCGTAGCCTCGGTAAACTAAATGTTTAGCCAGCTCTTCAGACCTAGTGAAGCAAGTAGACAACTAAGTGACGCTAGGTTCTACCAAAAACTGGACCATGATCCAACGCTGAAATATGCAAAAATCATCACTAATGTTATTGACGAGGCGTACCAGAGTGGACACATAGACCAGCAAACCAAAAACTACTTAAGCCCAGAAAACCCAAGAGCAGGTAGATTTTATCTTCTACCCAAAATCCACAAACAAGGAAACCCTGGCAGACCTATAATCTCAGGTAACGGGCACCCCACAGAAAGGATATCAGAATATTTAGATCATTTTATGAGACCACATGTCCACAAATTACCATCATATCTTCAAGACAAGACAGATTATCTCATAAAAAGCAAAGCTAGTGAACCATTACTGCCAGATACATTACTTGCTTCCTTAGACGTCACATACCGCACAACGAAGGGTTACAGGCATGTAGCGAAGCATGGGAAACAAGAACTGTAAACAATCCACCCACACACTTCTTAATCCAACTCCTGGAGCTTGTCCTAAAACTCAACAACTTTGAATTTAATGAAGAAAACTACCTACAAATCAATGGAACTGCAATGGGTACTAAAATGGCCCCTTCGTATGCTAACATTTTCATGGGAAAACTTGAGGGAAAGCTCTTAGCATCGGTTGAGCGTACACCATACCAGTGGGTACGCTTTATCGATGATATAGAAATGAAGTGGCAGTATGGAAGAGAAAGTCTGGATGACTTCATATCAAAGGCAAACAACTTCCATCCTTCAATAAAATTCACGGCAGAAATTTCCAACTCAAACCATGTTTTCCTGGACACAACAACCAGACTGGTGGAAAACAAATTACACACAGACATCTACTCGAAACCAACCGACAAACACCAGTATCTTCTCCCAACCAGCTGTCATCCAAAACACTGCATTAAGAACATTCCATATAGCCAGGCACTGAGGATACGCAGAATTTGCTCCGACGATGAAAGATTCCTAGAAAGGTCTGAAGAGCTGGCTAAACATTTAATTTACCGAGGCTACGACAAAGACCTGATTGCGGAGGCAATCCAAAGGGCCAAACAAACAAACCGTGATGACCTACTCAGATATGGACAAAAAGAAAAGGTTGATAGGATACCATTTATTCTGACTTATTATTTAGACAATCCCAAAGTAGGTAAAATCATCGCAAACCACTAGCCAACCGTGCAATCGTCAGACATACTAAACCTAATACTTCCTAACAAATCTGTAGTAGCTTACCGGAGACCAAAAAACCTAAAGGACATCCTAGTCAGGGCCAAGCTAACAACAATCGCTAGTCAAAACCAACCTAGTCAATCTGGACCCTGTGGCGATAAAAGATTCAAAACCTGTCAACATATGATAGAGACCAAGAAATTCACTAGCACAGTGACTAAAGAAAAACTAAACATACATGGTCCAAACAAAACGTGCAAAACAGAGAATGTGATTTATCTCATCACATGTAAGATCTGTGGCCTTCAGTACGTGGGAGAAACTGAAAAGCTACACATAAGGATAAACCTTCATAGATCTGATTGGATGACAAAAAAGCTGTACAGAAGCCCGGTCGCAGAACACTTCTCCTCCCCATGCCACACTTTCAGTGATATAATACTTATCGCTATTGCTAACAACCACAGCTGGAGTTCCGAAACCAGGAAGGAAAAGGAATCATACTGGATACGCCGCCTTAGAACATTGAAACCAAGCGGTCTAAACCAAGAAGACTAGGAAATGAAAACTATGCACTAGTAGAATTTAACATTTTCTAAATCTTCTTATTATCCTTCAATTTGTACTATAAGAATAACCGGTATAGAATCAAATATCCGGGATATAATCTGCGTTACATATGTACACAAAGTAAAAATAGATGTCGCTTTGGCTTGTAGACTTTTAGGGAATTATACAACGTTTTCAGTTTCCGCAACTAGTCTATACAAGCTGGTTGTATTTATAGTTTTAGCACATGTGAAGATAGAAATGTAGAGGTTTACAAACACAACGTTTTTGTGTTTATTTGTTTGTCGTAACTATGTTTTGTATTTGCCTTTGAAAAAGACTCATTAAGAGTCGAAAGCGCTTAGGCTAGTTAGTTACTAGTTTCGTACTGTTCGTCGTCAGTTTATTGCATCTATTTTAATTAATCCCTAACAAACGTGATCCCTTGGTGGATCCAGTACGCTTGAGAGGGTTGTTATTCGCCATATGATTTGTATTCTTTATATATATATATATATATATATATATATATATATATATATATATATATATATATATATATATATATATATATATATATATATATATAAAATTTTAAAATTACGAGATATTGCTTAAAAGAGCATTATCAAAAATCTGAAAAATTGGTTCCGCATTTTCAGGTTATCATAACAATTACAAACGTGGTGATCAAAATATTTTGGCAAAGTTTAGTTGCACAAATTTATTTTATCTTTTCCAATATGTTATAGCTCAAGTTCTTGCTGCATATAAAAGTATCAAACGTATAGTACAATATCATACGATTTTAACGAAGTTGCACGCAGTTAATGATATACTTGTTGTAAGTATTTAAATAAAAACTGCTGACATTGAAATTTTAGAACCATGCTTAACAGCAAAATGGAGAATTTTTTAAACTGGATTAAACATTGATATGATCGCTGATGAAATACATCAAGAAATAAACGAAAATGAGAAGAATTTACCTCATCAGGATCAAGTTTATTTCACACAGCAAAATATCATGTACTTCGTAGTAGTTTGTACGTCGATCTTCAAAAAATTAAAAACAAAAAATGCAGTATAAATGTCAAAAACAATGACGACAAATGTTTTCAATGGTCTATTCTTTCTGCGATGTTTGCTAAAGAACAAAGTGCTGATTGCGTTAACAAATATTTTCCGCACAAAGACGAACTAAATTTTCAGTAATAACTTTACTAGTAGCAGAATATCATATATCAAAGTTTGAAAAAAAAAACCCCAGCCTCAGTAAATATTTGCGGACTGGACGCGAAAGAAGACGTTTACCCGATATGTCTCAGAAAATGCTTCACAGTTGATAATAATTGTATTGTTTTGTTCAGGGGCATTAATGTTCGATAAAAAACATCGGCTTAGTTGGAGGATAGGATAGTAAAATAGAAATAAAAATATGTTTCTTATAGATGTGTCCACGGTTTTTCTAGCGATGGACGGTTGCAGAATCATCTCAAATACTGCTTCAATCTTAAAAAAATAACTACTGAAAAAGAAAAATTATTAAAATGTACAAATTATAATCATAAAGTAAGTATTCATTTTGTTATTTATGCTGATTTCGAGTGTCTACTCGTTCCCATCGCTGAAGCTGAAAATAATCCGACAAAATTCAGTACTAAAATATACAACATATTACTTGCGGAGTAGCTTATAAAGTGGTTTGTTGCGCCTGCAATAATTTTTCATCTCCTATCAAGTGATAAAGTGGTAAAAAAATCCTGCTTTATGGTTACTAAAACAATTAATAAAAGTTAATACAATTTCTAACAGGTTACTTAAAACAGATCCGATGGAAATAGCGTCTAAACTTGACATTGAAAATGCATTTAATTGTCATATTTGTGAAAAGGTACTGCTGGACCCCTACGGAGTTTTGTGAATAAGGTGAGTGATCATTGTCATTTGACCGGCCAATATCGTGGAGCAGCTCATAACAGTTGCAATTTAAAAATTTCATCCGCCATATTGTATTCCCGTAGTTTTACATAACTTTAGTGGCGATGACAGTCATATCATTGTAGAAGCTTTTGGTGATGAAAATAATAAAGCGAAACTGAAATTAAATAATGTAATAAAATGTATTCCAAATAATTTTGAAAAGCACATGTGAGTCACACTCGGCACATTACGATTTATTGACAGTCTGCAGTTTGTAGTTGTAATAATCTGCGAAGTTGCTAAGATGAAAACTATGTCGATCTGACAAAAAAGGTATAATTCCTTACGAGTATCTAGACAATTGGAGCAGATTTAATTAAACTTTTCTTTTCTGCTCCACAAAGATAAATTATACTCGCAGCTCAAAAATAAAAATATCACATACGACGAAAACAAATATGCACAAGATAGGGATAAATTTAGTTGAAAAACATTTGGCGATTATCACGATTTATATTTGAAAACAGATGTATCATTCCTATGTTTTTGAATGCTTTCGTCAAGTTAGTCATACAAATTACGGATTAGGCCTTTGTTGGTATTATTCTGCTCCCGTGCTGTTGTGGAACACTCTACTAAAAACGAGGATGATAGAACTTGATCTTTTAACAGAGGTTAATATGTTTGATATTATTGAACAATATATCAGAGGCGGAATTAGCGTTATAACAAAAACATATGCAGCAGCTAGTAATAAATATCTCAAAAGTTATGATAAAAATCTCCCGTTAAGTTATAATTTTTATTTCTATACAATGCCGTGTATTGAGTTTCACTAGATTACTCCATAGCAATTTCTTAAAGAAACTGAAGAAGATTCAACTAGAAAAATTAATAATGATTGTTCCAATATTTCACATTTTGTTGATGTTGATTTAGATTATCCTAGTTTGTTACACGATCTACATAGCGATTATCTGTTTTGCGCTGAATCAATGATGTCTCATTATAGTTATTATCGCCTGAACAACGAGCAATGTCATCATCAAGAGATTCCATTGTTAATAATTTAGTTCCAAATTGTTTAGATAAAAGATATTACGTTATGCATTACAAAAATTTAAAACAAACAGTAGATGCTGGTCTGATTCTGAGAAAAGTCCATCGCGTGCTAAAGTTTAATCAGTCGAGGTGGATGGCAGATTATATTGATCTAAATACGAAACGTCGTGCTGTGGCTAAAACCGAATGTGAGAAAAACTTTTTCAAGTTAATGAACAAGTCGGTGTTTGGTAAGTCGGTATGAAAGATTAAAAAAAGTATTGATAGAAATTGTTAATGACAAATCGCAGAAATAAATTAGTTAACGATGACTGTTTTGTTAGTATGAAACTGTTTACTAAAAATCTGGCTGAAATACAGCGAAAATGACAAATTTAAAGTTAAAAAGACCAATGTATATTGGTGCCGCGGTACTGGATATATCAATGTGGCTGATGTTCCATTTTCACTACAATTTTACCAAAAAGGAATGGCCAGATTCGGAGTTGTTTTTTTTTACTGAAACAGACTCGCTAGTTTATAATATAAAATGTGAAAGTGTTTATCAATAATACAAATATATTTGATTTATCACATTATCCAGCATGTAGTGGATTTCAAGATAATTAAAATACGACAGTAATTGGAAAAAAGAAAGATAAATTTATGTTTTTGCCGGTGAGATCGTTTGTTGGATTACAAAGTAAAATGTATGCTGCCATATTAGATAACAATAAACTGATACAGAAATATAAAGGCATCCCTAAAAGATATATGAAAAAGACGATGAAGTTTATACTATTTAAAAACAGCTCTAAACAAAAGCGTTAGTTTTTTTTTAAATAATTGTCATAAGAACACATTATCATAAACTCGAACAGATACAATTATAAAACGTTGACTAAGCAATTTTGATGATGAAATGTATTGCAGGGACAGAATTATTACGCTCGCACTTGGACTTTATACAAGTATTTTGTCTAAACAACATAAATAATGTTTGAAAATGTAACATTAGTCGATGGAGTTGATACCAAAAAAAATGGTTAATAACCATCAATTATTTAAATTTAACGATGAATTTTCAGTTTTTTGTTTTAATAAATTTGACAGAATCGAACTCTCTCTTATCAGATCAGATGATAGCAAATATTTTCATTATATCTAATGTTTACAAGACGAACTTGCAACAGCCACATTCATTATACAAAATAAATATAGACATAGACAGGTCGAAGGTTTTTGTAAAAAGTAGCAATTATCTTCTCAGTAAAATAGCAATGAAACAACTGTTTGAGTCTCATCGTAAAGTATCTGGTAGAATTAAATTCTCGTTGTATATTATAGCACATTTATCTTGTTAGCAAACGCCGAAATATTAAGTGTCGGTCAAGAAATATTTCTAATAATGAAGACAATACTGTTCCAGCTTAGCTAAAAATCTTTTGTCGAATATAGAATATGTATATATGTGATTTAGATTTTACACTGTAAAATTGGGTTAGTATTTTTATTTTTAGCTATAAATCTTATCATCAGTGAGTTTTAATCTTTCTATCTGACTTTTTTTTACTTAATTCACTGCATTTGAATGAGGTTTGACTATATCAGTTGATCAAGCGCGATAACTCCGTGAAGCATAGGTATCAGTTAATCAAGCGCGATAACAATCATTTGTCTGCTATGTTATGTAAGACTAGCGCTGGTTTTTATTAAAATGTATTTTAAATTCTCTAAAATGCACTTAACTCCTAAAGAGGACTTACAGAGAATCAGATGACACATCCATCCATCCATCCATCCATCCATCCATCCATCCATCCATCCATCCATCCATCCATCCATCCATCCATCCATCGTCCATAACATCTATTATTGACCTGTCTATTGTATTTCAGCCTATTCATCTGTATACTAGTCCCTATAATGTATCATTGATCAGTCTTGACGCACTCGTTCTAAATGGAGAGCATTCATTTTAAACTTGGAAAACCTAAGTCTAGAAACATAAATTAAATAATGTGACGTATTTAACATAATTGGAGCTCATGTTAAAGCTACGATGTCATATAGAAGTATAGTTAGAAAGTTCAGAAACACTTTACGCAAAATAAATAAAATAAAGTTTTTTGCTCAATATGAAATCCTTGACATAAGTTAGACCTCTCTTAGTAAAAAATGATCATAATCTTGACCCTTAGACGACATTGTGATCTAACGTATTGTTCTCCAATGACATAAGTAAACAACGCCATTGCCTACACAGACCGTTCGGCTCATAGGTCGAACTCACTTTGAGATTTTAAGTTAGTAAGCTTTGTATTGAGTTTTGGCAGCAGAAAGAGAATATGAAATAGTCACAATAGCGTTCTGGAATTGCAACATAAGGACTCGAAAAGCCACATTATATGTTACGTTTTGGCAGTTCCTTAAATATATACGTATAAACAAAGCAAGCGTTTCTGAAAGACAGTGACTAATATCAAATGGTGGTGGCACTGACGTTGCAAGAGAAGCAAAGGCTTTTCCTGGTGAGCAGTTTGGTCACAGCTCCACCTTATGACATATGACCATGGTGAATCGTGTTTTCTGCTATTTTGGAATACTCATTCTCTAAAGTGGGTTAGAGAAATTTTAAGTCGCTTGCTTCCGGACTGCATTATATTAATTGCAATTGTTGCAGCACTGACAAAATTCTGTTGCGACAGTAACATCATAAGCAGCGTCTTTTAATCTACAAATGAATTAGTTTTATGCCCTAAATGAATGACCTCATTTGAAATAGCCAGCAATCAAAGGAGGGAAAAACTTCATTCGAGGTCACTCATGTTTTGTATCATATTTTGAAAAAGAGTAAAATGTTTAATCATATGTGACAGATAATAATAACAACTGAGATGTCAAAATATGGGGAATTTAACTTTTTCGACTTCCTGGTTGTCTAAATGGTTAATTTTAAGACCATCTCATAGCTTTAGGAAATGAACAATACTGTCTCGTGCTGCATCCCACGTCAGATCAAGAGATATTAAATGCCCTCGGGGTACATTATGTAAGAAAAGGATTTCGACCAGTCTAGTGTTATGCAATCATGAAGTAGTTACATTTTGAACTAAAGGAGAATAGGCTATGCGAATCAACTCAAAACGTCAATTGGGTCCAATTATCACAAAACACCATCAAGAATAAGCACTTTGAATTTTTAAATAGGCATTCAAATTAAAAAAGATACAAATATTCATTTTCGAAATAAAATTCAAACGTTTAAAACTATTTCTATGCTAACAGGTTGTTTGCATTATTTTCATATTGCGAGAGAATATAAACGACGTAGCGCTTGAAACTTATATGAGTAACGAAACAAAATTATTCAGCATAGGAGGATATTCAATGAAGTCAGCAAATTTGAAATTCCACGTATCTTTATATCTTTGGAACTGCCGTATTTTGTATCTGAGTGTATAAGAAATTGACCTCAGGGAACAAAATCTGTTGAAATCTTTATTATCTCATGCCATAAAGAGTGTTTTCTTTTTCTTTGAAAAAAAAAATAGGCATTGTAAAGTGGCTAAGATATTTGAACTACACATAGTAATATAACGTGGATAATATCAGCTTCATTTTGGTCATTGCAATTACATGAATGCTTTTTGAAAATCTCCATAAACTATGATTTGCACATTTGCAAACACAATACAAATTCTTGGATGAAACCGCTAGTTTTTCCAGTTACTGTAAAACTTGCAAGAGATGTTCACATGACTCGCTTGGAGACATGTTTATCATGCAGTTAAAACATGGGTAATAACCAATGACCGGTGTAAATGAATGAATCTTTGGAATTGTAAACCTTACAGAACACAAAACAATACATTTGCAGAAAAAGTGTGGGATTTTTGCAAATATTTCAATTTGTAGTATTACTTATTTTCGCAACTCTGATTGAGCGACCACTTTTGCTTACACCATCTGTATAAATCTGCTGAATGAGTTTTATAAGTTTCTTAAGTCAAATGTTTTAACTTTCTGACTGTTAATTTTTTTTCTGAATGTACTTAACATAGGCAATGTGCTGTCTTATGCTTGGTACAGCACGGGATCACGTAATGATGTTAAATACCCTTCTGTGGTGTTTTGTCATCCGACGTGATCAGTTGTACACTAGATTAGTGTGATGCAATTATGACGTTTAAATTTCTTAACATGCAAATGTAAATGAGAATGCTTGCATTATTGTTTAAATTGCTCAAGAACCTTTATTGTTATAAAGGATACACAATTAAACAATTTGAAAGAAAAAATAATCATCGCTTTCATATTAAAAATTATAGATATCCTCAGTTTCTCTCTAATAGTTTTTACATATTTTAATGCCAATAATCACTGTCTGATTTTTATTTCATGCCAATAGGTATTGAAAATATAATTAGACTCATAATAGAAACTTATTGGGTTTATAAATTAAAAAGTTTGTGTTCTAATGGCCTTAATACCAATGCACTATATAAAATAGTATAATTTTCTTTTGAATTTTTAAATTGTATATCCTTTATAAAAATATAAGTGTATGTTTGACGGTTTGTCTCTATTTTATTTTATTATTTTACTGATTCAGTTTTCTTTGCAGACTCGTGTTTCTTTTAGAAACCGTCATATATATATATATATATATATATATATATATATATATATATATATATATATATATATATATATATATAATGGTCATAATGATGCATATTATTTATGATGTTACGTAATGGCGTAATTGTTATTTTAGAATATAAAGACGTCATACATTTCTTTCAAAACATGTTGTGCCTGAAGAAGCATGTATTGAATGGGAAATTATTTGCACGGAAATATCGGCGTTTGTGTTGTTTTTTAAATGCCGATTCAAAAACCTCTACGCATTCTTAATTTTAAAGGGGTAGGTGTGGAGAATACAGAAAGTTGGAGTGCTTGAAAACTATATGCACATTTTAGTAGTAGCAATACGTAAATATTATCTATGCAGAAAATAGTCGATGATGTCTGCAAATTTTGAATTTGTGTAATTGGCAATTACTGCTGTAGTATTGTAAAGTATGAGAAATAAATAAGATATTTCCCGTTCAAATTCTTTGTAAAAGATCCGTTCAATGTCTCCATTATATAATGCTACACAAAAAGTGTCTGTGTTGTTAAAAAGTATTATATTCATGGAATGCGTCTATGACATATGAATATAACTTATTAGAACATATTATATTAGTTCCTTCACCTGACCGGCTCGGAAACAATTTTTTCTTTCAGCAGATTAGATTGACAAAGTTAGTCACTAATTCTTTAGAGGTCAAGCACTTTCTCGCAGCTTAAACAGCAGATTTAGTGATTTGTATGCATGTGTGTCTGTGTTTGTGTGTGTTTTCTTATAAACAATTAAATGCTCAAAGAAAGAAACTCATCACATTAAAGAATTCAAGGAATATTTTTATACAACCACTACTTATGATTTCCGTTGGGGTCTGTTTGAAATGGGAATAAATATAATACCTGCTTTTCTAAGTAGTATGACAAGAACATTATACAATGTGCAAACAGTGTTCAAAGCGCTTTTATTAGTCAACATCATAAGAACATCATACAATGTATAAGCAGTGTTTAAGAGCTTTTATTAGTAGTATGACAAGAACATCATACAATGTATAAGCAGTGTTCAAAGTGTTTTTATTAGCTAACATCATGAGAACATTATACAATGTGCAAACAGTGTTCAAAGCGCTTTTATTAGTTAACATCATAAGAACATCATACAATGTGTAAACAGTGTTTAAGAGCTTTCATTAGTAGTATGACAAGAACATCATACAATGTATAAGCAGTGATCAAAGTGCTTTTATTAGCTAACATCATGAGAATACAATGTGCAAATAGTGTTCAAAGCGCTTTTATTAGTTAAAATCATAAGAACATCATACAATGTGTAAACAGTGTTTAAGAGCTTTTATTAGTAGTATGACAAGAACATCATACAATGTATAAGCAGTGTTTAAGAGCTTTTATTAGTAGTATGACAAGAACATCATACAATGTATAAGCAGTGTTCAAAGTGTTTTTATTAGCTAACATCATGAGAACATTATACAATGTGTAAACAGTGTTCAAAGCGCTTTTATTAGACAACATCATAAGAACATCATACAATGTATAAGCAGAGTTTAAGAGCTTTTATTAGCTAACATCATGAGAACATTATACAATACGTAAACAGTGTTCAAAGCGCTTTTATTAGTCAACATCATAGGAACATCATACAATGTATAAGCAGTGTTCAAAGTGCTTTTATTAGCTACCATCATGAGAACATTATACAATGTGTAAACAGTGTTCAAAGCGCTTTTATTAGTCAACATCATAAGAACATCATACAATGTATAAGCAGTGTTTAAGAGCTTTTATTAGTAGTATGACAAGAACATCATACAATGTATAAGCAGTGTTCAAAGTGCTTTTATTAGCTACCATCATGAGAACATTATACAATGTGTAAACAGTGTTCAAAGCGCTTTTATTAGTCAACATCATAAGAACATCATACAATGTATAAACAGTGTTCAAAGCGCTTTTATTAGCTAACATCATGAGAACATTATACAATGCGTAAACAGTGTTCAAAGAGCTTTTATTAGTAAACATCATAAGAACATCATACAATGTATAAGCAGTGTTTAAGAGCTTTTATTAGTAGTATGACAAGAACATCATACAATGTATAAGCAGTGTTCAAAGTGCTTTTATTAGCTACCATCATGAGAACATTATACAATGTGTAAACAGTGTTCAAAGCGCTTTTATTAGTCAACATCATAAGAACATCATACAATGTATAAACAGTGTTCAAAGCGCTTTTATTAGCTAACATCATGAGAACATTATACAATGTGTAAACAGTGTTCAAAGCGCTTTTATTAGTCAACATCATAAGAACATCATACAATGTATAAGCAGTGTTTAAGAGCTTTTATTAGTAGTATGACAAGAACATCATACAATGTATAAGCAGTGTTCAAAGTACTTTTATTAGCTAACATCATGAGAACATTATACAATGTGCAAACAGTGTTCAAAGCGCTTTTATTAGTCAACATCATAAGAACATCATACAATGTATAAGCAGTGTTTAAGAGCTTTTATTAATAGTATGACAAGAACATCATACAATGTATAAGCAGTGTTCAAAGTGCTTTTATTAGCTACCATCATGAGAACATTATACAATGTGTAAACAGTGTTCAAAGCGCTTTTATTAGTCAACATCATAAGAACATCATACAATGTATAAGCAGTGTTTAAGAGCTTTTATTAGTAATATGACAAGAACATCATACAATGTATAAGCAGTGTTCAAAGTGCTTTTATTAGCTACCATCATGAGAACATTATACAATGTGTAAAGAGTGTTCAAAGCACTTTTATTAGTCAACATCATAAGAACATCATACAATGTATAAACAGTGTTCAAAGCGCTTTTATTAGCTAACATCACGAGAACATTATACAATGTGTAAACAGTGTTCAAAGCGCTTTTATTAGTCAACATCATAAGAACATCATACAATGTATAAACAGTGTTCAAAGCGCTTTTATTAGCTATCATCATGGGAACATTATACAATGTGAAAAAAGTGTTCAAAACGCTTTTATTAGCTAACATCATGAGAACATTATACAATGTGTAAACAGTGGTCAAAGCGCTTTTATTAGTCAACATCATAAGAACATCATACAATGTATAAACAGTGTTCAAAGCGCTTTTATTAGCTAACATCATGAGAACATTATACAATGTGTAAACAGTGTTCAAAGCGCTTTTATTAGTCAACATCATAAGAACATCATACAATGTATAATCAGTGTTCAAAAAGCTTTTGTTAGTAGCATCACAAGAAGATCATACAATGTATAAGCAGTGATCAAAGTGCTTTTATTAGCTAACATCATGAGAATACAATATGCAAATAGTGTTCAAAGCGCTTTTATTAGTTAAAATCATAGGAACACCATACAATGTGTAAACAGTGTTTAAGAGCTTTTATTAGTAGCATGACAAGAATATCATACAATGTATAAGCAGTGTTTAAGAGCTTTTATTAGTAGTATGACAAGAACATCATACAATGTATAAGCAGTGTTCAAAGTGTTTTTATTAGCTAACATCATGAGAACATTATACAATGTGTAAACAGTGTTCAAAGCGCTTTTATTAGTCAACATCATAAGAACATCATACAATGTATAATCAGTGTTCAAAAAGCTTTTGTTAGTAGTATGACAAGAAGATCATACAATGTATAAGCAGTGTTCAAAGTGCTTTTATTAGCTAACATCATGAGAAAATTATACAATGTGCAAACAGTGTTCAAAGCGCTTGTATTAGTCAACATCATAAGAACATCATACAATGTATAAGCAGAGTTTATGAGCTTTTATTAGTAATATTACAAGAACATCATACAATGTATAAGCAGTGATCAAAGTGCTTTTATTAGCTACCATCATGAGAACATTATACAATGTGTAAACAGTGTTCAAAGCGCGTTTATTAATCAACATCATAAGAACATCATACAATGTATAAGCAGTGTTCAAAGCGCTTTTATTAGCTAACATCACGAGAACATTATACAATGTGTAAACAGGGGTCAAAGCGCGTTTATTAGTCAACATCATAAGAACATCATACAATGTATAAGCAGTGTTCAAAGCGCTTTTATTAGCTAACTTCAAAAGAACATGATACAATGTGTAAACAGTGTTCAAAGCGCTTTTATTAGTCAACATCATAAGAATATCATACAATGTATAAACAGTGTTCAAAACGCTTTTATTAGCAAACATCATGAGAACATTATACAATCTGTAAACAGTGGTCAAAGCGCTTTTATTAGTCAACATCATAAGAACATCATACAATGTATAATCAGTGTTCAAAAAGCTTTTGTTAGTAGTATGACAAGAAGATCATACAATGTATAAGCAGTGTTCAAAGCGCTTTATTAGCTAACATCATGAGAACATTATACAGTGTGTAAACAGTGTTCAAAGCGCTTTTATTAGTCAACATCATAAGAACATCATACAATGTGTAAACAGTGTTTAAGAGCTTTTATTAGTAGTATGACAAGAACATCATACAATGTATAAGCAGTGTTCAAAGTGCTTTTATTAGCTACCATCATGAGAACATTACACAATGTGTAAACAGTGTCCAAAGCGCTTTTATTAGCTAACATCATAAGAACATCATACAATGTATAAGAATTGTTTAAGAGCTTTTATTAGTAGTATGACAAGAACATCATACAATGTATAAGCAGTGTTCAAAGTGCTTTTATTAGCTACCATCATGAGAACATTATACATTGTGTAAACAGTGTTCAAAGCGCTTTTATTAGTCAACATCATAAGAACATCATGCAATGGATAAACAGTGTTCAAAGCGCTTCTATTAGCTAACATCATGAGAACATTATACAATGTGTAAACAGTGTTCAAAGCGCTTTTATTAGTCAACATCATAAGAACATTATACAATGTATAAGCAGTGTTTAAGAGCTTTTATTAGCAGTATGACAAGAACATCATACAATGTATAAGCAGTGTTCAAAGTGCTTTGATTAGCTACCATCATGAGAACATTATACAATGTGTAAACAGTGTTCAAAGCGCTTTTATTAGTCAACATCATAAGAACATCATACAATGTATAAGCAATGTTTAAGAGCTTTTATTAATAGTATGACAAGAACATCATACAATGTATAAGCAGTGTTCAAAGTGCTTTTCTTAGCTACCATCATGAGAACATTATACAATGTGTAAACAGTGTTCAAAGCGCGTTTATTAGTCAACATCATAAGAACATCATACAATGTATAAACAGTGTTCAAAGCGCTTTTATTAGCTAACATCATGAGAACATTATACAATGTGTAAACAGTGTTCAAAGCGCTTTTATTAGTCAACATCATAAGAACATCATACAATGTATAAGCAGTGTTCAAAGAGCTTTTGTTAGTAGTATGACAAGAACATCATACAATGTATAAGCAGTGTTCAAAGCGCTTTTATTAGCTAACATCATAAGAACATTATACAATGTGTAAACAGTGTTCAAAGCGCTTTTATTAGTCAACATCATAAGAATATCATACAATGTATAAACAGTGTTCAAAGCGCTTTTATTAGCTAACATCATGAGAACATTATACAATGTGTAAAAAGTGTTCAAAACGCTTTTATTAGCTAACATCATGAGAACATTATACAATGTGTAAACAGTGTTCAAAGCGCTTTTATTAGTCAACATCATAAGAACATCATACAATGTATAATCAGTGTTCAAAAAGCTTTTGTTAGTAGTATGACAAGAAGATCATACAATGTATAGGCAGTGTTCAAAGTGCTTTTATTAGCTAACATCATGAGAAAATTATACAATGTGCAAACAGTGTTCAAAGCGCTTGTATTAGTCAACATCATAAGAACATCATACAATGTATAAGCAGAGTTTATGAGCTTTTATTAGTAATATTACAAGAACATCATACAATGTATAAGCAGTGATCAAAGTGCTTTTATTAGCTACCATCATGAGAACATTATACAATGTGTAAACAGTGTTCAAAGCGCGTTTATTAGTCAACATCATAAGAACATCATACAATGTATAAGCAGTGTTCAAAGCGCTTTTATTAGCTAACATCACGAGAACATTATACAATGTGTAAACAGGGGTCAAATCGCGTTTATTAGTCAACATCATAAGAACATCATACAATGTATAAGCAGTGTTCAAAGCGCTTTTATTAGCTAACTTCAAAAGAACATGATACAATGTGTAAACAGTGGTCAAAGCGCTTTTATTAGTCAACATCATAAGAACATTATACAATGTATAAACAGTGTTCAAAGCGCTTTTATTAGCTAACATAATGAGAACATTATACAATGTGTAAACAGTGTTCAAAGCGCTTTTATTAGTCAACATCATAAGAACATCATAAAATGTATAATCAGTGTTCAAAAAGCTTTTGTTAGTAGTATCACAAGAAGATCGTACAATGTATAAGCAGTGATCAAAGTGCTTTTATTAGCTAACATCATGAGAATACAATATGCAAATAGTGTTCAATGCGCTTTTATTAGTTAAAATCATAGGAACACCATACAATGTGTAAATAGTATTTAAGAGCTTTTATTAGTAGTATGACAAGAATATCATACAATGTATAAGCAGTGTTTAAGAGCTTTTATTAGTAGTATGACAATAACATCATACAATGTATAAGCAGTGTTCAAAGTGTTTTTATTAGCTAACATCATGAGAACATTATACAATGTGTAAACAGTGTTCAAAGCGCTTTTATTAGACAACATCATAAGAACATCATACAATGTATAAGCAGAGTTTAAGAGCTTTTATTAGCTAACATCATGAGAACATTATACAATACGTAAACAGTGTTCAAAGCGCTTTTATTAGTCAACATCATAGGAACATCATACAATGTATAAGCAGTGTTCAAAGTGCTTTTATTAGCTAACATCATGAGAACATTATACAATGTGCAAACAGTGTTCAAAGCGCTTTTATTAGTCAACATCATAAGAACATCATACAATATATAAACAGTGTTCAGAGTGCTTTTATTAGCCACCATCATGAGAACATTATACAATGTGTAAACAGTGTTCAAAGCGCTTTTATTAGTCAACATCATAGGAACATCATACAATGTATAGGCAGTGTTCAAAGTGCTTTTATTAGCTAACATCATGAGAACATTATACAATGTGTAAACAGTGTTCAAAGCGCTTTTATTAGCTAACATCATGAGAACATTATACAATGTGTAAACAGTGTTCAAAGCGCTTTTATTAGTCAACATCATAGGAACATCATACAATGTATAAGCAGTGTTCAAAGAGCTTTTGTTAGTAGTATGACAAGAACATCATACAATGTATAAGCAGTGTTTAAAGTGCTTTTATTAGCTAACATCATGAGAACATTATACAATGTGTAAACAGTGTTCAAAGCGCTTTTATTAGTCAACATCATAAAAACATCATACAAAGTATAAGCAGTGTTCAAATTGCTTTTATTAGCTAACATCATGAGAACATTATACAATGTGTAAACAGTGTTCAAAGCGCTTTTATTAGCTAACATCATGAGAACATTAAACAATGTGTGAACAGTGTTCAAAGCGTTTTTATTAGCTAACATCATGAGAACATTTTACAATGTATAAACAATGTTCAAAGCACTTTATTAGCTAACATCGTGAGAACATTATACAATGTGTAAACAGTGTTCAAAGCGCTTTTATTAGTCAACATCATAAGAACATCATACAATGTATAAGCAGTGTTCAAAGTACTTTTATTAGCTAACATCATGAGAACATTATACAATGTGTAAACAGTGTTCAAAGCGCTTTTATTAGTCAACATCATAAGAACATCATACAATGTATAAGCAGTGTTCAAAGCGCTTTTATTAGCTAACATCATGAGAACATTATACAATGTGTAAACAGTGTTCAAAGCGCTTTTATTAGTCAACATCATAAGAACATCATACAATGTGTAAACAGTGTTCAAAGCGCTTTTATTAGTCAACATCATAAGAACATCATACAATGTATAAACAGTGTTCAAATTGCTTTTATTAGCTAACATCATGAGAACATTATACAATGTGTAAATAGTGTTCAAAGCGCTTTTGTTAGTCAATGTCATAAGAACATCATACAATGTATAAGCAGTGTTCAAAGAGCTTTTGTTAGTAGTATGACAAGAACATCATACAATGTATAAGCAGTGTTCAAAGTGCTTTTATTAGCTAACATCATGAGAACATTATACAATGTGTAAACAGTGTTCAAAGCGCTTTTATTAGTCAACATCATAAGAACATCATACAATGTATAAGCAGTGTTCAAAGCGCTTTTATTAGCTAACATCATAAGAACATCATACAATGTGTAAACAGTGTTCAAAGCGCTTTTATTAGTCAACATCATAAGAACATCATACAATGTATAAACAGTGTTCAAATTGCTTTTTTTAGCTAACATCATGAGAACATTATACAATGTGTAAACAGTGTTCAAAACGCTTTTATTAGTTAACATCATGAGAACATCATACAATGTATAAGCAGTGTTCAAAGTGCTTTTATTAGCTAACATCATAAGAACATTATACAAGGTGTTAACCGTGTACAAAGCGTTTTCTTTTTAATATGACAAGAACGTTATACATGAACTATGATAAATAGTAGTACATGTAGTAAATTAAAAATCGAAACGAGACAAGAACAGGGAACTGATACTACTACTACTACTACTACTACTACTACTACTTATAATAATAATAATAATAATAATAATAATAATAATAATAATAATAATAATAATAATAATAATAATAATAACAGCAATAATTAATGAAATTGCCTAAATCATATAATTGCATGCATCATATTATCTGGTTAAATTTGTATTACTACTCTAGGAACAGAATTTCCCAAATTTCTAAATTTCAATAGATTTCGTGGAAGTTAGTAGTTTAACAAATTTCAACATTCTTTCTTAGCGAAAAATAACATTGGCATTCTAATAGTCACATATATTGATATGTAAGCGTTTCCTTTAACCCCAGCAAGAATTTTGAAGACTATTAAGTACAACGTTTAAAGAGCATTTCCTTGCATTAGCCCTCATTGTTCTCATCGATATTTCAGAAGTGGCGCAATAAGTGCTTCAAACATTTCATTTAACCTTTGAGGGCACATTTAATGTCATATATTATATATATATATATATATATATATATATATATATATATATATATATATATATATATATATATATATATATATATATATATATATATATATATATATATATATATAAAGAATACAAATCATATGGCGAATAACAACCCTCTCAAGCGTACTGGATCCACCAAGGGATCACGTTTGTCAGGGATTAATTAAAATAGATGCAATAAACTGACGACGAACAGTACGAAACTAGTAACTAACTAGCCTAAGCGCTTTCGACTCTTAATGAGTCTTTTTTAAAGGCAAATAGAAAACATAGTTACGACAAACTATGTTTTGTATTTGCCTTTGAAAAAGACTCATTAAGAGTCGAAAGCGCTTAGGCTAGTTAGTTACTAGTTTCGTACTGTTCGTCGTCAGTTTATTGCATCTATATATATATATATATATATATATATATATATATATATATATATATATATATATATATATATATATATATATATATATATATATATATATTGCAAATAATACTGATAAAGCTCATGGACTTTAAGATTGCTGAAGAAGCGTAGAAGAATCTCCTGTTGTTAAAACAAAATTCCAAGACCAGTGCCGGATTAAACTATGTGGAGGCCCTTAAGCAGTCTAAATCTCACCGGTGTGTGTGTGTGTGTGTGTGTGTGTGTGTGTGTGTGTGTGTGTGTGTGTGTGTGTGTGTGCAAATTATCTCCTAATACTTTCAAGATCAGATCAATTCAATATTATTTTAATTTGTTGTCGCGGAGTCCCATAAAACGTGGAGCCCATATGCCAGTGCCTACCCTGTCTATTTGCTAACAAGAACATATAAATCTGAAGCATTATAAAAGAATAAATCAGCATCTGCTGTTTTTTTTTTAAAGTTGTGATAAACCATAAGATTTATTTTATTTGTATAAACTTTAAGGACCTACTTGTTCCCATATGTAGGTCATTTTGCAGACACTGTTTTGATTCAGAAAATATGACTAGATCATCTCAGAGCAAAATCATAAGCAGTTGGAACATACACATGCTAGGACCTTGAACACCCATGGTAATCAATTCTCCAAAGTCATTTATAAGCAAGAAAATATAAACGACGATAAACATTCTGTTTGAGCACCCATGGTAATAAATTCTTCAAATTCATTTATAAGCAAGGAAATAAAACTGGCGGCAAACGTTATCCTTGAACACCCATGGTAATAAATTCTTCACTGTCATTTATAAGCTAGAAAATAAAAACAGCGACAAATGTTATCATTGAACACTCATGGTAATAAATTCTTTAATGTTATTATAAGCAAGGAAATAAAAACGGCGATAAACGTTCTCCTTGAACACCCATGGTAATAAATTCTTCAATGTCATTTATAATCAAGGAAATAAAAACAGCAACAAACGTCATCCTTGAACACTCATGGTAAAAAAATTCAATGTCATTTATAAGCAAGGAAATAAAAACGGCGACAAACATCAACCTTGAACACCCATGGTAATAAATTCTTCAATGTAATTTATAAGCAATGAAATAAAAACGGCGACAAACATTTTCCTCGAACACCCATGGTAATAAATTCTTCACTGTCATTTATAAGCAAGGAAATATAAACGGCGACAAACGTCATCCTTGAACACTCATGGTAAAAAAATTCAATGTCATTTATAAGCAAGGAAATAAAAACAGCGACAAACGTTATCATGGAACACTCATGGTAATAAATTCTTCAATGTGATTTATAAGCAAGAAAATAAAAACGGCGACAAACGTTATCCTGAACACTCATGGTAATAAATTCTTCAATGTCATTTATAAGCAAGAAAAAAAAAAATAAACGGCGACATACGTTATCCTTGAACACCCCTGGTAATAAATTCTTCAATGTCATTTATAAGCAAGGAAATAAAACCAGCGACAAACGTTAGTCTTGAACACCCACGGTAATATATTCTTCAATGTCATTTATAAGCAAGGAAATACTTCTGGAACACGCCAATTACACATACCAATTTTTCCGACAATATATCTTTGAGTCTCGCTTTACTTTAGACATTTCTAACGGAAATAATTTATACCATAAAATATCAATTGTAATATAATTCAACTTCTTTTAGCAACAAAAGCGCAGAATATGTTTTTCTCTGAATGAATAGATTGAGCTATCAAATCAATGTCATATTAAGATGTTATCATTTGTATACATATATTTCCTAAACCAGAATGAGTTTTAATGAAATGCTGGTGATCTTCTAGCCAATAAACAAATCTATTACAAACTTCCTACGACACTCAAACAGGTGATACCTCTGTAACTCATATGGATGGAAAAAGTTGAAGAGATATCATGCAATAGATGACTATATTGTGAGATAACAGGCATTGGTTAAGAAAATGTAAAGGTAACCGTCATTTCTTCTTTTATTGTTGACAGTTTATTCGGGTTAATCATGCGTGTAAAAATAAAAAATACTGACATGACATTTAATACTACATAATTACGTCTATTATTGACATGAAAAACAAATGATTATTTTTCGTCAGCAAATTAAGTAAATATAAACTTTATTAAAATGTACTTAAGATGTGGTGTATCTGTCTGTGTGTGCGTGTGTATGTATGTATATATGTATGAGAGAGAGAGAGAGAGAGAGAGAGAGAGAGAGAGAGAGAGAGAGAGAGAGAGAGAGAGAGAGAGAGAGAGAGAGAGAGAGAGAGAGAGAGAGAGAGAGAGAGATTTATTTGGATTTTTAACGTAGCTTTAATAATCTTTCAGTCATGTCGCTACGATGTCATCAGTGTGGCAATTTATAGTGATGTCTAGCACTGGGGCATCACGGCACAGACATGTATCATGATGTCCCACCCAGTCACATTATCCTAACATCAGGCCGACCAGTCCTAACACAAACCTCTTAATGTTGAGCGCCAATGGGATCAACTGCTACAACAATTTTTGTAAGTCTTTGGTATGACTCGGCCGTTCATACACCAGATGTGATAAAATGTATTTAAGCCAAAGCTATACATTATTGATATCATAGTAGGTCTAAGACCGATACCGGTATTGCATTACTGATATGATGGTCGGTCTAAGACCGATACCGGTATTACTTTACAGATAGGATGGTCGGTCTAAGACCGAGACCGGCATTACATTACTGATGTGATGGTCGGTCTAAGACCGAGACCGGCATTACATTACTGATGTGATGGCCGGTCTAAGACTGAGACCGGTATTACCTTATTGATATTATGGTCGACCGAAAACCTTAAATCCACCACTCGCTTACAGGTTCATAATATCTATAGAGTGCCCCAAGAATGGGAACCAGTCTAAAATGGGTGAAGTAAAAGCAGAGCATATGTGCGTTTGCCTGAACAGGATTGGTAGATAATGAAAGTAATGATCATTTGAGACTTTTCATAACTAAAATATAGAGACAATGTTTTATTGATGGAACTATAGCACCTGTACAAACTTGAATTTGGAAAAATCATTACTGAAATTATGATTTGATTTTTTGTTTCGGATTTGAAAACACATGTAGATCCGAAAATTCCAAAGGAAATGTGGCTTGTATTAAGAAATGGTCTATTCTGGTGAATATAGCTTTGAGAACGGGCATCCAGAAAATAATAGTTATTAAATTTTTAATTTCACGTTATTTCCTTAGGCTAATTATTGGGACTGAATAAGTCCTTCACCACCACAATTTAATCTTGTGAATGAATGTAGATATGGCAGAGAAAGTGAGTCGTATTAGTTTCTCCATCCCATCATTCCTAATTTTAAAAAATTCTTAGCGGTAAATATTGTTTTCTAAATTATCACCTCCTATCCCGTCACTCCGTTTGAAACTGAACAGTGCTTTACCCATCATTGCTTTTGGTAAGTGTTTTCGAACGAAATAAAAACGTCATTTTTTCATGTGAAATTTAAAGATTTAATTTAAGGCTAGTTTTTTTAGTCTCAAGTTCCAGCAATTAGAACATAAACAGATCATAGCATAAAAATTCGGCGGCTACCCGTGAAAGACATCAAATGATCAATAGCTTAGGTGGCACTCATCAGTTATTATGTACTTTTGAGAGAGTGATGTATGTAAGTTAAAGTTGTTTGCATTTTATTCATGCACAGTGGAGAGAGTGGAGAGAATATTGGCATACATATATGCTACTTTTATGTATTGTGGCTGAAATTTCTTTGGATAATGTACTTTTGGAAATTTTAAATGATCTTTGCACACTGCTAACTAAAATAACCGCTCCCTTGTGCTCCAAAAATCAACCCGAATTTGTCTAAAGTACACTATCCTTGACAGCTATTAAAATAGGGAAAATGAATTTTGCCAAACCAAACAATACCAGCTTCTAAAAGTGCAATGAATGAATTACTAAATACATAAAATATAAAAAAAGTTATTTATTTACAATTTACCTTTGAAGTTCGGGAATTGAAAGTGATCAAGTATAGCTAGCACTTTTTTGAAAGGCGCACATCTGGAGTAAGACCAAGCTGTATGCTCTATAGTCCATATTATGCCCATCAACCATACACCAAAATAGAGGGAATTAAAGATACTTTTTCTCAATAGCCCATATTAAACCCATCAATCATACACCACAAAAAAGGAAATTAAAAGTCTTTGAACAAAACCTAAGATATACAGGTTTTTTTTTAAATAGCCAGTATAACTAGTGAGGGAACCCGGGGAAATTCTTTTTCTTTAAAATTCTACCCCTACGCTAAATAGGCAACTGTTGAGCGCCACCTTAACAATAATGTACAAAATATCATGAAATGAACCAGTCGACTCTTGCCTCGAGACGTATCTACTGCAGTTATCTTATTCTATGTCTTGAACATGAAATTAGTTCCATCTATGAATATGTATACTCCAAAATCTAGAAATTTGCAGGTTATTCATTAATCCAGCTGAGGTTTGAAGGTTGTTTGGGGGGAGCGTGGCAAACATTGTTTATTACATTCGCTTTTGATTCTGTAGCAAAGTATATCGCATATGTAAAGCAAGCAAACCAATTTCGAACAGATATGATGAAGATCATTTCAAATTTATTGATGATATAAAAAGGCATTTAAAAATAAATATGGATTTTCTCATTAATTTAGTCAGAGCACGCCTTGAGACGATGACCTATACTGAGCAAAGTCTGTCACGGCACTTTTAAGACGAGCCTACAAATTGGATAGGGAGATCGTCTACGGGGAATGATATAGGAAATGTGAAACTCGTAGTGTTGTTTTGTAGAGTCCACATGGAACATCTCGACAGTTCAATTGCGAAGATTTTCAAGAAAAGCATGGCTAGCTCATTCCCCGGGCACTTTCTTTTGCCGTATCCAAAAGGAATATACTCATAACGATTGTAAGAAACTGATTTCCAGCGATCAGGATCAAAATGGTCCGGCGAATCAAATGCATGCGACATCTCGTGAGTGTCTCGAATACTGTAGGCCACTTTCCAGCCTTTAGGAATCTGAAAACCCTGAAAATACAGTGTATTACATCAGCAAACAATTAGGATAAAAACAAACGCTGATAATTCTATGCATCATCATAACTATTTTATATATCTGACAAAATCGAGAAAGATACACGAGCCTCTAATGAGACCTGAATCAGTAAAATAATAAAATAAAGACCAAAAGTCGTACATATAATTATATTGTTCTAAAAGATATACAATTCATCAATTTAAGAAAGATACTTTATACATTTTTATATAGTGAATTTGTATTAAAGCCATTATGTACAAAGTATTTAACTTTTGAATCAAGTAAGTTTCTTTTATGAGTCTATTCATGTCTCATGCACACTATCAGTTAGTATTTTAATTAACATCATGGAGCACAATATATGTTGACATTGTAATTGGCATCATGGAGCAAGATATATATTGGCATTTTAATTGGCATCATGGAGCACAATATCTGTTGGCATTTTAATTGGCATCATGGAGCACAATATCTGTTGGCATTTTAATTGGCATCATGGAGCAAGATATGTTGCTCCATGATGCCAATTAAAATATATCATGGAGCATTTTAATTGACATCATGGAGCACAATATCTGTTGACATTTTAATTGGCATCATGGAGCACAATATCTGTTGGCATTTTAATTGGCATCATGGAGCAAGATATATTGCTCCATGATGCCAATTAAAATATATCATGGAGCATTTTAATTGACATCATGGAGCACAATATCTGTTGACATTTTAATTGGCATCATGGAGCACAATATTTGTTGGCATTTTAATTATCATCATGGAGCACAACATCTGTTGGCATTTTAATTAGCATCATGGAGCACAATATCTGTTGGCATTTTAATTAGCACCACAAACCACACTATCTGTTGGCATTTTCAACATATATTAATTCCAATAATTACTCTGACTCGATTCTTCTTTCACGCCATAGATATTGTGCATTGAGACACGAATAGACTTATACGAGAAACTTGTTTGATTTATGATTTATATATTTTTTATCCTAACCCCAAAACACTATATAAAATCAGCAAACAATGACAAAAGTAGTAATTATTTCATTTTTAAATGTTGTTACCCTCTCCACACCTTGATGTTAAAAATGTTGTAATCCTAAGAAAGTACTTGATAGTGAACTTATGACCAACTTCGTTAGACAGCGAGTTGTCAAAACAGGAAAACAAACACATTGTTATGGCTTGACTGGTTCTAGTTCTGTAGTTAACCAGTTCACCGTGTAAATGTCTTTAAAAAAAGACTGAACAGTTATGAATTAGCGACACCTATCTCAATCTCGCAACAGTTTGTATTTACCGCAATCTCACAAAAATTGAAAAGGGGCATATTTTGTTGCAAAGAAGGTATCACGTACAACACGATTAGTTACTATACAAAGCATCTGGTCGAAAGAAGGATGAATAAAAAAGTTCTCGAAGCCGATTTTTTTAGTTTTTCTTTATAAAATAATATCATTGCTTGCTCCTAACAGTAAAATGTAAAAAATAATTATATCGTTGAGTGATAGAATTGTATTCTTATCTATCGCATTTGAGGGAATATTCTTTCGAGTTGGATAAAGTACATTCCACATTTTAAAAATAAGTAACATTTAATATTTTATTGCGTTGATTTATTGAAGGCAATTACTTGTAGAAAATTTATGGCCGATCACATTTTCTTGGCCGAAAACAGTACACTCTAGAAATTAATTTTGTTTCTGCCCAAAACTTACCTCTAATTCAAAAGTTTGGATGACTTTGCGGAACCCTGAACCTACAGGTGGGGATAACCTCAAAACTTCCCTCACAACATTGTTCACTGTGTGGAGTCTGCGGATAGTTTGGAAGTCAAGGTCGTTTCCGTGGATGGAATCATGTAGTCCATTTTCAACAAGTTCATTCTTGATCCTTGATTTTAAATCTTCTCTTTGTCCTAGCTGTATCATTAAGAAGGAAGCCGCACTTGCAGTGGTTTGGTGGCCAGCGAAGAGCAACTCAAGACAAGTCTCTTTGAGTTCTATCAAGCTCAATTTCTCACGACCGTCAATTGCCATTAGGTAACTAAGAGCATCCGATGCGTGGGCTAGGTCTCCCGAGTCTCGCTTTCTTAGAATACATTCCTCAATTTCCTTTAACAGCTCGTCTCTCGCTTGAAGGGCCTAAAAATAGTGCATAAACATTTGTCCGTACAAAGTTGATTTTGGGTTTTCACCTACATTATTGCAATATTGAATTCAAATACTTACGACAACAAAAAATTCCAAAACCTGTATAGATAATGGGTGGTCGGACGTAAAGTTAACATCACTTAGAATATTAATTATCATGCCCTGAATCTAATCACTTGTTGTCGCTTAAAATGCTAATAATTGAACAGTCTTACTAAAATGAAACAAATAAGGCCATGTCGTAGAACTATTTATTCTGAAGGTTAAATCGCATACGTTGCTGAAAAAAGTTGCCAGGATCAATTAATGTGTACACAGGAATCTAAAACGCCCAGTTTTATGTAAAATATCTGATACTGTGTTCAAACCAATTTTTAGTTATTAATGTGAGACAGAAATATGTAATATGCTACAGTAAGAGCATTTCATTAAAACTTTTGTTAACAGAAAAATAAAATCAAACTTTCAAGTTTGTTGTCACTATATTAATCTTCATTAAATTATGTACTATGAAGCCCCGTTTAAATGTCATGGTTAACTAGATATCGAAGGTATAGACTGATGTTTAATAGGCACATTACCGCATTTTTGTCTGTACTATCCAAATATCTCAGAAGGAACGGAATTAAATTCCTGTCTCATCCAGCGGAATCACATCTTTCTATCAATAATGGCTGAGCTGCATACGTTTTTATTCTCGTTTTCTTGCTTCTTTTATTTGTATAATTGTTTGGATGAAATTGTTAGATTTTGTTTGTAGAACTAATATGCTAGGGCAATCATTACCGACCTCAAAATATAATAAAAGCTGAACTGGTGTGGCCGATGACTTATATAAATAAAATAGAAACGGAAGATACTTTTGAACACTAAGTCATATCATTTAGCTCTATCCCTGAGACTATTTCGCAATGGAATGTGTTTTTCCATAATGGTTATCGCCTCTCTTGTCAAGGATTTCATCTATCACCAGTTAACCATGTCCATGGATGTCATAGCAACTACATCTGTATTCTGAGGTGTTTAATTACAATATGCTTTGAATATTATAAGCTTCATTCCCGTCAATTTTACGTTCTTTTCGTTCGTTTGCTTTGTGAATATAATGATACAAGTGTCTGAAAGCACAGCAGTCTTCGTGCCAATGTTCTCTTTTTGAAATTCTCAGTAAATAATTCGTTGTAAATTATAAAATCATTTTCTCGTGGGCTATGCCAACATAATGGTAATCATGTACATTAACAAGCTAGTGGGCTTTGGCAACATAATAAGCAATGATAAGAATGTACATTAAGAATTTTGTGGGCGATGCCAACAAGAATGATAGCCATGTACATTAAGAATCTAGTGGGCGATGCCAACAAGAATGATAACCATGTACATTAAGAATTTAGTGGGCGATGCCAACAAGAATGATAGCCATGTACATTAAGAATTTAGTGGGCGATGCCAACAAGAATGATAACCATGTACAGTTGTGCTAACAACGTTTAATACGGTTAGTACAAGTCAATTCTGGAAACGAACTTTTGTAGAAAACTAGTATTACGGTGTTCTAAGCATGAATTAGGAAGGTAGTAAAATGAAAAAGAGACCAACTATTATGAGAATTATGATTCAAACAGAATGTTGTAGAAGATGAATACCATTTTATATTTATCTCTGTCAGATATCAATAATGTTTACAAAGTCAATGATTCAACAGGAAAAATCACAAGACATACATACAGAAAGACAGTAAAATTTCAAACTTTTAAGAATTCTATTTAAGGATGTATGGTGCTATATATGTTCGGCACACAGTGCTAAGTACAAAAATACTTTGTAGTTTGTATAATAAAAGCCTTCCATTTGCAATGGATTATATAGGAAACTTGTATACCTTTACATTTCTCTGAAAAATAGGAACATCTTGGCGAAATTAACCGGAATTCTCAATCATGCCTTGAAATTATCGTGTTAATAGTAATTTTCTGACTCAGAACACACTGCGTGTACGATCTGGGTACAACTCATATTTACATAAATCTTTGGTTATACATAATATCAATATTTCCACTGTTGGAATGTACATATTCACTTCGTGTTCGAGGCATGATTGGAGGCTCCAGACAGTTTGGTTTGTTTATATTACCTTGCTTATGCCCAGTAGTGGAATGCTGTATGGAAGTGAAAAGAGGCCGGACACAAAAGTTTCAAAGACTGTTTCCAATCTATGACACTCGTTCTCATCAATATCAAATCCAGCCAGAACCTTAGAGGAGACATCAAAGGTCAGTATCTTGATCTCTGGGCAAGCAAGTACTTGTCGTCTGTTATACCAGTTACATATGTAACTCCGGACAATGTGTTGAATTGTAGGCACATACGATGACAGAGTTGTACCGCCTAATGCCTTCATAACGGCTTTTTTTCTGTTACGATGACTCTCACCAGTAGTTTGTGACAATGACCCATTGCCGAGAAGCAGTCGAGCGCTGGCGGGAAGTTCTGATATGACTAAAGTGTTCTCCCCTTGAAGAATCTTCTGCACGTTTTCGGCTCCAATAGCTCTTATTGTCGGGCATCCAAATGGCCATAGAACACAATTAATTTGACTATATATTCTCTACATTCGTTTGTCAGTACTGAACTCTCCCCTGTGTGACAATCAATACAAATCATATATTAATCTAAAATACCTTCAAAGATGACTTCACCCTTAAGTTCTCGTCAAGGGTTGACCTGCATTTTTTTGAGAGGCTGAATTGTAAACAAAACACCATGCAATGGAACACTGATTTCACTTCCGGTTCATCACCAAGGCCTTGTCACTCACTGATCACTGCCGCGGCAATACACACAGACAACCACACCATAAGCTCACATTCTAAAGATTAAACAATTACCTTTAAAACCCTACCAAAAATGCATCAATAAAACTCTTCTATCACCAACATAATGTAAGAGCAAAAAATGTTCTAAAAATAGATAAGAACTACATTCGTGGGTACTGAACTGGAAGTACTAATTGTGTACCGATTCCTGAAAGGGTCAGAAAATTTTTCTTATATGGACAAAACATCCTTTTGTAATCAAAGTAATGTCTCTTAAATACTGCTGCAAAGTTTTAAGGGAATTCATTCAGGAATAGGACAGCTACAGGCTTTTATCTGACACCACTGTAACACAAGCAAAAGCCAATTCCAAATGGCCGAATGTCAAAAATGTACTAAACTTAAAGTTTTACTGTGATTTTACTAATCAAGATAAATACTTCAAATAAACTGTAATTACCTTTTAATCCTAACACCAATCTGGAAAGTACTAAAAATTAAACTTGACAGTTAAACTTTTCTAGAAAATTTAATTTTAAAAAATTATACATATTTCTATATAAAAATTTAAATTTAACTTCAATTTTAATGAAAATTTAAAATCGGATGTTGACAAATTGTATTCTGTGACAAAGTAACTCCATTCCTTTATCATGAACATCAATGGTTTTTCTTGTCTGCTATTATGCAATTCAACCAGGACCTGTTGATCAAAGGTAACATCTTAATACACAAGATATTCACTGTTCTGGCCAAGTACATGACATCATTTCCACCCATGAAGGGGTGGATCCCTCATATGTTAGGCTTCCAATAGGATTGAAGAGTTAGTGTAGCTCTCTAAAACTAAGCTAGCATGCATTGTACTAGGTATATAAGTGACAGAGAGATGATACATCTTGTATTAAATTTCCATGCAGTTATTGTCACAGAAACCATGAAAGGCTATAAGAAAAGGAAGACAACTTTTTTTAAACCTGGATATATTCCACATAATAAAGGAGTCAGATATCTGACTGATGATACTCTACCAACTTCCAGTGCTGCATCTGTTCCAGTGACCAGAAGAATGGATGCAGTCAAGTTCTCTCTCATGGCAAAGACAAAGCCGACAAATGGGGATCTCCAGTCAGTTCAGGCACTAGACTGTAATGGCACACCTGGGTCTGCAAACATTCTCAGACCATCATACAAAGCAAAACTGGACCTGAAAGAAACAGAATTGAATGAACATGATGGGACACGTATCATCTGCATGAAAAAAAATGTTGAGATGTGGAATGACATCATTCATCGCCATGGTAATCAAGTTAACATGTGTGGCAGACCAGAGTTTCAAATTGCAAATGAAAGACAATGGGGACTTGCTTGGAAGCATACTATGATGTGTAAAAACTGCAGTTTTAAGTCACCAGAGTACAAATTGTATGATGAGATAAAAACAAATAAACCTGGGCCAAATCCTGCTGCTGTAAATATGATGTTTCAAGTGGGACTACAAGATACACCAATGGGCAACACCAGGGCTAGATACTTGCTTGCAGCCACTGACATTCCACCACCAAGCAGAACATCTATGCAAATTGCCTCCCACACTGTAGGTAAAGCAACTGTGCAACTCAATGAAATGGACATGATAGACAAGCTGAAACTGGTCAGACAGGTGAATGTCATGCGTGGTGTTCAGCATCCGGAGCAAATAAATGTTGCTTTTGACGCAAGATACAATGCCATTACATTTGGACATGAAAAAAAAACCTGGTCAAAGTTCATCACAGGCTGTTGGAATTGCCTGTGAAACTCTTACAGAGAAGCAATACATTGTGGGGACTGCAGTAGAAAACAAGCTGTGTTGGACTGGAGCATGGCTGAAGGGGAAAGGTTATGATGTGCAATGCCCAGGAGGTCATGTTGACTGCACAGCAAATCTGTCACCAGTTGCACCACATTCAGAGCTTGAAATGGCAAGAGAAATAGGGAATAAGTTTGTGCTGCAAGAGATTCTCATTAGACATGCAACAACAGATGGAGATGCACAGGCTGTGGCAGGCTTCCAAGCTGCTTGCAACATTTTACATCCAATGTGGAAAGTGGAAAGACAGTCAGACCCCATTCATTTGGGTCGTTTACAGTTCAAACGCTGTAATTCTGCTGTATTTAGTGAAGACATGTTTCCAGGAATAAGAACAAGAGAAGGCAAAAAGCTGAAACAGAAAATTTTCAGCCAAGACATTAAAGCACGCTGCAGTTTGATATTCAAACAACTGATGGAGGACAATAGCGGTGATGTTACAAAAATAAAATGTCAACTACCCCAAGTACTGGAAGCCACTCTGCGCTGTTATTCAGGGGACTGCTCAAAATGTCGGCATCATTCAAAGGTCTGTGGGGGAGGAAGTACTAACAGCTGGTGGAATCGATCAGCATACCTGGGCCCTCATCAAGTGACTCATCTTAACATGACAGAAGATGATAAGAATATTCTGCTAGAAGTTCTAAAAATGAAACTATCCTGTGATGCTATAGAAAGACTGCGACTGAACACAAACACACAGAAATGTGAGGCTGTGAACAGATCAGTGTTTCATTACCTAAAAATGTGAACTACTCTAGAAACTTTGAGGCTAGAGTGCATTCAACAATACACAGACTCAATAACAGCCTGGGATCATCACTGAAAACAAAAGTGACACACTTGGGAGGGAAACTTTCAGCAAGGACTCTGAGATCACTTAAGATAATGGATAAAGACTGCACTTACCATAAGTTGTATCGAAAGCGTCCACAAACTAGGCAACGTATTCTAGCCAGACGAGGAAGAATGATACAGGCCCATCTGAGGTACAGGACTCAGCCAGGAAATAGGAAGTCTGACTACTCCAAAGGACAGCTAGACACCAAGGGCGATCACTCCTATGCAAATGCTTAGCAGGAGGCAATAGATACTGCAAATAGAAAAAAATATCTTAATTCCATGTGCAAAATGACAGTACTCAAAGACATCCTGAAAAAGACATGGTACAGAAGGGAAAACTGTAGTGGGGAAATCCGTAGGTAACACAATGCATGTTATAAGCACTGTGTTACTTACTACCACCTGATGAGACCTATCGAGAGGTCGAAACAGTTTTCTCTCAATATGAAGAAACAAATAAAGAAATTACAAAATAAAATTATAAATCCGAAAAAAATGCTAAAGTAAAATAACTTGCTGAATGAATGAATGAATGAATGAATGAATGAATGAATGAATGAATGAATGAATGAATGAATAAAGGAAGGAAGAAAGAAAGGAAGGAATGTATTTAAGACAGCACTGTCACCAGCATGGTCTACTAAAATAAAGACCACACTCTAATATTCTTCATCCATCCATCCATCCATCCATCCATCCACATCCACCCACCCACCCATCCATCCATCCATCCATCCATCCATCCATCCATCCATCCATCCATCCATCCATCCATCCATCTATCCAATCTCATGATACCTGGATTATTTCCATGTTACAATGTAAACTTTATCATGCAGTCTGGAAATACCCCATGTCCAATACAATGCCCATAACTTTTGCAGCACTGTCTATTATTGTTAATGGAATGAGGTTCTAAAGTTAGGTGGTCGACATTGACGCACAAACTGTTGTGGCATAAATGTGATGCATCAAGCTCCTTTGGAATATTCAGACTTCTCAATTTTATCATTAATGCCAGTCTGTGGACATGTTTTTTCTTCCAAGCATTTGTTTCTGGATCCCTATATGATAATAGACCATAAAGTTTATTGGCTGTTACAGTTCTGTCCATATTAAACAATTATTATTGTGTACTGGCACTGAATTTAAAGAAATTTTCCTAGAGAGGCTTTCAAAAAATCTTCCATTTTAACTTTCATATGGAGTAGGAATACATTTCTGCAAATAATAATAGGTGTCATCTCCAATTTTTACCATCCCTGTGAATTTATGGCCAAAAAAAAATTAATTTAAATTTTTTTAAAAAAAATTATTTAAATTTTTTAATTTAAAAAAAAATAAATTCTAATTATATTTTCTAATTTTTAAAGTCAATATACACAATGTGTGAAAATTTCATGTGTCTATCATTATTAATAAAAAAATTATATCAATTTAAAGTTTAGTCAGTAATGCCCTGACAGGCCATAGAACACAATTAATTTGACTATATATTCTCTACATTCGTTTGTCAGTACTGAACTCTCCCCTGTGTGACAATCAATACAAATCATATATTAATCTAAAATACCTTCAAAGATGACTTCACCCTTAAGTTCTCGTCAAGGGTTGACCTGCATTTTTTTGAGAGGCTGAATTGTAAACAAAACACCATGCAATGGAACACTGATTTCACTTCCGGTTCATCACCAAGGCCTTGCCACTCACTGATCACTGCCGCGGCAATACACACAGACAACCACACCATAAGCTCACATTCTAAAGATTAAACAATTACCTTTAAAACCCTACCAAAAATGCATCAATAAAACTCTTCTATCACCAACATAATGTAAGAGCAAAAAATGTTCTAAAAATAGATAAGAACTACATTCGTGGGTACTGAACTGGAAGTACTAACTGTGTACCGATTCCAAATAAATGTGTTTTGAAGATATTCCCATGCTTTTCGCGTCTAATTTTATTAAAATTCAGCCCCTGAAAAAATGATTATCTCATACATGCTTCGTGAATGTTTTCTAAACAAAACCTCTTTTAAAAATGTCATACTAAACAGTGAACAAATAATGTTTTGAAAAGATAAAATGGTCGAATTAAGTTTATGTAATTGCAAGCTATCCCATCAATCTCAAACCGTAAAATTTATTTCTCTGCACGTTTGGTAGAATATCTGAGAAAATCTTTGAAAGTAATAAGAATACTCTTCCATAGCATAAAAATATATACAAGTTCGGTACAAAAAGTTTGTTCTTTCAGTAGTATATCAAATGTATAGTTTTGACAATTTCACCAGTTTTCTTTCCCTTTGTGATCTTGGAAAACTAAGTAAACCAATAGCAGTTGTCTTGAGGATATTGGAACTCGAGATGTCAAAATATCACATTGCAGACTGGTGTATTCGATTTCAAGATGTCAGGTTATATAGTGGGTCATCATGACCAAAGAAGCATACAGTTAACATTTGGTGCTGCAAACGTGGCCGAAATTATTATTCACACTTATAAATGGATCAGAGTGTGGTCGAAGTTACTGCAGAGTGAGTGAATATTAACTTATACACGCGTCCCGAAGTGTCCTCATTTGCAGACTGTTAGTATCAAGGCGTGCAGTTGCTGCCCATAATATGTGAATATTATGCTTCTTGTACAGTGAAGATACTTTAGCTATAGTCATTGAAGTGAGTGTGTGAATATTTGTCTTGTAATTCTAGCCATTTCATAACGTAGCCGCAGTTTCTGCACTCTGTGTGTGTGTGTGTGTGTGTGTGTGTTAGACAAGATATATATGTGTCAAATTGAGACCGCGGTTGCTACTGTGATTGTATGAACATTACTGGTACAGAACGTGGTTGCAGTTGTTGCACAGAGCGTATGAATATACTACACTCCATGTACCTGTATTAGATATTGCAGCGTCTCTCCAATGATTGGGAAACCCATACTTCCTGGAGGCAAAGGCTTTGAATTCAAGGGGTCACTAGTATCTAGAAAGTGTAGATGCCATGAAATTATTGACAATAATATAAATATCAATAATTTGCCAACAGAGTACAGCCAATTGACGACGGATTCGGTGTACCTAGAAAATAACAAAAACAACTGCAATAATAATAATAATAATAATAATAATAATAATAATAATAATAAGAAGAAGAAGAAGAAGAAGAAGAAGAAGAAGAAGAAGAGGAGGAGGAGAAGGATGAGAAGGATAAAGATCCATCTTCTACTTTCATCTGTATCTGCTGTATCATATTTATCTCTATGTTGAGTCATCATCGTCCTTATCGCTATAGTTATCGTCGGAAAAGGAAAAGGAGAAGAAAAGATCTTAATTAGTTATATGGCCAGCAAATTTTGTACAGCTATCATCTCTTTATTTTCTCGATAAAGTTAAATCTGAATATTCTCTGAAAACCCATTATAATCTTTGAGTGATACGAATTGCTACAAATCGTCGTTACTAAATCAGATCAAATTGTTCAGTCCGTTTTCACGTAAACAGGAAATTAACATTGTTGATAGACAAACGTCAAAACTAATTATGCAAATAGTGTTTCTGTATTCGGCAAATTTGTGAAGGGTGATTTTAATACGTAAGTCGTATCACTTTTACTATTCTCTAATATAAAATCTTTAACCAAGCAATATGTTTATAGATTAGTGGATTAATTAAATAGAATATATTGCAAAGAAGGAAAACAGGTTGGATAGTCTTATTAATTATTGGTATGACAAAATATTAAACAACTCGCTCTCCTCGCCCCAACGAATTAGAAGTTAATTCGGCACTAGCTGGAGAAAACGCATTTTTTCCCCCAAGGATAATCAATAAATGGCACAGCATGTTCTTGGAAATTGTACCCATATCTCATTATCTCACGGCAATAGTTTATCACAGTGCTGCTTAAAACCAACAAACCAACCAATGAAAAATAGTTACATATCTGTAAGGTAACATGGTCACCATATATACACAAAAGTAAATAATTGTTTCATTCCGAGTCGGTTGAAAGAGCGAGTTTGATTTAGTATGTAGATATTTCGACAAAGCCGGAAACTGTTTCACATAAGAAATTGACATTCTAAAAAGATGGACAGAGTACTGAGCAGGTATTTACAACCACCAACCCAAAATAGATCCAGATGTACAGAACGTACTTCAAGCAACTAACGACAACCACCCTATCATACGAAAAGAAGTAGATGCAGCAGAAAGGTCGTTGAACAAGTGGAAGTCAGAAAAAGTGGACAACATCCCAGCAGATTTGGTCCTAGCAGGGTATGAGGCAATGATTGGCGACTTCACAAACATCTGCAACAATATCTGGCTCAACTTACAACAGTGTCAAAACCACCATACAATCAGTCTTATAAGCCATGCAAGCAAAGTAATGTTGAGGATATACTGCTGAATAGACTAAAGCCACAGGCTGAGAAGATCATTTCGGAGAAGCAGGCAGGTTTCAGGGTAGGGCTCAGCACAACAAAGCAGATCTTCAACCTCAGGATATTGTTTGAGAATTACATCTAACACCAGTAAGACCTGTACCACGTTTTCGTGGATTTCAAGAAGGCATTTGTCAGGGTATGGTATGCAGCCTTGTAGGCTACTATGAGAGGGTATAACACCAATGCCAACCTTATCACAGTAATTGAGCAAATGTATGAGAAGGCCACCAGTGCAGTATACTTCAACGGCAGCATAGGCGACTGGTTCAGAACGTCAGTTTGTGTCAGACGCCTTGTCTGCTCTCTCCCACACTATTCAACTATTCTGGAGAGAATCATAGCCGACGCGCTTGAAGAGCATGTATGGACAGTTGGCATCGGAAGCAGAACAGTCACCAACTTACGTTTTGCTGACGGCATTGATGGCCTAGCAGGAAATGAGCAAAAAAAATAGCTAGCTTAGTAGTGAGCCTCAACAAAATCTCCACAACCTACGGCATATAAGTCAGTGCAGAAAAAACCAAAATGATGTCCAACAATACCAAGAGCATCATTACTGACATCAGGGTCCAAGGTATAAAACTAAAAACAGTAGACAGTTTTAAGTATTTCTTTGGAGGGGAAATTGTAATAGACGAAGTACCAAAGCCTGAAGTAATCTCTAGGATTGAGCAGACAACAGCAGCACTGACAAAATTGAAGCACAAATGGAACGACAAAAACATCGCACTCCGTTCAAAGGTCAGACTGATGCACTCACTGGTTATCTCCATATTTCTATACGCCTGTGAATCATTGACCATAACAGCTGACTTAGAGAAAAGGATACAAGACACAGAGATGACATGTATCAGAAAGATCATCGGCGTTTTCGACAAAGACCGTGTCATCAATGAAGAAATACGGCAAAGGATCAGACAAGCCATTGGGCCTCACGAAGACATCCTGAGCACAGTAAAAAACAAACGTTGACTGCAGTGGTATGGGCATGTCTCACGATCATCAGGACTTGCCAAGACAATTCTGCAAAGTACTGTACAAAGAAGAAGAAATAGAGGCAGGCAGAGAAAGAGATGTGAAGACAACATTCGAGAGTGGATAGGCTTGACACTGATAAAGACGGAAAATCGAGAGGAATGGAGGAAGCTGGTTGTTCGGTCTTGTATGGTGCCCCAACGGTCTAATAGACTACGGGACTGATGATGATGATGATATTTCGAGGCTGACTATCTGGTTTATTTTCATTACATAGTTCGTTTTGTCTGAGCGTCTATGTCACAACAGCAGGCCGACCAACACTACCGGTTCATCCGGTACGCTTATTATTTTTTTTTTTCGGTTTTGCTTTTTGCCGCATATCGATTGGTAGACTTTAAATACCACTTTTAAAACTATTTTGTTTTGATTTAACTGAGTAGATAATTGAATAGCAGATCTTAGTAGTAGAGCCATGACACTTATCCTGTATATCAAGCCCCGTGTATAATTGCATGCCTAAATTAGTAATGCTCGGAGCGACTTTAAAAACTTCGTAATTTAATCTGACCGATATTCAATACCAACGTATCATACAAAATATTTCTAAAAGAGTCATTCCTCCCATGAGTTTTGTACGCTCTGAGCACAAATTTCCTGCACCTCAGCCTGTCTACCTCTTATTATCTCCAGAACGTCGGCCTGTAGGAGGGAACATACCTTTTCCCACATATTTTGTTTTGTGACCCTGGAACACTGCATGAGAATGAGGGGGATGTGGGTGGAGTGTATAGTGAATGAAGTGGGACAAGCAGGTGGGTTGTTATATACATAGGGGCACGTGGGTGGAGTGGTATAGTGAATGAAGTAGGTCAAGCAGGTTGGGTTGTTATACACAGAGGGGGATGTGGGTGGAGTGGTATAGTGAATGAAGTGTGTCAAGCAGGTGGGTTGTTATATACAGAGGGGGACGTGGGTGGAGTGGTATAGTGAATGAAGTAGGTCAAGCAGGTGGGTTGTTGTATACAAAGTGGTGTGTGTGTGTGTGGAGTGGTATAGTGAATGAAGTAGGTCAAGCAGGTGGGTTGTAACATACAGAGAACTACGTTAATCCAGAAACCTTCGTTCCCAGTGAATGTTTTAATTAACGAGTTTTCGTGATAATTGAACCATGCACAATTTTATATTACGATGTCATCGTTCCGTATACATGAACATCCGGCTGTAAATGTACAGTATATACAATAATAGTTGAAATAAATTAATGAATACATCTATTGACTTGTGTTTATTTCACATTATTTCAACATGCGCTTGTTCATAATACACAAATATACCGATTAACAGTTTCAAAGTGCGCATGCGTACACTTAGAATTAGGCAAGAGTTTTTTTCTTGAATTGCGAGTAAACACCGGCGTAATGTGTACTGTGAAGCTTTAATTGTAGGAAGACAAGTCATATAATTGATTAGGCAAATAAAATAATATAATAAATTTTTTTTTTCAGTTGGAGGAATGTCTCTGTTTCTCACTGCCGATTGTCGACTTTTCCCCCAATGGCATAAAAACAATGTTTGGCCGAAATTGATTTGTGTATCTAATTGAGTCGATTTTACACAGTACTTTGAAGTGCTGCAAATATTTGATTTATGTATCTTTTATATTTTTTTGTGTACAAACTGCCAAACCTAATTTTAAAACCAGTGAAATAGGAAACACATCTGAAGGAAGTAAACATTTATCATAAGTTATAAATTTTATGCCATCACCTTGAACAGTTTTATGTAATATATATATATATATATATATATATATATATATATATATATATATATATATATATATATATATATATATATATATATATATATATATATATATATATTCATATTCGCTGGATTTTAATTACATTTCATCTGTTGTCGTTGTCATACATTATTTGCACTCCCTCTTGATCGGGTAACTTTATTAATTTATCATAGTTACATAGTATCGCTAGTCGGTACGAAACTTTTTACCACTTTTAAATAATGAAAGTTATAACCTTTTGTATGGCACTAAATAGCCTCATTGTGCTGGTGCGCCGTAAAAATTCAAGTATACATTGATGTTACAAGAACAGATGTCTGCATATTTATATTGTAAAATATAAACAATGCCTAAAATGCATAATTACATATTTGCAATACTTTGAATTACATATTTCTTTCACATATGTGACATATAAACTGGTATAAAATTACTTTGTACATAACTTGATGTCAATGACATGCATTTGCACTTCATTAATACACAAACACTATTTGTGATAATGAGACATAAAAAGGTCATTGACTATTTCAAAAAAAAAGGCGTGGGAGGGGGTAAAAATGGCATGGCATGGAAACAAAACACTATGTCACAACACCGTCCTAAATTGGCATGTGTGAAACACTATGCCAAACCTTTTTTGAGCCAAACAATATTTTATTTCAGAAGGCATATTTTTTTTTACTAATTTATATCTAAATAGCTTTTTTTTAAAACTAGTATTTAAAAACGAAATAAAAATTACTTTCATGTATCATGAAAGCTTTTTTTAGAACTACTGCAAGAACAAAAGTTAAGAACTTCTTGTTTACAGGCATTTTATACAGAGCCTAGTAAGTTTACTTGTACAGCCGGGCTCTACTAAGCAAAATGGTGACGATTCTGAAACTGTTAACGGTGTATCGTAGAAGTATAAAGAATTAACACATCAAACACGTCACATTATGAACATGTACATGTTTGGACTGCTCCTGCAATTATTATATCAATTTCCTGAAGAAATTTGTAACTTTTGTTTGTAAAACGTACAACGAATACAGCTTGATATCTCGCAGTAAAATGCGTTACGGTAAACTAATAACATGCAGCCATTTTTACAACTGATAATTGACGTCTCCATATTATTCTGAAATGAAGCCCTATGCTGTCAACGGTTAAATCAGTCTACTTTATTATTGTACCGGCGTCAATAAACCGTGCTGGTAAACCACAAAGAGGCTTAAGGACCCACTTAATTTATTAACCTTAGGTTATACAAAAAGTGGGGACAATTTGGTCCCTGTGCGTTTATCTAACAGCGACGTCGGCGATTAGCTAAACAAACATTATAATCGCTCGTTACATAAGATTGCGCTAAAGGTTTTTCCACGCCCGTGTTCACTTGATCAATTGAAAATTTTAACCTACCTACAAAAAAAAAATAACACGCCCTTATAATTTGACCAGAGACACCGATACATTGAAACGGTATCTGGTTTTTCTGTACCCAAGTTGTACTTAAGTTGTTATGTACCCAAATGGGTCGTTTCATACCCGAAACAATGCTCGTTTCTACCCAATGTGCTCGTATTTTCGTATCCATGGTGTTATTTGTTTCGAACCTAGTGGTATAGCCGTTTCCTACCTAAAGTACAATTATAACCAATTGCAAAGCTTATATTCCTTTGTGCTAGTTTTCCTCTCATGGGACAAAATCACTTTCGATGTTACCGTGATTCAAATGGTATCAGAAAAATGCTGAGAAGATACCTGAAGAAGACATAAATTGCAGGTGAGAATATTCTCAGTGTTCGAAGAGTACCAGAACGGCGTTATCTCCGCTTCAAAATTACTGAACTGTTGTAGCAGCATATATGGCTCAACAACTGACTGATATTAATTGAATTATTACAATGATTTTTAAATCTGAAGCATAAATGCATATAAACAATTATGTTTTCTTCATGTGTGTAATAAATTGTACAATGCGGAATAATGCTATTAGCCATTTGTTTTTTAATAAACCTGTCTGAGCTAATCTTTCGTTTTACTGAGATCTCTCCTTCAATCATTCATTGGATTGTAATATTTACTGTTTGAAACTGATAAAAAAAAAATATATGCCAGATTAAACGTTTTAATACTCGCAAAATCAAAGCACGCATACATATCTTCAATTTTTTTAAAATAATAAAATAAATAAGTTTCAATTAAAAAAAAAGTTTGAAAACAGAAGTAAATATATGAAAAATGCAGTGCCAAGTTAAATCACCCCCACCCCAAGGCGATTATATTTGTGTATTATATTTAGGAGGATAAAAAAAAGATTATGCTAAACAAATAAACAAATTTTTATTTGCCATTAAAAAATATTTGTACTTAGTTGAAAACGGAATTTCAATATGCCGCTTACTTGTTAGCTTCTTATGATCGGTGAAAGTGCCCAAAACTTTGTACAAGTGTGCTAAAAGTGCAACTGGCAGTCTTCCTAAGAAAATGCCGGTCGGTCCGTATTATATATCACGTTCAACACCTTTATAACCAGGCGACAAAAACTCAAATAAACACCAATATCAGTCCTTGGAGAAACTTAAGCAACACCTTTTAATCTATATTCAGCCCCAGTATTAAAAGATCGCCTAATTTGTCTGTGCTTAAAGAGGATACACATTTTTAGTTCTTTCCAGTCACGTTAGTCATTAAAAAAAATACCAAGGAAATAGGACGTGTCTCTTAATTTGATCCATAGAAAAAAGAATGAACTTATTCAGTTACATAAAGCTGGCCAACGTTTTCTTTTTAATTTTACTGGTAATGTGAATTTTTAAAATTCTTTTTAGTACATAGATACTATTATACAGTGAAACCAAAACAATTACTGTAATTATTTGTGTTTAGTTAATAGTTTGACCAGATGTGCTTTGCTCGTGCAATTTTTAAGGTAGGAAAATAATTAGGCATAGAGAGGAAGCGTTAAATATGAAAATACGGTATATTTGACCATGTACATTAATGTGTACGAAATGACCAGCACCTCGGGTACAAAACGACCTTATGTACGAAACATCTTGCCCACTGGGTACGAAAAGACCACCACCTTGGGTATGGAGCGACCAATTTCCACTGGGTAGGAAACGACCCGGGTACGGAATGACCATAAGCCCATTGACGCACCTCCAAATTTGCATAGGTGAATCTGTTATTCGACTGGCTGTCTTTGCATATAAGACTTTTCAAATTTTGTTTTTGGACACATCATATCCAGACAATCGAGATACGTTTTATAGCAATTTTGCATTTTGGTCCCCGATTTTGATTTCCGGATCCGAAATGAGGATTTATTGATTAACGAAGCAAATTAACGTTTAGGAATTCCGTTGCCGTTGAATTATGTCCAGATAGCGAGGTTTCCGGATAAACAGAGTCCTGATTAATGAAGCCGATCTGGAATACAAATCTCGGTGACTTCCAAAATTCAATAATCAAGCAAACAAAGACTTATTTCGAAAGAATAAAAGACTTTCTAAGCAACATTAATATGATGGATAAAATGTTCTATTTGTAATCAGTTTTGTAAAGGAAAATTGAGATAGCGAGAGGAGTGGAATTATCTGTCTTAAATGAATGAATGAAAAAGGAAAAGAAAACGACGACGATGAAGCAAAAAATATGACAGTGATGATGACGAGGAAGAAAGTATTCCAAATATTACGTTTACTAGTCAAGATAACATGACTAATTGAATTTAGTAAAGTTTTGCGGCCTATACACGTTTTCGAAAATATAAAATTTTCGAATAGATAACTCGGGTCGAATTTTCTATCTCTTGCCATTAAACATATTTATTTAACTTTGAGGTTAAATTTGGCTCTGTCTACCATTTAATAAAATAACAAATTAGATTGAAACTATATTAAAAAAAATGCAAACCCGGCACGATATTTTAAAAAAAATTCATTCATAACGCTGAATTTGAAAGGAACTTTTTCATTTGTTTTTGTCTAGATGATTGTCTTACGGTCCTCAACAATAATATGCGCACATTTACAAAACACAAGATATATTATTTTCTTACCATTGCTCCAATGTGGTAAATGACAGCAAGGGAAAAACATCTTCTGGATACAGACGATCACCATCCAAATCACACCAATTTACATTTTCGTTAGACATACTGGATAGGTTGGCAGGATACATTTTCAATATCTATATGGGAAGCTAAAAGTAAGTCCTTTTGATCGTCGTTGCTGGCAGAGTCGCCGATCCCACAGACACAGTCACACCGCCCCGACTCCGGGCTCGGAAAAGGCAAAGGAAAGGGTCCAGCAAAGGGTGGTACCGCACTAAATTCCTCTGTTCTTTGTGCTGGGATACTCTTCCTTCTGTCTGTCTTACCCTGGGGCCACATATTTTTGGCTTTGAAAGTGTAATCTTTTCATATGATGTAAATGTGGCCCAGGGCGCCTCCTACTGCCTTTCCTCATCCATGATCGTTGGTTCCCAGGTTACCTTGAGTTGACGATGTCGGCAACTCGTAATGGAGTCCTCTGTTCTTTGTGCTGAGATAGTCTTCCTTCTGTCTGTCTTACCCTGGGGCCACATATTTTGGCTTTGAAAGTGTAATCTTTTCACAGGAAGTTGATGTGGCCCAGGGCGCCTCCTACTGCCTTTCCTCATCCATAATCGTTGGTTCCCAGGTTGCCTTGAGCTGACGATGACGGCAATGGATGCAGTTTCCGCCCACTAAGTTAGATCCTGTTTCTGCCCGTTGCTTATTGGGGGGGGGAGTCCCCTATCTTAGCCAAACATGTGTAAGTCACATACGAGTCGAATGAATGCGAGTTGTGAATTTTCCTACTAAATGGAAGTATTGTTTTTGTGTACTATGCGTACCTGGAATTCCAAAAGTTGAGTCAAATTTGAGAGGTATAAGCTACCTGGCTCGTTTCAGTGATCTTAATTTGGTTTGACGGCGAGGAGAAAAAATTTTTTTTTTTTTTTTTCCAATCAACCCTTCAAGGGCCAAGGTAGAAGTTGTTAACCGAAATAGAGCTCTTGCCAAAGTGAGCTCTGTGTATGGCATATTTGACCAGACTTTATCACCACGTTGCTATTAAAAGCAACGAGGTGACTGGAGCGATCTTCTTTCTTCTTTCTTCGGTCTTCTGTTTCCGGATTTCCATTTCTTTTAGAATTTATCGTGTGTAAAAGAAAAATGGTTTTACTTGCGGAGAATGGACTCTTGACCAGGCATAATTTATACCTTGAAGGGATGACTCGGTGAACCACGTGGAATTGTAATTCCTTAGCGACAATTGGCTGGTATACGCAGGCAGGCTTAAAAAGGTAAGCACTGATTGGAGAACACTCAACAAGCCACAAACTGTCCTTTTTGGACTGGTATTCTTGATATGTGAATGAAATTAGTAAATCAGTGGTGGTTGCAAATGTTGTCTTGACATGAATTCGATTAGACCTTATGTAATAATAATAATAATAATAATAATAATAATAATAATAATAATAATAATAATAATAATAATAATATAATAATAATAATAATAATAATAATAATAATAATAATAATAATAATAATAATAATAATAATAATAAAACAATGTATCTAAAATATATTTTAAACATCTACTTTAAAAATTTTTATTGGATTGGAGAGCAGAGAATTAGAGTTTATAAATTACATTTTTGTGCATAACATGCGTCAGTTTTAAATATGACCATTAAATAACATGTCGCTAGTGAGGTGAATTATAAAACAAACAATGAAAGTCTAGTATTTTTATTACAAGCATTAAAACAAAAAATTAACTTTTTAAAATTCAACTTGAGATCGATTGGTAAAGCGGAGAAAATATTCCTTATCTGTTTCTGCAATACATTGAGGAATTCAGCCTAAGCCATACAATGAAGAAAATCTCAAACAGTAATTATAGTTTTGTCCCGGTAAATGTCACAAACCGATGCAAAAGTACTATGCTATTATAAAATAATATACTGTATATCCCTTTTTGTGTCCACTATTTAAGGCAGTTATTATAATAGAAACACCGGTGTGTATTTTCCAAAGGATGGGGTTGGGGTGAGTTGGATACTGTACATCACTGTTTGACTGGAAACTTTCGTAAATTAAGTTCTTTTAATTTTTCTAACAGTCGCTGTATTAATCATGTACTGTTTTAATTATTTGGACAAAGTCTAATGGATATATACCAATGCAAAAGCCTCGATAAGTTAGGAATTTATATTTTTAGAGCAATTCTGGGATTTCCTACTTTGACTTTTTCATGTTCCTCATTCTCTAATTGGATATGTTTTAGAAAATCTCGTACCTTTAGGAAAGGAATAAATATCATTTTTTTCCCACGAGCTCTTGGAATGACATTAAATGTCCTCCGGTATATTTTGTCGTAAGAGTTGGTCAGATGTATAGCAGATCAGCATCATGCAATTATGACGTAATTAAGCCTGATCTAAAGTTCAAAAGGTCACAAATAAATCATGTCAACATTTGTTAAACAAAACATTCCCAAACCTTAATTGTTTCCGATTACTTGAATACATCTGCAACAATAACACTTTAAATATTTTTAAAATAGAAATCAATATTAGGGTCAGTTTTTTTAAACAATTTTTTGTCTCAATTTTAACAGTTAATTTTCTGTACTAAGAGACTGTAAATGAGACTGTTATTTGCCTCTTTGTTTCTATTTCTCAAAAAGCTCTATATATTCGTAATGTTGTAGTGTGAGAATACGGGGACAAAATTGGAAGCTTGACAATTATATTAACATTTTTAGTAGTACAAATATTTAGTGAAGAAAATTGTTAAGCAAATTTGAATCTGCTTCAGTTGGCAACCAGCTGTAACTGAGTGTATAAAAAGTTAAGACTTGTTTAGTTCACTTTAATTAGAAAAAGATCAGTTTAATATCTCTATTATATAATGCTATACAAAACGTGCTTTTGTTTAAAAAATAGAAAATGTATGGAATCACAAATATTAACATAATTTAGAGAAGAGCCTAGTCATTTGGTAATGCAATTACTTCGATGTTTCTTCTTAGAAATAAAATATAATTTATATTTAACTTGACAAACGCGACACAAAATTATTAGTACTTTTAAATCCATTACACATGACCAGCATGGAAACACACTTATTTCGTACAGAACTTGTTTGACATTCACAGTGTGGTAAGAGGTTAGTCACTAATTATATTCAGGTCATTAACTTGTTTGCAACAATGACTAAATTAACTAAGTTCGCGTGTGTGTATGAAAGAGATCATATATCGATGACAATGTCCCAAAAAGTAAAGGTATAACGAAGCACAAATAATTTGTTATAAAACCACCTTTTAGGATTTCCATGTGTCTTACTGTAAAACGGCTCCAACCTAGTAACACAAGACCTCAAAAATCAAATACATAATATTAGCTACCCCCCCAATTTCCACCTTCTTAACAACAACAACAACAACCACAACAGAACAACAAAACAACAAAAAGAAACACAAAACAACACTACAACCAACCAAACAAACAAAGAAACAAAAGAATGTTTAGAAAAATAGCGGGTTTCAATAAAATTGAATGGGGAATGACCTTTGTCTATGGAATAGACGGAGACTGTTTACTTACGACGGTATCCGTGCCGCAGGCATGCTACAAGTTACGCACAATTACTTAATATCAGGTAAGCACTAGATCTTGATAGACACACTGGAGGATCTGCAAAATATCACATAACTATCTTGAGTTAAATGTATTTAATTTATATGGTGTCAGGTAATTAAGGTCAAATTATCTACTGATACAACAACATCAATAAATCCTCCTCCCGCTACTTGTATTACATAGAACACGACGATGGCAACATCTTGGAAAAGTGCACAAATTATACCACATGTTTGTTTTCGTGGATAAATATCAGTCATTTTTCTAAACCAAAATATTAGAAAATTAATTTGATATAATGATTTTCCCGTAAGATATCACTGCTTTTTGTTGATATTTTTTAAAAACCATTGTTTTATGCTTTTCTTCTTATTTAATGCGTTCCTTATCAAACGGCCTCACAGAAGTATGGTAAACTCGAAAATAACACAAAGAAGCTAGAACCAAAATGTAGGAAAGTATTGTTACTTTGTTGATAATGAATGACCTTTTTAATTTCATTATTTTTGTACAACAGTGGGGAATTCGCGCCTTCTTTTTCTTGAAAGTATGTAAATGAGTTACGTGAATATATGTGTGCGGAGGTGCAGAATGCACCCCTTCCTTTTTAATTACGACATAAACGGAATATTTCTAGACTTAATACTAAGGAGCTAGTAGAGGTTACGCCTCTGCGCCACACAGGGGTCAGCCAAACAGACCCTTGTGTACACCACCCCCACCCCGTGAGAGAGAAATTATTTACTTTGTGAGTGATTAGGTAAACACATCGATAAATACCCAACCATTGTCATTTAATAATATAGTGAAGTCGTTGTTAAAAGAGAATATTGCATTCAAAAATCTCAACAGAAAGACCCCAAGATACACAATTTATCACCGTATTGGAACTACTTGAATATCAAAACAACCTATAAAATTGAAGCCAAACTGTAGGAAAAGGTTGGATTATTTCAACGCACAGATTTTCTAAACTAAATCTTAAATTTAAAATCATTTGTGAGTTTTGTGAATTTTGGCGCGCATCGTTTGTTGTTATGTTTATAGATATCACGTAAATGTCGCCACACCTTATTATGTATATGTGGTTTTATTGCTTGTGTGTAAGGTTTAAAATACTTTTTATTTCATTTTGGTTTCATTGCATTTATTTGCAATGAATATTTTTCTCGGATTCGGAATTCTATTTTTAGTAGTGAGATATAGTTTTAGCACAAATTTTTTTTTTATTCAAGCCGAAGATGTAATACGTGAAGTACCTGTCTGTTACTTCATTAAAAATGGAATTCTTATGAGAAAATGGAGACCTCCCGAGGTACCTGCTAATGACGAGTGTTTAGTGAACTATCAGATTATTTTACTTTCAAAATCTTACAGACAGGAAATATTTAGTTTGGCTAATGAAACTCCTCTGGCAGGTTATTTATTGATAAATAAAACTTGTAACAAGATCTGGACTCACTTCTATTGACCAAAATCTCAAAATTGATGTTTGTAAATTTTGTAGATCTTGTCGTCCTTGTCAAATGGTAGGAAAATCCAGTTAGAAGATACCTAAGGCTCATCTAGAACCAATTCCTGTTTTTGACGAATCATGTATCAGAAGTATGGTAGATTGTGTTGATCGCTTACCTAAACCAAGTCAGGCAATCAATCTTTGTTGACCATTATGTGTGCGTCAACAAAATTCCCAGAGGCAATTCCTTTGAGGAATTTTATAGTAAAGGCTTTAAAAAAAGCTCTTTGTTCAGTTTGGCCTTCCTATATATGTCCATTCAGGTCAAAGGTCAAATTTCATGTCTGGACTTTTCCTACATTATTTGCTTGAATGTGGCACCCCGCAATTCAACTGAAAACTTTATGGTTTCACAAAGTTTTACTAAAGGGAATATTTGAGTTGTGTGATAACGTTCATTCTCTCTTGCTTATTTTTCAAAATTTTCTTCAATTTAGGTTTTACGGCCTTCACAAAGTAAAGAAGAAAATGAGTGCGTTCAATTATGATTATAGTACTCGGCTCTAAATAAATTAATTAAGTACATGTATATTGAAAGACATAGCCAAGTTAATTATTACAATTTTTTGTGGTACCTGACCTACAAACTAAGGATTTGTGTGAAGAAATTCAATTGGATACTGTTGAACTTGGAACAACAAATCTTCGAAATTCGGAAATTATGAAAGAAATAGACCAGAAATGTTTACATTTTCAGCAAGAATAAAGAACTGAACTTGAACAGTTAGTATTCAAATATAAACACTTGTTTCCCGATATTCATAGGAGGAAATACACAATTTTTCCTGACGTTAAAATTGTTGATTCAAAACATGTAAAACAAGACCCATACTGGACGAATCCTCTCAAACAGAAATACTTGAAAAAGGAAATTCAGTATTTGCTGGAGAACTATTTCATAGAGTCCAGTAAAAGTGATTGGAGTTCACCATGCATAGTTGTTCCGAAACTGGATAAAACATTCCTTATGTGGACTGATTATAGGAAAATGAAAAGCGTGAAAAAACAGATTCATTTCCGTTACCAAGCATCGACGATTTCATTGATAAAATAGGAAATGCCAAGTACGTCACCAAATGTAACCTTCTATAATAATTTTGGCAAATTCCACTTACGGAAAGAGCGAAAGAAATTTCGGCCTTTGTTACTCCAGATGGACTATACCAGTACAATGTAATGCTGTTTGGGATGAAGGGTTCTCCAAGTACGTTTCAACGTTTGATGAATATGATTACTCCCGGTCTAGATAATTGTGACGCTTATATTGATGACGTCATTATCTGCTACGACACCTGGAAAGGACATCTAGCCACGATTCAGAAATTTTTTGAAAGACTCACTGATGCTAATTTGACAATCCATTAAAAAGTGAATTCTGCCGTGCTTGTGTGACTTTCTTAGGACATATTGTGGACATGGTCAAGTAAAACCTATTAACGCAAAGGTGAAGGCTATATCTGATTTACCTGTGCCTATCAGTGAAAAGCAATTAATGCAATATTTAGGTATGGCCGGATGCTATCGAAAGTATTGTTCAAAGTTTGTTCAAAGTTTTCCATTATTGCTGAACCTCTGAAAATTTGTTAAGAGAAATTAGTTTCTCTGGACAGAAAAATATCAGGAAACTTTCGGTAGGTTAAAAGCAATATTCAAAAGTGCTCCCGTTCTAACAGCCAAATTACAATCAGTATTTTAAATTGTCAGTGGATGCAAGCGATGTTGGGGTTTGAGCAATATTAATTCAAGAAGACAGAAATGGCATTGATTGCTATTTCATTATGCTATTTCTCCAAGAAATTAAATAGACACCAAATAAATTACTCAACAATCGAGAAGGAATGTTTAGCTTTAAGTTTTGGCATTGCAACATTTTGAGGTTTACATTTGCATTTCCGGTTGTTGTGTATAGTGATCACAACCCCCTTACTTTCATCGACAAGATGAAAAATAAAAGTCAAAGATTATATGAACGCTAGATGGTGTATTGATGCGAGAGGGAGCCAGCTGTATCATAATAATAATAGAAGATTATAGCTTTGTTAAATTTACCATCTCAAGAACCTCTTGTCGTTCGTGTTTGTTTCAAGTTCGTACTGAGGGAGTCTAGAGCATCTTCCACTGACATTCCCCCAGTACCCCCTTGCGACATATCCCCCGGACATTGTACCCATGGACTTTCCCCTATCAAATAGAACTTTTCTACCCAGTCATTTCCCCCATAATCTTAAAACTAAATTCATTTAATATGACATTTTGCCAATACATTATATAAACTTATATTAAGTTTTGTTTAAAAAAAAGATTGTTTGAAAAAAAATTCAGTAGCCAGTGTTGAATAAAGTTAACATTTTCACATATTAAAATGTATTGTTTAAAAGTTAATGTTGTAAGCAATTGTTTTTAAGTATTTTATGAGGTCAAGATTGTCGAAGTTGGCGAGTATGTTTGCAATTCTCGAAGAACAGTCTTTGTGCTACTTCTTTGGTTGTTGAAGCAAATTTCAACCGAAGATCTGATTTAGGTTGACATTATTTAAGCTCTGTTCACAACCACAAATTAATTAAACGATGGCTAATTCCTATGTTGTTTATCTTAAATATACCAAATACGCACAATGAATAAAGGTTAGACTCAAGCCTCTTCAGCCTCCTGTTCTACAGTGAGTAAAAGCACTAGCAATTGATTTACAAATAAATAATTTTTGTTTTAATTAACAATGCTTAAAAATGGGTGTAAATATATGTTTACAGTTCAAATGTGGTGTAAAGCTACCCTTAAGATCCATGATATTGTGCGTGTGTGTGTACGAGAGAGAGAGAGAGAGAGAGAGAGAGAGAGAGAGAGAGAGAGAGAGAGAGAGAGAGAGAGAGAGAGAGAGAGAGAGTCGTATATGTGCACTAACTGTGATGCGGGATGCGAGTATACATCAAAGATAAATTTAAATTTTACTATATATAAATAAAGTAGTATAAAAATAATGGGGGGGGGAGAAATGACTGGGACTATTTCTTGTTAGCCGCCTGGTGTTAACAGTTTAAATCAGCTTGTATGTGAGGGGAGAAAAGAGTAGATCAGTGTAGTATGAAGTACTCAGGATATAATATAATTGTATATTTATCCAATTACATCTATATTATTTACCTATCTAGCAACATATTTTTTAAACTGAAGTTACTAACAAAAATCTAATTTCCTTTCATTTTTTCTCTTCCGAGAAAATTGCAATAGTCTGCGACTTGGTAGCGTATTCTCAAAAACAGGGCACCTTCCAAAGTCTGGAGTGAGAACACTTCATAACTTTTGTTATGCAACATTCAGGCCTTACTATTTTTTGGTTCCTCTACGAGCACACAAAATTTCAATGACGTAGATATATTTCATTATCATATAGCCGATACATTTTGCTTAAAGAGTGTACAGTTTCCTTTTTTTGATATTATAACATGTGTACATATCACTTTATGTGATTTTGATTGGTCCAAATAAGACTATGAAATTATTGTGTAGTAGTCTCTTTACTGATTGGCTGCGATCGTGGGAAAACTTTCTTAATCCCGCCTTCGGGAATTTTTTGTTTTCATTGAATACTTTTGGCAGCCATATTTTGATTCGATTATTACTATTCAATGACCTGTCTGGAGAGAAGGATGTGGTTAATCCACTTATAACTGACAAGCCTTCTTTGGATCAGAAAGTTGCTCCCATTTAGAAAGAATTCCCTGATTTATACAAAGCTTGTGAAGTTACTAGAGCTATGACAAAGAAAGCTATTGAGAATGATTTCGATAAGGAAAGTATTCCTTTAGCTGACACGTGTATTGATCAGGCTTTTGATGAGGACAGTTTCACTCCTTGTTTGGATCAAGGTGATGCACTTAGCTACTCATTCTCTTTTGTTCTAATCAGGATGACAAAAAATCACTTGTCTTCAAATATGAAGAAGATCCTGAGATCTACTCTTTGTTTCAGTTAGAGAAACTGCAGCCACTGAAGTAGCTGTCTGTTATTTCATTAAAATGGAATTATTTCTAGAAAATGGAGACCTCCTGAGGTACCTGCTGGTGACGAGTGGTCAATGAACTATCAAATTGTAATTACAAAATTGAAGAGAGAGGAAATTCTTAGTCTGGCCCATACAACTCCTTTGGAAAGTCATTTAGGGATTAATAAGACTTATCATAAGACATTGACTTACTTTCATTGGCCAATAATCAAATGTGATGTTTGCAAATCTTGTCAAATGGTAGGAAAATTCAATCAAAAGAGCCTCACATACAACATGTTCCTGTAATTGATGATCCATTTAGCAGAATTATGGTAGATTGTGTTGGTCTCTTACCTAATACCAAGTCAGGCAACCAATCCTAATTGACCATAATGTGTGTGTTAACAAGATTCCCAGAAGTAATTCGTTTGATGAATATTAAAACTAAGTCTATGACAAAAACTTAATACAGTTTTTTTTTTAAAAAAAAACCCTCAATGTGGCCTTCCCAAATCTGTCCAATCTGATGAAGGGTCAAATTTTGTCTGGAATTTTCCAGCAAATTATTTATGAATTAGGCATTCAACAATTCGAATATTCTAACTATCACCATGAGAGCCAAGGGTCTTTAGAACGATTCCATCAGACTTTGAAGAATATGATTCGATCATATTGCTTTGATAAGGGTAAAAAGTGGGATGAGGACATTCATTTACTTTTGATTGCTGTTAGAGAATCCGTTCAAGAATATTTAGGATTCAGTCCATTTGAACTAGTTTTCCGACACTGTGCATGGACCATTGAAGTTGTTGAAAGAGAAATTTATTTCTTATCAAAATACTGAACTTAATTTTCTGGATTATGTTTCTAATTGTAAAGATAAGGTGTACAAGGCTTGTGAGGTCGCAAGATCGAATCTGCACTCTACTCAGTCAAAACTGAAATTGAGGTGTAAAAAGAACTCAAAGGAAAGGAGGTTTCAGACTGGTGATAGAGTTCTTGCCTATTCCACAAAATCCCCTTCAGGCCAAGTATTATAGTTCGTACACGGTTGAAAAGAAAGTAAATGAATAAAACTACTCCTGGGAGGCGAAAACAGAAACAACTTTTGCGACATTAATATAATAAAGGAGAATATTGAGAGATATATCCAGGCAAATCAAGCAATTAGTTTAGTTGTATCTGTCTCACAATCTGAGAAATTAATGAAGATATTCTATCGAATTATACTGATTTTGGAGCAACAACAAATCTTCGGAATTCGGAAATTATGAATAATCTGGACAAGAAACTTTCGCATTTTCAAAAAGAAGAGACTAATAAGTCCATACAGTCATTATTTGAATATGAGCACTTATTTCCAGATGTTCCTACAAGGACAAACATAATTGTTCACTACGCTGAAATGGTAAATTCCAAACAAGTGAAACAAAACTCAAACATGATGAACCCTCTCAAACAGGAATACTTGAAAAAGGTACTTCAGTATTTCCTGGAGAACGATTTCATAAGCGAAGTAAAAGTGACTGAAGTTTATCATATATACTTTCTCCGAAGCCAGAAATAACAACTATCAAAAAATTTAGAAATTCTTTGAAAGGCTCATTGATGCAAGTCTGACAATCAATTTTCCGAAAGTGAGTTCTGCCGTTCTAGTGTAACATTTCTAGGACATATTGTGGGACATGGTCAAATTAAACCCATATATGCTAAGGTCAAGGGTATCTCTGAATTTCACTGTGCCTGTCAGTAAAAAGCAACTGATGTGATTTTCAGTTATGGTTGGATACTATCTGTAATTTTGCTTCAATTTCGATAATTTTGATGAACCGCTGACAAATTTATTGAGCAAGAAAACAAGTTTCTTTGGACTGAGAAATATTGGGCGTTTGTTTTGTGTTGTTGCGTTTAGTGATCACAACCACTTACTTTCATCGACAAGATGAAAAACAAAAATCAAAGATTGTTAAGGTGGAGCTAGTTGTTACAAGAATATAATCTTGACATTAGGCACATGAAGGAAAAAGACAGCAGAAAAGATAGCAGATGCACGTTCCCCTTGTATATAAATATTTTTTATGTACACTTAATTCAGAGTTTTTATGTAATTTTTTACAACTCTTATATGGTAAAAGAAAGCATAATTATATAAATCTTTCTTTTTCTTTATTGAGGAAGTGTTACTTATATGTAATTTAATTACTGGTGTGTTAGTTTTAATTTTTTAAATTTCATTACATGTTATTGATCTGATATTTTTTTTGGACTAGATTTAACATATTCCAGAAAATTTGGTTCAGTTTAGTCTTGTTAAATTTAATAAATGCGCATTTCGTAGAAACATTGCTACATTGTGTTTTAGCTGACCAAGTTAGGTCCTGCCTTGATTCAGAATTGGTAAACACAGAGTGAAAAACATTGGTGGTAATCAAAGTCAGAAAGCGAAGAAGAAAAAAAACCATGCTCTGGAGAAGATGAGGAGTTGGTTAGAAGAAGGAAAGATAGGCTTTAGACGAAACCCAGAAGCCCTTTTAAGGGCCATTCTATAGCCTCGAAAAGATGTCTATTCTCAATTTGCCAAAAACATTTTAAAGTATAAAATGGTTCGTATATGTATATATGTCTGTCTGTCTGTCTAAAATAAACCTATGATATAAACTGCTGGTTGCTGACATCCAAGCAGAGGGGATACTTGGATGAGAATTTCGTCAGTTTAACTCGTGTCAATTCATTTAAAGTATAAGTAGGTTGCGGAAGAATAATTGTTGCAGAGACAGTGAACGTTTCCAGCGATGCAGGAAATGATTGTTCTAGGAAAACTTGAAAAGTTGTCGTCTTCAGCAGTGCCGGAAATTTGAGTAATAAGTTTGGAAAAATCCAATATATCTTAGTCTTAATAACGCTAGTCAGATCCGAAGAAGGGAATTAGCCGGTGCGGATACTGTGTGTGTGTGTGTGTGTGTGTGTGTGTGTGTGTGTGTGTGTGATTTTTATTTGTAGCTTAACAATTTTTTAGTCATATCGCTAAGATGTCTGCAGTGTGGCAGTTTATAGTGATGTCTAGCGCTAGCACTGTGACATCATGCCACAGACATGTAGCATGATGTCCCACCAAGTCACATTATCATAAGGCCGACCAGTCCTAACACTAACCTCTTAATGCTGAACGCCAAGCGAGGCAGCTGTTAGTAGCATTTTTAAAAATCTTTGGCATGATTCGGCCGGGATCAAACCCATTACCTACCGCATCCAAGGCGGACGCTTAAACCACTAGGCCACCGGAACGTTGTCAGATAAGTCGTCGAATTAGATAGGAGTGCCACCGTTCGTTGTCTTCAGAATAAGGTGTCGCAACCTCGAGCAACGATCCGTTTGGAAGAACTAGGCATCAAACGAATTACTCTCCGAAGAACTGACAGACAAGGATTGGAGTGTTGAGACTGATATGCCAGTAGTTGTGATAAAGACATTTTGTGGTAGCGATGAATTCGCCGTGGCTCAGGTGACGCTCTACAGTTTTGTATTTAGCATAGGGTTAAAATTTTAAAGAAAAAGAGTTTCCCCGGGTTTCCTCACTAGTTATACTGGTTTTTTAAAAAAAGTGCTAGCTCTACTTGCTAATTTTCACTTCTCGAACTTCAGAGGTAAATTGTAAAAAAAAAGAGCCGAGAACGTTTTTTTTACATTTTATGTATTTTTTAATTCAGTCATAGCACTTTTAAAAGCTGGTATTATCTAGTTTGGCAAAATTCATTTTCCATATTTGAATAGCTGTCAAGAATAGTGTACTTTAGACAAATTTTGGTTGATTTTTGGAGCACAAGGGAGCAGTCATTTTAGTTCGCAGTGTCCTAAGCTCATTTAAAATTTTCAAAAGTACAATATCCAAAGAAATTTCATCCACATGACATGAAAGTAGTATATAGGTATGCCAACATTCTCTCCACTGTGCATGTTTAAAATGCAAACAACTTCACCTTACATACATCACTCTCTCAAAAGTACATAATAACTGGTGAGCGCCACCTCAGAAATTCGACAAAAATGAGTGGAAAAGAAGAAAGGACCACCGTGGGAAGAAGTAGCCAGATATGGTTTGCTGGTGAAAAGCCTCTGGAGTCAGTAGGACTAGGTAGATATATCGAACGCCATATTCTGTCGCAGATGGAGTCACAAGACAGTAAGAGGCATTCACAGTTAATCAATTGTTCCAAGAGAAAAGAGAAATGATATTTAACGGATACGATTCGCGAAGTGGAGGGCATCTTTGCATCAGTAAAACTTTACAGAAGATCATAAAAGAGAATTACTGGGTCGGACTACAGAAAGATGTGCGACTGTGGTGCCATTGATGTGAGTCATGTCCTGTGAGAAAAGAAAGTCCCCAGGAAAGAAAAGGAGAGCTCCAATTCAGATGATTGCGTCATGGATTCCAATGGAACGTATAATTGTTGACTTAGTTTATATTCTCGTGATTGCCGACTACTTTACAAAATGGACTGAGATATTATGAGTGCCTTGTCAGGAAGCTCTTGTCGCAAAACTGATGGTGGAGGAAGTCGTCACACGTTTTTGTGTGCTACGACAGGTTCACACGGATCAAGGCCAACAGTTCGAGAGTGAGCTCTTTTGTGAAATGTATCGACTCCTTGTAATCTAGAAAACTAGGACAAGTCCATACCGTGCGCAAGGCGACGGCATGGTGAAAAAGATGAACCGAACGCTAGAGGGCATGCTATCTACTTTCGTCGAAGAACGACAAAGAGACTAGGAAGAGCACCTCCCATACCTAGCGATGGCATACCGCTCTGCAGTGCACGACACCTCGGGTTTTACTCCAATTTCGTGATGATGGGGAGGGAGACAGACTTACAATTAGATGTTGTGTTTGGAAAACCGCCTAATCACCTGTTACAGTTGTTCGCATGAATGGATTCAACTATTAAAAGAAGATTTTAAATTTCACATCGTCTCGCCAAAGATTACTTGCAGTGTAACATGCTGAGACAGAGGTGATATTATGATAGCAAGTTTAGATAGGAGAGATTTCAGGCAGGCGATCTTGTTTTGTTGTTTTTGTCGAAAAGAAAAAGGGGAACTTCGCCAAAATTTTAGACATTGTTGTATGGGTCTTACGGAGTCATTGATGGATTAAGTGACGTTAATTACAAAGTTAAATACAGTAGATATGGGAGGCCTCTTCTAGTGCACGTGGATCGCTTGAAGAGGTATTTAGTACGTAATGAAGTCTCTAACGGAGCGAAGGAATTGGACTCCGATACTTCGAAATGTGTTGATAAGGATCAAGGAAGCAACTACCATGGGGTTACCAGTCTTGTTGAGCCTTATCCCATCAATATGGTATTGAAGTTGTGACAGAAATTGTCCCAGTGAACAACATCGACAATGGAGAGTCAAGAACAGCTGGTGATGAGCAACTCAGGAAATAGAGGAAACTACCCATGAAATTGGAAGAATTTTATGTGAAATTTTTGCTAATCTGGAAGAGTGAAGCAAATGGGTTCAGAACATTTCATGCGTTCAGAACATTCCTATGTGCAATTCGAATAAAATTGGGAAATAATGGCGCACCGTTTTACTCAAGATTAATTCTTTTGTGATTGTTTGATATTGTGCTTTTATGTGATTCAACTGTGATTTTATTTATTTGTTTAATTTCTTTCTTGACCATTCGTATGTGCGTGAAGCACATAATAGTGAATTGTTAAACGAGGAAACAGTATAGACTTCAATTTGCGTTTCGTTAAAGTTTATGATGTGATTTTAAATGTTTGGCGGACTTTGTAGCGCCATCTTGGTCAAACGATTCCGCCTGGGTATATAATACAGACCACCTGTGGTGTGTTAGTAAGTGACGTAGAATGGAAACGTCCCCTTCAGTGTAGCGGTATAACCACCTCGCCAGAGAAAGCACACTTGGTCGTATTTTATTGGACAGGAGAGAGCCAGGTTAAGGAAGCAGAAAAAGATAGGGACAAGGTCTTTCGCCGACCAACAGCCCGGTGATGCAAGTCAGCGACCCTGCAACAAGGCTCAGATCAAGTCGGCGAACCTGCGAGAAGTCTGCTACACATTTGGCGACTGAAGCCAAGTCGGTGACTCTGTGATCAAGGCGAGGACCAGAGGAAGACCAGTCAATGACCCTGTGCGATCCAGTCGTCGATTGAGACCAAGTCGGTGTCACAAGCAAGAAGCCAGGAATAAGACGGTATCCCGCTGAGGTAGAAATCTCACGCTCTGGATTGCCAGTCAGCAGAAGGTTTCAGCGGATTATCACTCCTAATACAAGACCCATCATAAAGAATCCAAGATAACGAGATTCGGAGTAATTGAGCCGAGAGAGTATTCCGCTACAGTAGCATCACCCGAAGGCAAGATTAACGAGTGGAGACCGTCTAAGTGAAGACTTTATTACTAGAAGCTGAACGCGTTACTCTTGATTTAGAGTAATGTTTATAGTAATGCTGCATCCCAAGCATGCGCTAGCGATTTAAACATAGCTCAACAGCCAACGGATACACAGTTGAGCTGTTCTGACAGGGATTACAACTGAAAAAATAAGTGTTCTGAAGGATTTAATGCTCTGGGTCAAATGACGAAGGATTTAACTTACCAACCGCGTTGATCAATTATTAACGAACGGACAATAATCCAAAATATTTCGGCGAGAAGATCCATTCTAAATCGTTCTCAGCACAGTTCGTCTCCGCTGTTAGAAATCTCAGAAGAAAACAAGCGAAGATTTACTTGTTTGTTAAGTTCGAGGCATGATTCGGAGTCCGTAAGGTCTCATTTGTGGTTTTTTTTACCTTAAAGATGACTAGAAGTGGAATTTTTACCGGAAGTGAAAAGAAGTTAGAGACTAATGTTTCAAAGACTGTTTTCAGTATGTGACCTTTGGTTTTGTCAATATCGAATCTAGACAGAACCCTAAGGAGAAATTGTAGGTCAACGTCTTGATCTCAGGGCAAGTAAATACTTTGCGTCTGTTATACCAGTTACATATGTAACTAGGGACAAAGTTTTAAAGGATATGCACACAAAATGATAAAGCTATGTAGGTGAACCAGGTGAACGTTACCAGAAGCAGTCACGCGCTTTCTGAAGATCTGCTACTTAAATTTGTTTGCAGGTTTTCAGCTCGAATTGCTCTTATTAAAGGGTGTCCAAGTGTTTTGAAGACATCACAGGACTGTTGTATCTAGTAAAAACGTATCCCAGAGAACGAATAGAAGCAACTAGCGCTAACATGCTTTGGGAGTGTTTCGAAAACAAAATTCTTTTAAAAGGGGCACCAGAATCTAAGTGTAATTGAAAACAGAACAAAATGTATTAATTCAAGCTCTCCTTATAATTCGCAAATTATATTTAATTATGTATCTCTACGATCCAATACAGTTTTGATATAATATCGGAGAAAAATTTCTAATTAAAAAAATAAGAAACAAAGTAAGTAATTTTTATTCCACGACATAAAGGCAGGACGATACACAATTTTCTTTTCAAAAGTTTGTTCTCTCTCAAGTACAACTATTTTTAAGAATGCAGTACCCTCGTGTCGAAATATGTCACACTTTGTACAGTTTTGACCTTAGGGCTACTGGGGTTATGAACATGAACTTACGTTGTTTTGTGGGTCTTGGAACTCGGGATGTCACAAATGACATTACAGATGTCTTGGTTCGAACCAAAGATATCATATTATACAGGCGACCACTCAAGATGACTCGAATAGAAAGATCATTTTTTATTTAAGTAAACATCTGGTCATAAGTATACCTGCAGCTACTGTACAGATTGTGTGAATATTAAACTTGTATATGTTTACAAGAGCAGATGAAATTACTGCAAAGTTGTACTTTTGTCCGCAGTTGGAGGCAGTTATTGCGCAGGGTGAGTGAAGATCAAAATTGATACACTTGCTATACAAGAGGGTTGTATTATAATTTACCGCTTCTGTCCACTGGAAAGATTTCTTCATTATATTGTTGTTGTTGTTGCTGCTGCTATTGTTGTTAATATTCTTGTTCTTCTTGTTCTTTCTTGTTCGTCTTGTTGTTGTTGTTCTTTTTATTATTATTATCATTATCGTTATTATTATTATTATTATTATTATTATTATTATTATTATTATTATTATTATTATTAGTAGTAGTAGTAGTAGTAGTAGTAGTAGTAGTAGTGGTAGTAGTAGTAATAGTAGTAGTAGTAGTAGTAGTAGTAGTAGTAGTAAACATTTTTTGAAATTGTAAAGAAGTTTAAAGTGAAATTTGCAATAAAAATCTTTGCGAAAGAAGCTTTCTTTAAGACCTGTCTGGTATACTCAGTGGTTAGAGATACCACCTCGGATGCTGAAGATCGCAGTGCAAATCCCGGCAGAGTCATACCAAAGACTTTTTAAAATATTGCCAGCATCTGTCCCACTATAAACGGTCACACTGCAGACACCTTAGCGATATGAATGAAACATTTTACGCTATGTTAAAAATCCAAATAACAAACACACACACACACACACACAAACACACACACACACACAACCGCTCTGGTGCTAAAAATACACGTATTGTACGTAGGATATAATTGTAAATATATTATTAATATATTATTAATCATGAGCTTGGAAGTTTTGTTCCCTTGTGCTTGACTAAATTGGAAATCCAATATCATAGGCCGGCAACTAGTAAAATACGTTGTTTCTCGAATGGTTTATGCGTGGCATCATTCGCACAACAAAAATGTCATTTTCTTAATGGTTAGATTGGAAACACCAGAATTGCCGTTATTGGTTGGTAGCTTCAAATTGATGACTTGAAAAAGGTATTCTGTACTGTCATTAAAATGGAGAATATTAGTAATCCGTGGAATCCTATTGTCATCCATTTTAGGTCAAGCAAAGCAATACGTGTATGGAATCAGTACACAATTAATAAAATCCGGTTCAGTACCCACGAATATAGTCCCAGTCTATTTTTAGATCACTTTTTCCTGTCAAAGTTTGGTGGTGATACTAGATCAGATTTTGGCATTCTTGGTAAGGATTTAAAGGCAATTGTTTACTCTTTAAAATGTGAACTTATGGTGTGGTTGTCTGTGTGTATTTCGGCGACAGTGCACATTGAGTAATAAGGTCATGGTGATGATCCGGAAGTGAAATCTGTGTTCCGTTGCCTGGTGTTTTGTTTACAATTCAGCCTCTCAAAAAAATGCAGGTCAACCCTTGACAAGAACTAAACCGTAAAGTCATCTTTGAAGGTATTTTAGATTAACATATGATTTGTATTGATTGTCACACAGTGGAAAGTTCAGTACTGAGGAACAAATGTAGAGACCATATAGTAAAATTAATTGTGTACTATGGCCTGTCAGTAAAAATTTGAAACTGATATAAATTTTTTTTATTATTAATGACATATACATGAAATTTTAATATGTTATGTATATTGACTTTATAAATATAAAAATGAATTAAAAGTAAAAAAATAACTTTAATTTTAAAAATTTAAATGAAATTTAAAAAACAATTAAAAAATAAAAAATTTCCACCAAGTATACACATATATAATATTTTTTGGGAATGATATTAAATGATATCAGCATATATATACTCCTACACCATATACAAGCTCAAATGATGGATATTTGTCAAATTGGATCAGAGAAAATATCTTTATTAGTCAAAATGAGACCCTCATTTAAAATACATGAAGACAAAATTCTACTTTGCTGTGTACGTTTAGGTCATTGAAACTATTTATTTGGGGTTCAAACAGTTAATTTATGTGTTTATGATGGCTGACTTCCTGAGTAACACATCTGCTTGTATAGCTATCAGTAATTGATTATAACCATAGTTATAGGGTATTTAGTGAGAGGACAGAGATGAAGACTTTATACTAGAACCTGTTCAAGTTCTCTACAAAATCATATTAAGCTGTCAGAGAATGAAATACAGGTCAGAGGGGTAAAATATACTTTATCCAGGTATATTTACCATTGCATGTAAGAAAACAGCAAAATGATGTAAGTTGAACACAGAATGCATTCCATTTTATTGTTCAGTTTCTTTAAGATGTTGATTGATGTAGTGCGACATTGCAGCCCAGATGATATTATGGGAATTCTCATGATCCATTTTGCTTTATGCATTATTATTGACTAATAATATTTGTTATCTGACACTTTAAAGATTACATAAGTAATATTCAAACAGATTATTTGAATTTAACTTTCTACAACTGATCCTAACATGGTTACATAGCTGACATGAACAAATATGCATATATTTTGTAATGTTTGGAATCAAAAGTTGACATTGTTAGGCTGACATGGTACCTATAGTGAATCTGTAAGGCTCAGTTTTGACTGTGTGCACTTAAAATATCCCAAGATGTTATTTTCATCATGAATATGCCTCTGTATGGTAACAATTTAGTACTTTGACAGAGGGCGGTATTGCAGCATCAGCTGATATTTGATTCCATTGAATCATTGAATCATTGAACTTAATAACTTGGTAGCCAAGACTCTTAAAAATAGACTAAAAATGTTCAAACAGATTATTTGAATCATGTTTGCACATGTGATTTTAACAAGTACATTGCATATGTCCCACACATGCAAATATCCATCCTTGTTTACAAGTTTTCGGGATGAAAATTTCACATTTAGTTGATGATATAGGATCTATTGGTACCTATAGTTGATCTGTGTGGCCACATTTTGCTATATTCACTCACAATATCTAAAATTGTTTTTCCTTCATGAATAGGATTGCATATAGTAATAAGTTTTAATTTGGTACATTGTCATTTGACTTTCCACTATACTGGTATGTATCAATGTTTGCACCAATGATCAAACCTCACCGTTCCAACATTGCCTTAAACTTTATGATACATACTCTACCTGATTAGTTATTTAACCTGTAAATGGCTAAATATGCTTGTAGAAACTTCATCTATTTTTAGGATGCATTTGTCACTTTAATACATGCCCAGTTTCTCCTTGCCTCATTCTTAACCAGATTTGTAATGACTGGGACAACATTTCACACCGCTCTATCTGTCTACCTCTTCCTGTCTCCAGAATGTTGGCACGTAGTTGGTTCTATACATCAGCCCCTCCCCATTACTTTTTATCGATTTGAATGCTAATTTATTAAGTTTACATGAAGTGAACTATTCATTCAGACATTATATTGTTTGTGTTACTGTTTTAAAACCAGTTATTGGATTTTTTTGGCAGTTTACTACCTCTTTGGTTGATTTTGCCTCTTGGTCGCTTTGGTTTGACACTCTTTACATCTCATGTGATTAGTCGCTTAAATTAAGTCTTTTTAATCTAACAAGAGTCCCCTCTTACGTCTAATATAAAGCATATTTGTCGGTTTAATTCGGCCCTTTTACATCCAATGTGACGTCTTTTGGTCGATTTAACTGGACCATTTTACATCCAATTTGACGCTTATTGGTTGATTTAATTGGACCTTTTTACATCTAATGTGATGCCTGTTGGTCGATTTAATTGGACCTTGTTACATGTAATGTGACGCCAGTTGGTCGATTTAATTGGACCTTTTTACATCTAATGTGACGCCCTTCGGTCAATTTAATTGGACCTTTTTACATCTAATATGACGCATGTTGGTTGAGTTAACTGAATCTTTTAATCTAATGTGACGCCTGTTGGTCGATTTAATAGGACCTTTTTACATTAAGGTTCATAGTCGGACTTTAACTAAACATAACACAAAAATTATCAAATTATACATTATAAATAGAAAAAAAAATTTCAATGCGATTACCACCTTCTTCAACCTAGGTTTAAGCCTCTTTGAATGCAATTTCCTGTGGCGAAACCTACTATATCTTTTCTCATTCCGTTTGCGCGAATATTACACTATCCATCAGACTTGTTTTCTACTGGTCTTTATCTCAACTTCATTATTCTGATTCATCACGAACGCGTATAGGACTGTTTGGACAAGTAGGTGCAGATGAAATTGCGTCAGACATACATATTACATTTCAGGCTATATAACAAAACGACCATGTTATATATTAAAATCTGATATGTTTTTTTCGAAATGACATCAGAAAAAAGAGATTTAAATGAGAAGTTTAAAAATAAGTAAGAAAACGAAACCTCCATTAATATTTGATCTTGATACCTTTGATACAAGTACACTGAGGTTATAGAAGTACAATGAATGCAGTAAAAAAATATATATGAAATAATCATTATAAGTTACCAAACGAAATTGTTTCTGTGTTACAAAATAAACTTTGTCGTATATAAAGTAGCATATCTATACAATGAAAATATTTCATTATCTGATTCTTCGAAGCAACAATTCTGGACGCACTCGGGTAACCTAAGTGTAGAAATTAAACTTAAATAATGTGACGTATTTAACACATTATTAGGGGGACTTCTATTTTGAATTTCTAAGAGTGCAGACGTGTTTTGCTGGAGCTCCAAGAAAACAAAGGAACAAAGAACTGTGCACAAAGAAAAGAGGAATATTTGAACACAAATAACAATACAGGATAACCAGATGTGAGAAAACAAAGGGTTACATCACCAAACAAAGGGAAAGTCAAAAAAGGAACATATTCTTTGAACTTTTGTGCCTTTTTACCTAACTACACAAGACAACAAAGGAAACCTGATTCTAACAAAGGAAAGGCGGAACTGTCCAGTACAATCAAATCGATTACAAGGAATACGGAGTACGGACAAGAAAGGACAAAGGACGGAAATTCTACAAACAGGTACCCACACACACACCACGCGCATACAAACAACAAACAACACATAAACAAATAGGGAAGGCAGCTAATTTCAGGAGCACAACACTAAATAAAAATGTCTCAAAATCTTAAAAAAGCATTCTCAGAACACCGGAGAATTAGGCAAGCCCAACAACGGGCAAACAGATTCGACCAAAAAATTAAGGCCCTATACGGAAACCATACATTCGGTAGAGCCGACGTTCAAACAAACAGCAATCTCCCTCAAAATCCTTCTTTAAGAAACTCTCAAACTAATAATAGTTATGAGGGGACTGCTTCAGCCACCACAAATCCCACCCCTTCCCTTAAACGAAAAGACCCCGAACGAGGTACAAACCATCAACAACACACATTAGAAACCGAAAATCCATATCCAAACGATCAAACGCACACACAAGAAATTGGCGCAAAAACAAATCAAACATGTACAGACTTTGGCAGCAACCCACACAAAAACTCAAACCTCGGGGAGGGGCGTATGGCATGCTTACCTTACACACAAAATAGAGGGGGAGGTGAGAGTACTACTATATATCCCAAGCAACAAATCCACAACCACAAAGAACAATATAGACCAATTAGGACGGCGGTACATGAAACTTGGGGAAGTATAAGCCGAAAAATACAAGATCCCGCGCCCACCACACACCTAAAACCCAAGGAAAGCAACGACAACAACATAACAACAAGAAAAATCAAATATGCACAAGACACACAAACAACGGGACCGTCCAAAACACACACTTTAACAGAACTTGAGGAAATAAGATACGCCTTAGAACACTCTGATCACACACACACACACACACACACACACACACAAATTCACAACACATTTATGAAAACACACCCGACTTTGAAGAAACTAGAATTCTACCCAAGGGCAAACAACCACTCCGAGGCCCACCTAAAGGGAAAAACTCTATAAACAATATGAACCCGTTACCACACATCACTCCAACCCTGACACACCAATGCACACTAGACTTACAACGAAAAAACCCAATTAAACGGAAAAGCATCGACACCTCACATAGTACATCAGAGAAAAAGCGCAAAACAGCGGAGCAACATGAAATCAACATTAATCACTCACAACAAAACATTACTCCCCCCGGCTCTCAATGTATAGAAAAGGATTACACATCCAAGAACAAAATTAAACCCAAAGACTACCACCCTAACTACCTAACTCTATTCCTACACTATCCCATAACACCTAACAAACAGCTGACAGACTCCATGATTATTTCAGAATTGCAGAAACACAAAAACGGACGCATACAAATTAAACATCCGAAGCCATCGGAAACTACCATACGATGCTTCACAGGTGCCCAGATCAGAGCCTACAAAAAGATCAAAGACATTAATGGCATTCCAATAAAAATATGCAATCAACATAAATACATCAATCTTACTAAACCACACCTACCAAACACAGCTACAACTACAACTAACAAACCAAAACAAAACAGTAAAACCAACAAACAAGGAGCAGATCTAATAATTTGGCAATGGAATTGCAGAAGCATATATCAGAACCACTTAGAACTCCAAGCCGCCATCTTAGAAACCACTGAAAAACCTTTCGTCATATGCATTCAGGAAACAAGGCTGCCTAGAAAGAAATCTGCTCTCCCCAAAATAAAAAACTACCAACAAGCCTACCTAAAACAAAGGAAAAACGAATCTAGGGGGGGAAGACTTGCCATCTACATACATGACAGTATTACACAAACCCAAGAAATTGAGATCGCAGAAACTGAAAACAACCCCTGCGAAATGATGGCAGTCCAGGTACAATTTGGTACACCATTCTATGAAATATACAACTTTTACATCCCCCCACAATCTACCACAAACCCCACCAACCCACTACAAAATATCATCAAAAACATCAAACACAAAGGAATCCTGTGTGGCGACTTCAATGCCCACCATCCATTCTGGGGAAGCAAAACGGCAAATACAAGGGGTAATCACATCTATCGACTCATCGATAACTCCGACATGATCATATTAAATGATTGTACCCCCACCAGAATGGATCCTCATACAGGGAAAATGAGCGCACTAGATCTGACAATTATTACCCAAATCTTATCCATGATACGCAGTGGAGAGTACTACACCACTCCACGTGGGGCAGCGATCACTTTCCCATACAAATCAAGATAAACACAAAACACAACCCGGACACAGACACATTCAAAGAAAACTGGAACTATAAAAAAGCTAACTGGGAGCTTTTTAAAACCAACCTACAGTGCACCCTGCTAGAAGAGTTACACGACCCAGACAATAACATCTTTTTTAACAACATCGTTACGAAACTCCATATGGCTGCTGACAGATCAATCCCAAAAACCAAACAACACCCCCAAAAATTCAACCTCCCCTGGTGGACCGAGGAATGTGGTAATGCCATTTAAGCCAAGAAAAAGGCTTTAAACAAGTATCAGCACAGTAAAACAGGAGAGTCATATATAGAGTACAAACGGCTTAAAGCCGTCACAGCCAGAACACTAAAAAACGCCAAGAAAAACTCTTGGAGACAATACTGCTCAAAACTAACACACCGAACAACTTCAAAGGCAATTTGGAATAAAATTAGGGCGATTAAAGGCAAAAACAACAAACAAAAACATATAAAACTCATTCCAAAACAAAACCAAACCCAAGCAGACACACTTGCAAAACACTTTGCAAATGCAAGTAGCAATACAAACCACAAAGAGAGCTTCCTAAAACAAAAAACAAGGCTTGAAACCCAATATCCCCACCTTTTCAAAGATCTATCTGCCCAAGACACATGCAACCAAGACCCCGTGAATGATCCTTTTTCACTCACAGAATGGCACCAAGCCATTAAAAACAAAAAACAAACTGCCCCTGGGGATGACTCATTAGGATATATTATGTACCAAAAACTCCCCACAAATATGATACACATCTCGCTAGCCCTAATAAACCAAATCTGGATTACGGGAAACCTCCCCACTAGATGGAAACAAGCCCTAGTCATCCCCATCCCCAAAGAAGACAAAACACCCTACTAACATAATCATATCGTCCCATTTCTCTCACGATTACACTATGCAAGATCATGGAGACCATGATTGTTAGCAGGTTAAAACATCACCTTGAATGTAATAACCTACTCTCAGAGAACCAAAGCGGATTCCGAGGAAGCCGCACTACACTTGACCAAATTCTACGACTCGAAACTGACATCAAATTAGCACTTAACAGTAAGAGGAAAACCAGCAGATACCTGATTCCAATTTTTCTGGACTTTGAAAAGGCTTTTGATCTAGTCTGGACCAAAGGGCTCATCTCTAAACTAAACAAATTCGGCATAAAATGTCGCTTGCACAGATGAATCGAAAACTTCCTATCAAATAGAAGGTTCAAAGTCCAAGTAGGGAAAGATACTTCTCAGCCGCAGGAACTAGAAAATGGGACCCCACAAGGCAGTGTGATTAGTCCCATCCTGTTCAACCTGATGGTAAATGACCTTGCCAATAATATTCACACACTAGTTGACATTTCTCAATTCGCGGATGACAGTTGTATATGGAAAGCTGGCAATCCAAAACATACTAAATTCATAAACCAAATACAAACCAGCCTAAATCCCATCGAAAATTGGACCATCAACTGGGGATTCAAAATCTCCATGATCAAAACAGTGGCCATTATGTTCGGTCCCCAAAAACGTTTTAAAGAAGAACCCCCCAAACTCTTCCTCAATGACTTGCCAATCCAATTTACCTCCCACACTGTATTCCTAGGAGCAACGCTAGACAAACACTTAACTTGGAAACAACACATTAACAATCTGGTCGAGCAATGCAACAAAGATATCGTCCTTTTAGGACACTTAAGAGGCCTTAAATGGGGCGCAGATCAAGACACCCTACTCTACCTCTATCGATCTCTAATCCGATCAAAATTGGACTATGCCTGCCAAGCCTATGATGCTGCAAATAAAACCTACTCAAAAAATTGGACACCATTCAATACAAAGCACTTCGACTTTGTACTGGCGCTCTAAGAAACACTTCCCTCGCTGAACTCCAAGCCCTTACAGCAGAACCCCCACTTCACCTAAGAAGAACAGAAATGTTACTGAAGTATGCAGCAAGAGTCACCACCCTACCTGATCACAATCCGGTCAAAAAGGCATATATCAAAAGCAATCGAACATTCTTCCCAATACGAGTCAAATACCCTCCAGCCTTCAACAAGGTACATACAATACTTAAAACTAACCAACTTTCCATCCAGGCTGAACAAAGGGTATATCATGATCCCACTCCATGGAAGAATCAAATCTCAAGCATCAACTTTGAGCTCAAGAATGTAGGGAACAAAAAAAAAACCCTGGAAGCTACTCACACACATCCAAAACTTGCTTAACACACAGTACTCAAACCACACTCATATATACACAGACGGTTCCAAGCAAAACACAACAAACATAACCACAGCTGCCTTTATAATCCCAGCAGTACAAATCATCAACAAAACAAGGATCACAAATGGTACCTCAATTTTTACTGCTGAACTCTGGGCGATCAATCAGGCAGTACGTTGGATACACAACCAACCTAACACCGAATTCCTAATCATTTCGGACTCCCTAAGTGCCCTACTAGCTTTAAATTCTACCAAACCCACAGCCAGGATTAAGCTCAAAGAAGATACGCTATATCAGATAAGAATGCTCAATTACAGCAATAAGGAAATTGAATTTCTTTGGGTACCGTCGCATATTCATCTCTTAGGAAATGACAAAGCAGACCATGCGGCGAACGAAGCCCTGTCACTAGACACAATTACGGAAGTAGGGTACTGTACCCGGAAAATCTATACCCAAATAAACAAATTTGTTAATAAACTGTGGCAAGCAGAGTGGGATACCAAATCAGCTCAAACGCAACTACATCGCATTCAGCCCCAAATAGAACGTCACATCAAATGGAAGTCGCTCCCAAACTTCCGACACAACCACCTTATAAATCGTCTCAGGACAGGGAAAACCAATTTAACTGACAGTCTAGGGCAAGACCTAACCAACCAAACACAAATCAAGGAAAACTGCCCACACTGCCAAACGAAGGAAACCTTACACCATATCTTCAATGTCTGTCCTGTATACACTCAAATGAGAACTGAATTCATCCAAAAACAGAGGCTGCTTAAAGCCCCATACTCGTACCCAGAGTTCTTCAACACCCAAAATAAGAATATAACAACAAAACATAACATTATCAATTATCTCATTAATATAAACAAAACAGACATCATATAGACGTACGAGACTGACAAAGATAAAATCCGAACCCACTATCTGGCCTTGAATCCATTCAAACCAGGGGAAAAGCATGGACACAAAAACCAAAATATGCAGCAAAGAGGAAACGAGAAGTTTGGTGGAAAGACCTCAAAAAACCAGAAAGTGAAGTACTTTTCAATGTCTAACCAAACAATAACTTGATGAGTCACAATCAGAAAAGTTCTTAAAGATAAATCACCCTCATAACTAACATGCAATATCACAACTAACAAAGCACCAAACACCCCAAAACAAGGAAATCCGAGAAGATATCCCTTGACAACACGTACACTCCCTTTGGAACACGCAGCTTACCCCCACATACAGACAAATACACAAACCAGAAGATCCTGGAAAAGCATAGCAGACCAAAAATAGCCCAAAGAGGATGACACCCCCCAGGAAGGAGAGGTAAGTTCCGACCGTTCCCTTAGTCCGAAAAACGATACAATGCGATTAGGCCCCAACCATCACCCTAGGCCGGAAAACGATAAAGAGCGATTAAGGAATGGACCCTTCCATTACCTTACAAACCTAAATCCCCATAGTCGTTTTCACGATAGGGGGATCATGAAAAGATTACAATTTCAATCTAGAAGCCATACCAGTATGCCCAAGGCAGAGGCCCGTACCCGCTCAATCCTGGTCAGCAGAAACGATGCGCCGGAACTAATGCAGGGAGCAGTCCGGATAATACCACCACGAAGACCGAGAGAAGAAAAATGTTCTCATACAGCCCTAACCCAATCATCCCCATAGTCGTTCTTACGATAGGGGGATATAAGGAAAAGACTACAATCTACAGCCCAAAACAAGCCGACATCACACCAGCCCCATCAGCATCCACCGGAAATTGGAGCCGAACCCCAAGAGAAGAAAAACAAAAGGATAAACGAAACAACAACAGAAAACAAGGAAGCAGACTACAAGAACAAGAGTAGGAAGATGCAGATACCAACGACACTGTATTACAGATGAAAATAATAACGTCAGATGCCCTACACCAACAGAAATACAATTTAAAAAAGTGAAAAGGAACAGTATAAACTGACAAAAACACCTAAACCAACCTACCAGTATAATCCAAAAGCTGCCTGCACAAGGAGATCCAGTAGAAGAAAGAATTCCAGCCCAAACTACCTCAACGGTAGCACAGAAAAGATTAGTTTCATTGCCAAATAAAATTAAAAAATCAAATCAAGGATAGTTAGACAGCTCCAGCTATCATCCAAAAAACCCCACTCCTCCACGCACACAAAATAAATGATACACTACACCACAATCAAGGGTTACGCAAACACAAAGCCATACCCCCAGCGTACCCAAAAACCCCTCCCCTGGAACGGACAAAGCAAATGCGTCAAGAACAGGCCAGGTCACGCGATCAACTGTTCAAAGCCTCAAAACCACTGTCTTCACTTTGGCACTGAAGACAACCGGCCCAGATGTGATCCTTTTGGAATGGCGATCAAAATTACAATCCATAAAGAATTAAACCAATACGTGTTAAAATAGCGGATAAGTGACGGACACCTAGACATTGGCTAATTCATTTAGAACATTATAAGTACGCAAAGTACGCAAAATTCCAAATAAACAAACAATCTTCCAAATTCACAACTCTGGAACATTAGGACAATTGCACAGGTGGCTAACACACTATTGATATAAGGACACCCGTAGGCAAAACTGGTTGCATTTGATCAATAAAACCCCCTAACTGAAATAAAGTTAGGGGGTTATCTTCTTTGGGCTTTAGTGTGGGGAAGTAGCGGGGGGCGGGGGAGTAGGTTGCGGGTCTGCCATTTAGGATCGACTGGTTAAGTTCTGAATGGGAAAGGTCTAATATAAGGGTCAGATAAGGGCCAAGCTCTGAGGCCCGGCGTCCTTCCGAGGGGAAAGTAGACCAGACCGGGACTACAAGTTACCCCCCCGGAAGATACGCGGCCCAGCCCGAGGCTAGAACAAAAGTGTCAGCACTGTACACAGGTGAGCCCGGCCCCGGAAGGGGGGGAGGCCACTAGCCCTTCTCAGGGCTTATAGTCATAAAACACGAAAGTGTATACATGACTCTAATGCATAAAAAAGAAATAAAGAAAGAAACACATTACTGGAGCTGATGTTAAAGATACGATATTGTATATAAGTATATTTAGAAAGTTTAGAAACACTTTACGCAAAATATCCAAAAATGTTTTCTACTCGATATGAAATTATTGGCGTAAGTTAGACCTGTCTTAATACAAAATGAGCATTATATTGTCCCTCAGACAACATTGTGATGTAACGTATTGTTCTCCAATGACGTAAATAAACAACACCATTGCCTACACAGACCGTTCGGCTCATAGGTCAAACTCACTTTGAGATTTTAAGTTAGTAAGTTTTGTATTGAGTTTGGCAGCAGAAAGAGAATATAAAATAGTCACAATAGTGTTCTGGAATTGCAACATAAGGACATGAAAAGTCATATTATACGTTACGTTTTGCCAGTTCCTTAAATATAGACGTACAAACAAAGCAAGCGTTTCTGAAAGAAAGTGACCGCATTATTAATTGCAACAGTTTACATTACTAGTAAAATTCAATTTGCGATAGTAACATAAGCAGTAGCGTTTTTAAATCTACAAATGCATTAGTGTCATGCCCTAACTGAATGATCTCATTTTAAATACCCATCAATCAATGGAGGGGAAAACTTCATTGGAAATCACTAATGTTTTGTATCTATCTATATTTTAAAAAAGAGTAGAATATTTAATCATATCTAGTTCATGAATAATAACAACTGACATTTCAAATGTTCGGAATTTTACTTATTCAACTTCATCGTTGTCTAAATGGTTAATTTTGAGACCATCTCGTAACTTTAGGAAATGAACAATACGTTGTCGTTCTTTGTCCCACGTGAGCTCCAGAGATATTAAATGCCCTCCGGTACGTTATGTAAAACAAAATGGTTTCGATCAGTCTAGTGTTATGCAATTATGATGTAGTTACGTTTGAGCTAAAGGTGAATAGGTTATGCGAAGCAACTCGAAATGTCAATTGTGTCCAATTATCAGAAAACACCATCAAGAAAAAGCGCTTTGAATTTTTAAATAAGCAATCAAAATTCAGAAAAGATACAAATATTCATTTTCAACATAAAATTAAAATGTTTTAATTTTTTCTACACTGAAAGGTATTTTGTATTATTTTCATATGGTGAGAGAATAAAAACTTGTCTTTATCTCAATTTCTTTATTCAGATTCCTCGCTTACCCATCGGAAGCTGTCATGTTATCAATTGCAATCTTATCAGTTTTTATCGAAATAACAGCAACAAAAAATTTAGGTGAGAAGTTATAACATATAAATAAGAAAAGTAAACCTAAAACAAGAATAGAACTTGATACTTTTGATAAAATACATTGAATTCATAGTAGTACAATGAAAGCTCTGGAAAATTCAAGATATCATCAAAAGATCATTATAAGTTTCCAAACAAAACTGTTGATGTGTTAAAAGATAACTTGTTCGTTTATAGTACAGTCAAGTATATACATAATCTATACAATGAAAATGTTTTATTATCGGATTTTTAGAAGCAACAATTATGGACGTATTCGCTCTGAATTGAGAGTATTTTTTTATTTAATTCTTAAAACGTAAGCGTAGAGATGAAAAATAAAATTAAATCTTATGTATTTCACACTTAATTTGAGGTCATGTTAAAGCCAAGATCTCATTTATAAGTATATTTTGAAATTTTAAAAACACTTTACGCAAAATATACAAAAGGTTATATACTATATAGGAAACCATTGACATATTGGATATCTCTTGGAAATGGCCATTACCATTGCCCTTGACCCTCAGACGACATTTTGATGTTACGCATTGTTTTCATATTACGTAAGTAAACAAGGCTACTGCTTGCTCGGACCGTTTGACTCAATGGTTGGCCTGGCTCTGAGTTTTCATTTCAGTAAGTTAGTAAGAATTGCTTTGAATTTGGCAGCAAAACGAAAATATGAAACATTCACAATAACAGTTCTGAAATTGCAATATAATGACTTGAAATGTCCATATTTTACGTTACTTTTTGCCATTCCTTAAAATATGGACGTACAAACAAAGCAAAGACAGTGACTAATATCAAACGGTGGTGGCATTGACGTTTCAAGAGAAGCAAGGGCGCCATCTGGTAAGCGGTTTGGCCACAACTCCACCTTATGGCGTAAGACCACGGTGAATCGTGTTTTCTGCTGTTTTTTAACACACATTTCTCTAAAGTGGGTTAGAGAAGGTTTAAGTCTTGTGCATCAGGATTGTATTATAATAATTGCAACTGTTGGATCACTAGTATAATTCATTTTGCGACAGTAAAATCAAGAATAATGTCTATATTCTGCAAATACATTAGTGTTATGCGCTGATTGAATTACCTAATTTTAAATACACATCAATCAGTGGAGAAAAAAAATTATGTACGTTATGTCAAAAGACAAGTTTAGACTAGACTAGTGTTATGCAATCAGAGTGTGTCCTATTATCAGAAAACAACTTAAGGAATAAACACTTTGAATATTTCAATACGCAAGCAAAATTCAGAAAGGATACACATTTTCATTGTCAACATAAATTAAAAATTTCTAAAATTGCTTCACTGTTGACAGGCATTTCGCATTATTTTCATTTGGCCAGAGGAACAAATATATTAGCAGTTATAATAGTAATGAAAGGAAAATATTTAGCGCAAAATGATGTTCAATAAAGTCGGCCAATTTGAAATTTCATACATCTTTATATTTGGAGAACTGTCGTATTTGTACCCGAGTGTATTCGACACTGACCTCAGGAAAAAGATCTCTTGAAATCTCTATTATCTCATGCCATGAAGAGTGTTTTCATTTTATTAAGAAAGCGTCTCTATGACATCTGAATCCATATAGTAATATAATTTGGATAACATCAACACCATTTTGGTCGTTGTAGTAGTAGTAGTAGAGAACCGAACTCAGGGCGTCAGTATGAGAATCCAGCATTCAAACACTAAGCTATGTCATTTTTTTCACATATCCCTGAGGAGTACTTGTTGCTTATTTGTACGTTTATTGTCATCTAATATGACAGCATACGCCTTACTCTTTAGTCAAACAAATTCAGTAACGGGCATAAACACATATTTGTCTTTTATTTTTCTAAAGTCTTTCTTATTTGAAATATCTTAAAATCCCTACATGCAGGAAAATCTGATAAATTGATAACATTTTTTATTATCGTAAATCTTCTGATAGACATTTGCAAATTATAAAAATCCAGATAAATAATATGATTTGATTCTTATCATAATTTTTCAGATATTGGTTTTTAGCTACTGCATATTTTTTGTGATAACGCTAATTCCACCCCTGATACCTTTCTCGATAAAGTTAAACATATTGACATATGTTAAGAGATTCAATTCTATCTGACTCGATTTTAGTAGATCGTTCCAAGACAGCCCGGAAGAAAAATAATGCCAACAGGGGTCTAATCAATAATTGATGTAGCTTACGTGACAAAAACTCCTAAAACATCTGTTACCAATAAAACATCTGTTTTCAAATATAAATTGTGATACTCACCAATTGTTTACAACTAAACTCATTCCACATATATTTTGTGCATAAATGTACTCGTCATCTTTGATATTTTCATTTTTGAGTTACGAGCAAAATTTATCTTTATCGGGAAGATAAGTTTCATGAAAGATACCTTTTTCGTAAGATTGACATAGTTTACACCAAAACAATTTCGCAGATTATTAAAATGCTACAACATTTAACAAGCTCATCAAATGATGTTGTCATAAATTGGAGACTGTCAATAAAGCGTAATTTACCGAGCGTCACCGAAATATACTTTTTAAAATTATTTGGAATACATTATATTAGGTTTTTTAATTTTAGTTTAGCTTTAATATTTTCATCACCAAAATCTTCTACAGCGAAATGACAGGTATAGCCACGAAAGTTATGTAATACTATAGGAATAAAATCGGGATCATGAAATTTTAAATTACAACCGTTATTAGCTGCTTCGCGATATTGGCTGGTTGAATGTTAATAAGCTCGTACCTTATCACAGACTCCGTTAAAGTCTCCCAGCAAACTTTCACATATATGACGATTAACTGCTTCCTCGAACTCGAGTTGTTGTTTATACGTTATTTTCATCAGAGCTGGTTAAAATAATCTGTTAGAAATTTTTATTAACTTCGTCTATTAAATATTTTAGTAATCATACGCCTGGATTTTCACTTCTATTTAACTTTATTGGAGTTGAAATGTATCGTAAGCGCAATAAACGACTTTATAAACTATTCCTCAGGGAATTTGTTGTTGTTCTAGTTTTCGGATTATTTTTTGCTCCAGCCACAAGAACAAGTAATCACTCAAAAATCAGTGTAAATAGCGAAAGGAATATTCAGTTTATGATCAGTTTATGATCGTAATTGTTAAATTTTAGTATTTTTCTTTGTCGCCTGGCATAGTTATTTTTGAACGTTGACACAGTATTTGAGATCATCTTGCAATATTTTGAGGCCAGAAAATCTATACAGACATTTATAACAGAAATATTTGTTTATTTTTAATTTTACTATACTCTACGCCAAGAAAGCCGTTACAAAATTTTTAATCCAAATTAATGTCCCTGATAAAATAATAAATAAATTGTTTTTTGTTTATCAGTTTCTAAGATATTTATCGGGTAAACATTTTCTTTCTCAACTAGTCCGAAAACATTTACTGAGACTGTTTTGTTTTTCAAACTTTTGTTTATGAATTTCCTCTGCTAAAAAGTTAATGCCATTAAAATTTCATTCGTCTTTGTGAGACAAATAATTGTTAACGGGATCATCATTGTGTTGTCCTGGAAATGTCGCAGAAAGAATAGACCATTGAAAAGTTTTGTTATCGTTTTTTCTTTAAAGAGAGATCGACGTACAAACTACCGCGAAGAACGTTATATTTTTCTGTGAGAAATAAAACTTCTTTTGTCCTTTCAAATCTACAACTTGACCCATATGAAGTAAATTCTTCTAATTTTTTAAAATTTCTTCATGTATTTAATAGGCAACTGTGTCCACGTTCGTTCCAGTTAACATTTTCTCGATTTTACAGTTAAATATGTTTCCGAAATTTTACTATCAAAGCCTTTTGTTTAAAAAATTATATAAAACATATCTTCAACAGCGTGTAACTTTCATAGAATCGTATGATATTGAACTATAAGTTTCATACTTTTATGATCAGCATGTTCTTGAGCTATCAAAAGTTGCAAAAGATAAATAATTTGTGGATCTAAAATTTTCTAAAATATTTGATCATCAAGTGTGTAACTATTATTATAACCTGAAAATGCTGAAGCAATTTCTTTTATCAGATTTGATAATGCTCTTTGTACACATATGTCGGATTTTTAGCAATATATATATATATATATATATATGTATATATATGTATATATATATATATATGTCTATATATATATATATATATATATATATATATATATATATATATATATATATATGTATGTATATATATGTGTGTGTGTATATATATATATGTATATATATATTAATATATATATATATAAATTGTATAAGTTCTGCTGTCTGAACAGACAAGTAAATTTCTGAAGGATTACATTCTAGTTTAGTAATGGTTGTGATATGACAGATTTAACTGATTATAAGTCAAGTAAAAATGCAAACAATAAGATTATCCTTTGTTGTAACATATCTCTGCAGATCAGATTACAATTCTCATTCTTCTGATTACTCCTGTCAAAATGCATAGACCCATATATATATATATATATATATATATATATATATATATATATATATATATATATATATATATATATATATATATATATATATATATATATATATATATATATATATATATATATATATATATATATATATATATATTCTTAATATGAGATATAGAAAACCCTTATAGTATATGAACAAAAATAATTGAGATATCTACCATTGACTGCGGAGGAGCATGAAACTTATCACGCTCATCCAATGTAGAACTTATATCCTGCAAATGCACTTGGTTCTGTTATCAATATAGAATAAAAAAATCTGTTGGCATATCAACACAAGCTGGGGTACAAATTACAGAAAAAGTCTACAATACAGAAAGTATTAAAATGTTTAGAAAATATTTTTTTTTATACTTTACTTCGCTACGATATTCCAGGACAACGAGTTTACAGAGCAAATAGCGCAGTTGCTGATATTAATATTAAAAATTTAGAATTACAAGATGAATTTCAGCATCACCCATATTTGATTTATGTGAAACAAATGATAAGGGAATTATTAGACACACAAAAACTAAACTGTTGCTGGAAATTTACGAAATAGTGGATGTATTGATGTTTTGATAAATTAGCAAAAACTGGTCAAACTCATTATATGTTATATAGGTTTGTATTTGAAACTTTTATCGGTGCTATTCAACCCGAATTAGTTATTGATCATACAATTAGACGAATAGTTTATTATTTTGTTTTTAATCATATATATTTTTGTACCACTTAATGGAATTCCGAACGAGTCAAAAAATTGTTATCAAAACAGCTACCCAATATGTGCCAGATCCGTCATTAAAACCATGTATATTTATAACTCATGGACCTAGAGACGCTAGCGTCTCTAGCGATTATGTCGTTTGCAATGGAATTGCTGGAAAAGTCTTATTAAACTCTTATATTTCTTCAAGTATATCAAAGTTACTTAACGCAAGCTACTTATTCTCCTTGTTCCTGGCAGCATTAGTTCTCGTCCTTGACCTAACAGACCTGGCAATAGACTTTCCGCCAATCCTGCTAGTAATGAGTCTATTGGAACAAATCCACCTTTTCGCATCGGTCTTGTCTTTTTTTTACCGCTTTTTGTCTGAGCATTATATTTAATCTTTAGACAAATATTAGCAATTTTGTTACCATCGACATTTATACGAAAATTTTCCATCACACTCAACGTTCTTTCTCGTTGTGCCAGATATTGTTCCAGACGGTGCTGCTAATCCTAATGTATGAAACACTGGCAAAATTTTAGGTATTAACGTTCTAGCCATTAAAGATGGTGCCGGACCGAAATAGTCACCTTCCACGGCGATGCGGTGGGCCATCACATTTATTTGTGCATGACTTAAATTTAAAACAAAATGTATGCTTAGGTTACATTTATTTATTTGGTTTTTGGTTAACATTAATTTTGTTAAAGTACTTAAACAACCCGTGTTAGGGTTGACCTTAAATGAAACCCGCCTCTTTTTTGCAACAGCTGCTGATATTTTGTTTTACTTGGACATCATTTAATTATATTTATTTTACAATATTTTTTGTCATTGTATTAAAGTTGCAGATTAAACTTGGACTGACATTTTACCTCCGACAGAGTCAATTGTAACAAATCTGTCGCTTATTGTTAAGGCATATACGTCTAACTCTGCTGCTGAAGCTGCTGTGAGTGTCCAAGTAATTAATTTTAATATAATTTGTGCTGTCTACATATAACTCTTTGCTTACTAACAGAAAAATATTGGATAATTTGTACGAAATTTTTCAACTGATATCTGAGAGCCTCCTCCAACGTCTTGATATTTCTGCACTGCAGATACATCTACGTTCGAATAATATTTGTTTTAGCGTCATCTGCAAAATTACAATCTATCACTCGTTCTGGATATTGTTTTGAATTTATTCTTTCGTATATTCGTCTAACATTAGCGTTATTAAGTATTGCATTATTTTGTTGTCGGTTTTGACGTCGAGCTTGTTGCTGAAATACAACAAATAATTGACGCGGCAGCGGTTCATTTCATGTTGTTGTAACTCGCCATGTGTAGTCGGTGGTATTCGAAACTGTTGTTAGATATATTCTTTGTTGCTGAAAAGAAATTATATTCAAATGGTTTTTTTTGCAGCATATCATTTAATTCCGCCATTTTAGTGATTGACGGAAAGTTTGTTTATAATACATTTTAAATTAGCTGCTCCAGTTTTGAGCAAACAAATATTTTGTTCTGCTTGTTCTAAATTAAGTGTATGCTTAACTCCACGAAATACTTTATTGTAATCGTGATAAAAACAGAAAACATCATTTTAATATGACGTGAACCTGCTGCAAGTGACTTTTTCTTAAAATAATCATTACTGTAACGTTTATTTCTTACGCCAACTGCGTTATTAATGAAAGCTATCATTCCAGTTCTGTCAACAATTGCATCTGGTGGTGCTATACGAAGATTATTACAAGCACCAGTAAGTGGGGTTTTTATAGCATCTACATCTGGTGGTGCTATACCTAAAAATTAGCATTAGCAATAAGAATATTTCTTATATTTGCGACGTCTGCGACGGCGTCAGCCCCAACCGCTAATGCTGCTCTTAAAATAAATTCATTTACCACAGGAACTGCTGCACCACAGGAACTGCTGTACCAACTTCGGCATCCTTAAACCACATCATCTTAGTTGCAGTTGATTTAGAGTAATCATCGGAAAACGAAATAGTATTTAAGATTTTACTTGCAACTTGTGACCTGAACTGTCTTCAAAAGTTTTATTGGCCAGATGATATCAAGCGCCTATAAATAAGAACCAAACATTATTTATAAGAGCTACTTCTGCTCCAGTATCAACTGCAACAGGTGGATTAGCTGCTGTCGTAATCTGATCACAAACTTCCAACATTGCTGTACAATGAAGCAGAAATACGACCTCGTCTCGAGTATCAAATGTTCTGACGCTAGCCTTATTTTGCTCGTAGGAATTTTCATCGAGATATTCAACATATTCAAATTCTGTTACTGTGTCGTCTGTATCATAAGTTTCTGATAGAGATAATTTTTAGAAACATATTTTTATTCATTAGGTTTTTTTTAAAAAAATTCTCATGAACGATAGCGACGCTATTTCGGCGCTGTTACTTTAGATATCATTTTTTTAATAATTTGTTCTCCTCGAAGTGATAAAATGTTTCATTATTGTTGTTATCATTGCGCGCTGTGTTTCTTTTGTTGGTGCGATTGCTGAAAAAAACTTGTTTTATTGACGGCATACCGCTTTGCGGGAACCTTTTTTTATCAGATATTATTTGTTCCACAGCAGTTCGAGCAACAAATGCAGCTCCAGTTGCAAAAGCTTTTGATGCGTCAAGTGCAATTGACACAAGTTTATTCTTGGAGCATTTTCTATACTGAAAATAGCAAATATATTTCCCCAAAATCCTCCTACTATTTTCTTCGATAAACTTTTTTGTTTGATTATATCTGAGGTTGCATAATTTTATTGTCTTAGAAAATATGTTTTGCTCGCGCAAGGGTATGTTATAAGTAACGACTTTATTATTTAAATCTAACCGTCATCCAGACTGATCAGTTAATTACATATTTACTTCTGTTATTTGAATTTTAACATTTAACGGATAATAAATAATATTACGTGGAATAATTTACATAAGAGAACTTGACATAACTTGTAATCAAAAACTGTATGTCGTTTCTCCTTTACTGTCTTTAGGTGAGTAAGATCCAGATGCAATAGAGCAATTTACGAATAGTGTCTTTACGTCAGTGGTGCGATACTCGTTGGCTATATAAAAACTAGTTATTAAACCATTTTTACTGTTATTCTGACTGTCAACGTGTTATAATTTGACGTTAGCTCAAAATCGTCTGCAACTCCTTTACTTTTTGTCATCAGTTCCTTTATTGTTTTATTTAAATCAGATTTATTGTAGGCTCCCTGCGGAGTTTTAATTGGTATCCAGTCTTAAAATAGTCAAGAACGGTGATCACAACTAGTAAATACAAATTCATCATTTACTCCAGCTTTTACATTAACCATATCATTCCAGCAAGTGCAGGCAATAATTCCAATTTCATGTTGTTTTTCAATATCTAGTTCTATTGGCGAAATATACTTGACTAAAAAATTTGCGCTATCTTTATAATATGGACCAGAGTCTAGTAATAATGTGGCTGACATTTATTATTATATTTTTATAAAATTATATCGCCGCGATTAAGTCGCGGTGTAAAGTTTAGTATTCGTCAGTTGTTAATAAGTTTTTTCATCTCAAACTATCAAGCATGTCAATAATTTCATTGTCAATTTCACCACCAACATGTCCAGCTAAATTCGATGATATCAGTAACATTAATCTGCCTATCAGTTCAGTAACTGATGCGAATATTCTAACTCCTGTCTAGTTTTCTTTTTTTTTCTTGTTCTAAAATTTTTGTAATCGATCATTATCAAAATGTTCAAGTAAGTTTTAAGAGTATATCCTTTTTCAACATATTTGTTTTCTCCAAACATTTTTGCAGTATTTCTAATAACACCAGCAATAACAGCTCTTTGATGAAGTTCTTCAAAGTCTTTTACTGTTGCTGCATCAATTTTTTGTAATTTAATGTAATTATAGTAATTTTGATTTTCGTAAACTATCGTGTCTAAATGCTTCGTACTTTCTTTTATTTTTTCTAATTCTGCAATTTTTCGTCGCCATTAAATTCATCTTTGTTAACACCATGTATTCTGACGTTCTTAAAGATATACATTTTTATTAAATCTTCATATTCATTATCTCTTATTTTGCTATATACCGTATATTTAAAATTCATATCCAAATCTCTCTCTCTCTCTCTCTCTCTCTCTCTCTCTCTCTCTCTCTCTCTCTCTCTCTCTCTCTCTATATATATATATATATATATATAGTTACGTTTATGTAATTTAATTGCATGTGTATTAGTTTTAAATTCTCTTCTATTGTATTTTTATTTCATTACGTTTTTGTAATGATGACTTTATTCACTGAATTTGACTTTTTTCGGAAAATTTAATTATTTGATATGACCTGATAAACGCATTGTAAATGCTACATTTGTATTTTTAGATGACAGTTGTTTACCATGGTTATGAATTCACAAACATTGAGGTAAAAATCATTGGTCGTAATCAAGGTCATTCTTGACATGCGTCAGCTCAGCTGTAAACAAACATTTTAAAATTTTTTTTTCCAGTTTGGGAATAATTGATTCTTAGTGTGATGATTTGTTAGCAGTCTTTCAATCAATCACAATAATATAATCCAAGATGTTCTTGTCTGAATTCACCATAATTTCAAACTAATGTTTCTGCCCAAGAATATTTTTTAAGTGCACTTTTTATTTCCACTGAATATTAATTTAAATAATTTCATCCAAGTTAGCATCGGAACACAGCAATAAGATCGATTCTGCCTTAAGATGTTAATTCAAGAAGAGTAATTTCTCAAGTTGACAGGATCATAAGCCCCTCTACCTGACCTAGGTCACATTTAGCATTTTTTAAAATACTATATCCCTTTAGTGGAATTCTCCATTCTAGAGCACTCTCTGTTGTTTACAAGTTAAAATCCTTCGCTAAAATTATGATTAAATTAATGATAATTATAATGTAATAAGTTTGGAGTACGCGAATTAAGAGGTTAGTGTTAGAACTGGTCGGACTGGTGTCAGGATAATGTGACTGGGTGGGACATCATGCTACATGACTGCGGCATGATGCCCCAGTGCTAGACATCACTATAAACTGCCACACTGCAGACATCGTAGCGATATGACTGACAAATTGTTAAAGCTACGTTAAAAAATCTAAAAAAAGTCTCTCTCTCTCTCAAGTTCTTTTTCTAACCTTCTTTCAATTGGTCCTGTTGCTTCTGCTAATCTTTGTGGAAGTTCCAGTGGATCATTCAACAACCTTCTTAGTTCAACTTGTCTTGTAGCAGGATGAATTATGTTTGCTATAAGTTACTCAGCTTTTCTTTTCTCTCCGCATCAGATCTAGCAATAATTATTCCAGCATCTGCTTGTTGTTGTTCTTTAACTAGCTCAAGTTAACCTTTATCTTGTATTTTTCTAAGTTTTTTCTGACAGTGGTTTAGTTTCAGGTTGTTTTTCATGTAAAGCTTCAGTAACTGGTATGAGAGCGGTTGTTGCTGTTTCTGCTGCAGCCACTTGACCACGTCTTGCTTGTTGAACTAACTGCTTATATTTTGCTTCAGATGGTACAAGTCTTTTAAAATCTTATACACGTTTTCTGTACATCTCTGGCTTGTCTATTGATTATATTCTAATTTCAATAAACACTACTGTAGATATTTTTCAATACAACAGTATGTTAGCAGATACTTTGCCAATAAAAGTCAGCAGATATGAAAAAAATATCATAAAATATAGTTTTTAACAGCAGTGGATGATTAATTTTGTACAACTTCAGAAATTTCGTTATCAAAAGGTGTTTCGGGTATATTGTTAATAAATGTTAATAGATTATCTGTCCAACCTCTTATTCGTTCGTCATTTTCAGTCACGAATAACCATACTGATCCATAGTTTGGTGATATATGGTAACCGACATTTTTAATACAATTACTTATTATTTCATTTGCTCTGCTAGTATAGCTTGAGACTGATTTGATTGAATTATATCTTTTAAAACATATGTTTGTCAAATCAAATCCAACATGGCTGATTGAATGACAGAATGACATTATATAATATTTTATTGTTCAATATGAAAAAAATCTATTGAGCTAGAATCTCTTTATGGTTTTAAATTATTTTCATTTTCTGATATAAGCGGGTGGTTTTGTAGGGAGAGGGAATCTGTGAGGTGATAAAAAAGATGTCATGTCAGAATATATTTCTTTTCAAGGGGTGGTGGTTTCTGAACTAGAAATCTCTTTTGATACAGAAGTATCATCTATATATGCTACTATTTATTTACGTAAATGCATCTTTAAAAAAATCTACATAAACTTTGATTTACACCTACATTTGTAAACAAAACACAAATTCTCGAGTGTTGGATGAATCCGTAAGTTTGGCTTATCGATGTACGTACTTCATAGATATGTTCACCTAACTCGCTTGAAATAAAGATATTTATCTTGCAGCTAAAACAGAGTTTGCCACTGACCCGTGTAAATTACCGCCAACGCACATCATTCTTCAAATTATCGAGATGTAAAACAATGCGTTCAATACCTCTGTTATATAATACTATAAAAATTGTTTTTTATCTTAAACAAAATCCCAGATATGCAACCGACCAGTTATGACTATACAAGCCGTATAAGTCTGCTGAAAGAGTTTCATATTTCGAAAATTTCTCAAGTTAAAGTGTTTCTTACAAAACTTTTAATTGCCCAATGGACTAAGTTCGGGACAATCTTGTAGCTTTAGGAAATGATCAACTCTTTATTATGCTTATTCAAGCACGAGGTCTCAGAATGATATTAAATTCCCTCTGGTATGTTTTGTAATAAGAAATCGTCTGATATGGAATCAGTACACAATTAATAAAATCTGGTTCAGTACCCACGAATGTAGTCCCAGTCTATTTTTAGATCACTTTTTCCGGTCTAAATTTGGTGGTGATACTAGAGTGAGATTTTGGCATTCTTGGTAAGGATTTAAAGGCAATTGATTATTCTTTAAAATCTGAGCTTATGGTGTGGTTGTCTGTATGTATTTCGGCGACAGTGCACATTGAGTAATAAGGTCATGATGATGATCCGGAAGTGATATCTGTATTCCGTTGCCTGATGTTTTGTTTACAATTCAGCCTCTCAAAAAAATGCAGGTCAACCCTTGACAAGAACTAAACCATAAAGTCATCTTTGAAGGTATTTTAGATTAACATATAATTTGCATTGATTGTCACACAGTGGAAAGTTCAGTACTGAGAAACAAATGTAGAGACCATATAGTAAAATTAATTGTGTACTATGGCCTGTCAGTAAAAACTTGAAACTGATATAAATTTTTTTTTATTAATGATATATACATGAAATTTTAATATGTTATGTATATTGACTTTGAAAATATAAAAATGAAATTAAAAGTAAAAAATAATTTAATTTTAAAAAGTTTAATGAAATTTAAAAAAACAATTAAAAAATAAAAATTTCCACCAAGTATACACATATATAATATTTTTTGGGAATGATATTAAATGATATCAGCATATATATATACTCCTACACCATATACAAGCTCAAATGATGGATATTTGTCAAATTTGATCAGAGAAAATATCTTTATTAGTCAAAATGAGACCCTCATTTTAAATACATGAAGACAAAATTCTATTTTGCTGTGTACCTTTAGGTCATTGAAACTATTTATTTGGGGTTCAAACAGTTAATTTATGTGTTTATGATGGCTGACTTCCTGAGTAACACATCTGCTTGTATAGCTATCAGTAATTGATTATAACCATAGTTATAGGGTATTTAGTGAGAGGACAGAGATGAAGACTTTATACTAGAACCTGTTCAAGTTCTCTACAAAATCATATTAAGCTGTCAGAGAATGAAATACAGGTCAGAGGGATAAAATATTCTTTACCCAGGTATATTTACCATTGCATGTAAGAAAACAGCAAAATGATGTAAGTTGAACACAGAATGCATTCCATTTTATTGTTCAGTTTCTTTAAGATATTGATTGATGTAGTGTGACATTGCAGCCCAGATGATATTATGGGAATTCTCATGATCCATTTTGCTTTATGCATTATTAATGACTAATAATATTTGTTATCTGACACTTTAAAGATTACATAAGTAATATTCAAATAGATTATTTGAATTTAACTTTCTACAACTGATCCTAACATGGTTACATAGCTGACATGAACAAATATGCATATATTTGGTAATGTTTGGAATCAAAAGTTGACATTGATAGGCTGACATGGTACCTATAGTGAATCTGTAAGGCTCAGTTTTGACTGTGTGCACTTAGAATATCCCAAGATGTTATTTTCATCATGAATATGCCTCTGTATGGTAACACATTTCAATTTAGTACTTTGACAGAGGGTGGTATTGCAGCATCAGCTGATATTTGATTCCAATGAATCATTGAATCATTGAACTTAATAACTTGGTAGCCAAGACTCTTAAAAATAGACTAAAAATGTTCAAACAGATTATTTGAATTATGTTTGCATATGTGATTTTAACAAGTACATTGCATATGTCCCACACATGCAAATATCCATCCTTGTTTACAAGTTTTCGGGATGAAAATTTCACATTTAGTTGATGATATAGGATCTATTGGTACCTATAGTTGATCTGTGTGGCCACATTTTGCTATATTCACTCACAATATCTAGAATTGTTTTTCCTTCATGAATAGGATTGCATATAGTAATAAATTTTAATTTGGTACATTGTCATTTGACTTTCCACTATACTGGTATGTATCAATGTTTGCACCAATGATCAAACCTCACCTTTCCAACATTGCCTTAAACTTTATGATACATACTCTACCTGATTAGTTATTTAACCTGTAAATGGCTAAATATGCTTGTAGAAACTTCATCTATTTTTAGGATGCATTTGTCACTTTAATACATGCCCATTGCTTCACATCTTTGAGTGTCACTTTATCAAGTTTACCTTTTTTAACCATATTTGCAACCTGAATGTTATTTTGAAATCACCATATCTAACACATTTTAACTTCATTTGCCTACATCTTCCTTTTTTTAGAATTAAGTGAAACATGTTATATATTTTCAGGTCTAGTCTGGTATCTGGAACAAAGTATTAGAGTTGGATCAATTTGGAAGCTCTCCAGTAGTCCAATGGTGATAGCAAGGTCTCATAAGGACATGTGCAGTGTGCTGCTATAAGTGACCAAGATGAGTTCATATCAGTACACTGATATACAGCATCTCAAAGACATGGCTTAGATCTTCATGAGAGAGATTTGCATCTTTTTTTAGTAAGGTGAAACTGTATTTTCATATTGCATTGTTGATTTTTGTAGTTATCGGCATTAAAATGTAATGCATATTTGCTATAAAACATGGTATTGGTCCTATCAAAACTTTAAATTTGAGTGGGATATTAGTTATACAAACAACTGTCCAAGTACCTGAAACAATAAATGTGGAACATAGTACCTGTCATTGTTTCTTTAGTATGTACACCTATATGCATCTGGATAGACATATTGCAATTTGCTGTCAAAATCACTGTGAGCTATCATGCTTCAGTACCCCTGGGATTAATATTATCAGTTGTACAGACCTAAGCTACCATTTGTTTTAAAGACCATTCATTAGTCAACATTGCTGCCTTAAATTTGTCAAACTGAATGTCATAACTTGTATGAAAATTTATTTTTTGTAAAATAAAATTTTTTTAAAATTTATATATTTATTTAAATTTCCATTAAAATTTAATATATCAATATTTTTTAATTTCAAGATTATTTTCAGACAGGCCTTATCAAGTATTACAATTAGGGTTTTACTGCATTTAAAAATTCCTATAATTAAGGAAGATATAGCAAATTTAGTTTTGGTTTCTTAAGAACAATTGGACCTCAAATTGCACCCTATAGAACACCAAAGGAAATTTCAAAAGACTTTATGTATGAAGTTGAAACAGTAGTGGCATGCAAAATAAAATGCAAATATAAAAGTTTGACAAAAACTTTGACCCTTTCAGGAATCAGTACACAATTAATAAAATCCGGTTCAGTACCCACGAATGTAGTCCCAGTCTATTTTTAGATCACTTTTTCCGGTCTAAATTTGGTGGTGATACTAGAGTTAGATTTTGGCATTCTTGGTAAGGATTTAAAGGCAATTGATTATTCTTTAAAATCTGAGCTTATGGTGTGGTTGTCTGTGTGTATTTCGGCGACAGTGCACATTGAGTAATAAGGTCATGATGATCCGGAAGTGAAATCTGTGTTCCGTTGCCTGGTGTTTTGTTTACAATTCAGCCTCTCAAAAAAATGCAGGTCAACCCTTGACAAGAACTAAACCATAAAGTCATCTTTGAAGGTATTTTAGATTAACATATGATTTGTATTGATTGTCATACAGTGGAAAGTTCAGTACTGAGAAACAAATGAAGAGACCATATAGTAAAATTAATTGTGTACTATGACCATATACCCTAGACTAGCGTGATGTAATTATGACGTAGGAAGGTGTGATCTAAAGCTGAAAAGGTGAAAGGTTGTTGTGTCTACATTTATTAGATGATTAACTCTAAACATCAATTATGACCAATTATTTGAAAACATAAGGAAGATTAAGAATTTAAATATATCAAAACAAGAATGAAAGTTCAGAAAACATGCAACATTTTCTTTAATTTCTCCCGCAAATTAAAATTTAAAATGTGTTTAAATGTGAATGATGTAATTTTAGTCATACCGATATATATTCACTAAACAACTAAACCGTTTATTAAAGTTCCTTTTTTCAAGTGGTGAACTGTATACCGTTTATTTGTATGCTGTTTATTTGTTGCACGTCTACGTCTACATTAATATATCTGTGTTTTAAGTGTCGCAACCTCCCAACCAAAAACTGTAAAGGCTTTTATGCTTTTCTGTATCCGCCATGGTAAAGGTGTTTGTTTTTCTGTAACAAATCAAAACGAATCTGGATAAAGGATATATTTAGTATTCTTGTTCAGAGGTTGCTCTTTGCTATTTATATTTTATTGTTTTACGGGTTGTTGCATTAAAAAATCCATGGAACTGGTCCATTTGTTTTCCTTCTTTGTTTATTTCTTTATTACATATACTTCACTCCTCTCAGACGCTCGGTCTTTATAACGTGCTCCTTAAATTTAGTGATCTCGGCCAGGGATCAATCTAATGTATTGTGTATGTTATCTGTGTATGTTATATGTATATGTTATATTGTTGTAATCATGATATACCGTGGTGTTTGAGTTAAGAATGGCCAATTTATATCTTTGAATTTGTATCACATATTTTTTACTTTCTTTATTTACGTACGAAAAAGAAAAAAAATAATTGCTGTAAGGTCTAGTATTTGAATAGAATTATGTGTTGGGATATTTCTTCGGTTTCGGTCTAGTAATAATTTTCTAAAAAATGAAGAGCATGGAGTTATATATATATATATATATATATATATATATATATATATATATATATATATATATATATATATATATATATATATATATATATATATACATACATACATACATACATACATACATACATACATACATACATACATACATACAGCTACGTAATAAGAAAATCTCTCACTCTCCATATATATATGTGTATGTGTGTGTGTGTGCGTGCGTGTGTGTGTGTGTGGAGAGAGACATTTTTATTATGTAACTTTATATGTATATGTCATAATTGCATCACACTAGAGTTTTACCCCACCCCACCCCCAGTAATTGTATACTGTGAGAGTGATTACATATCACTAAACACTGCGTCATGGTTAACATAGTATAAAACACTTAGAAAAGACGGATTCATAAGAGATTATAGTAGTTATCTTCTAGTCTAGCGGCTTAACTATCTACCGGATGTAGTAAATACCTATAAGAGAGGGAGATAACTATATTACCGAAAGGGTCTATACTTTAGTTCAGGCTTATTTAAATCTTTAGCGTAACCGATAACAAGTTTGTGAGTGCCCACAGGTTGAGATAAAACCGAGTTTGTAACCAAATTGGGGTCAAAACCATTTAGCTAGTATCAGACTGTACGACCGATTGATAATCTAGAAATAATATCTATATACAATTGTTTCCTTCCAAAATAATTAAAATGTTGGCGCATCAAGTGATTCATGTGTCAGGTCTCTTCCTCAGATCCTATGTACGAACGTATTGGAAAATGTATTTTATCTTGAGAATGTAACGTTCTGCGTCCCTACAAATCACAATAGTTCCGTATCGATCATATAAAGAATATTGGTATTGTTTTTGTAAATAGTAAAGTTTGCACTGTTACAGATATTCGTAGCTCTGATTCAGATTACAGTTCTGCCTACACAAGTGGCATAGATCTTCTGAAAGGGTTTCATATTTAAACAATTTCTAAGTTCAATATTTTTTTGTCTTTGATAGTCTAATTGTATATGTTTGGGACAGTTTCGTAACTTATTATTTCCAGCACGAACCATCGGAAATATCTTAAATACCCATAGAAGCATTTTGTCAGACGTGATCAGATGTACTAGTGTGATGCAATTATGATGTAGTTATGTATGATCTAAAGGTAAAGAGTAAGTCGTGTCTTCATGGGGTAGAGAAAGTAACTCCAAAGTTCAGTTGTGTCCAAAAATGTCTGCAAGAATATCATAGCATCAATAAAAAAAAATCAGAAAAGATGCAAACTTTCTTCTATTTCAACCAAAAATTAAATATTTAAATTTCTTTAACATCGTTGTTTCAATTTTTCATACATCTCTCTGCATTTATAATGTTGTGGGGAGATAACAACATAAAAAAGTCAGTGTGTGCTTGAAAAATATATGAACAATTCTAGTAGTAGCAATACATATATATTTTCAGTGCCGAAAGATATTCTATAAAATCTTAACATTTGAATTTGTTTTACTTGATAAAACAATCGTGGTTTAAATGAGAGTGCATAAAAAATTACTAAGACATTTCCAATTCAATTTCAATGCAAAAGATCCGTTTAATATAAACAATAGATCAATTTAATATCAGAAATAGATGTGTTTATACCAATAAAGTGTTATGTTTTAAAACTATGATATGCATGAAAGGTGTTCGTGACGTCTAAATTACACATTGTAATATAATTCGATGAACATGCAAATAATTTTGGTGATGCAATTAAATTAATATTCCATTTATATTCTAAATTCTTGATTTTCGGATGAATCCACAAGCATTAGCAAATGTGTCAGGCATTTGCAAGTACATTCTACATTACACGCTTGGAAACATGTATCTCGCAGCTAAAATAGTGGTCACCATTGACCGGTGTAAATGACTACGTCAAAAAATATAATTTAGAAGTAAAATTTACAAGCATGGAATGCCAGAGCACGAACCAGAATGTCTGTTTAATATTTCGTGAACACGTTAAGTTCATAAATTGAACTATCCAAACTCATTATAGTCATGTGAAAGGCGAATGCAATTTCAAAAATACATTTTCATTATTTGCAAATAAGCCTAAACGTTTTATAGATTTCGTACTTTTGTCTGAATGTGATTAAATTGGGATTCGCTGTTATATATTTAGTTTTCTTACAATTCATTTGATTTAGCGAGTATTTACAATGTAAAAATGTTATTATCTTTTTTTGTGAATTTATGGCCTTGTTAATAATTTGGACGAAAGCTTAGACTTTGTAAGGCAAGTTTGTAAAAGTACCCACATGTTTAAACTTGAATTTCGTTTACAAAAGGTCTTTAATGCTATTTAGAGTAATTGAAAGCTTGACAAGTTCTTATGGTACTTTTAATATCACAATAAAATATTCCAGTCTTAGACTTGTTAACCTTTATTTAACATTTCTTGTCTGCTTAATATCATCATCTGGGATTTTCGCCTCCTATGTATTTGTGTTCTATACTTGAGACCATGCATATTTGAAATAAAACATACCAATAACAAGTTTGTAAAAAACCCACGTGTTAACACTTGTGCTTGAACCTAGCTTGCAAAAAAATTGGAATGAAAAGCATTTAGCTGACGACCCAAGTCTTTAAATAATAATCGTAAAACAAATGTTTGTTTGTTAATACCGATTAAAATATTTTGGAGAATCATTTAATTAATGTCCCCCTCTTTTACTCAGATTCATTTTTTTTATTCAAAATTTGTGTTATCCTTTTGTTTTGTACATTTTTGGCAATGTTAATAGCTTTAGACAATAGCTAAGTCTTGTTTTCAATTTATGAATTTCAATTGCGTAATGTCTTTTCCACTGTTTACAATAATTGAAAGCTTAAATGTTCTTATGGTACTTTAAATGTCACAAGAAAACCCATTCTAATCTTAGACATATTAACCTAGATTTAACATTTCTTTTCTGTATCAAAAATTAACACCATCGTCTTGGTTTTGAGCCTCATGGGAATGTATGCTGTAAACTTTAGATCCTGCATATTTGAATTATAGCATACCGATAAACACATATGTAAGTCTCCACGGGTGATACATATTTGGTTTGCAATCTAGTTGGAATCAAAAGTATTGAGCTAGTATCAAATTGTACACCTGATTGATAGTCGAGAAATAATATTTATAAAACCTTGTTTCCTGCCAAGATCAATTGAATTATTTTAAGGCATCAAGTGAGTAACGTGTTAGCTCTCTTACTGAGGTCCTATGCACCAACGTATCGAAAACAAAACTGTATCTTGAACTTTTAATTTTCACCTCTCCGACACAACAACACATATGAATAGAACATTTACAAAAGAAAAAAAAAAGAAAGGGCGGACTTTTAAGGTAAATATTTCTGTTTGCACTATTATACATTTTCTCGAATCTGATCGAGCTACCAGTTTTACCTACACGGGCCGTATATTCTGCTGAACGATTTTCATATTTCGTAAGTGGCTTAAGTCAAATGTATTTATTGCAAAAGTTTTAACTGTCTGATTGGCTTAATTTGGATCAATCTCGTAGATTTAGGAAAACGAAGGACGTGCTGTATTATGCTTATTACACCACAGGGTCTCGTAATGATCTTAAGTACCCTTCCGCGGTGTTTTGTCCTTCGACGGGATTAGAGTGATGCAATTATGACGTAGTTACGTAGGATCTAAAGTTAAAAGGTGTCTACCATTTCGTGGACGGAGTAACTCCAAGCCCCTATTGTGTCCAAATACTTGAAACTGTCCGGAAGAATAAGAATTTAAATATTCAACAATAAAAAAGAATCAAATTCGGGAGATATGTAACATTTCTTTAATTTCAGCCACAAATAAATAAACTCGAATTTCTTTAACATGAGAATGTAAATGAGAATGTTATTTGCATTTTTGTTTCAAACCTTCCAAAACCTGTACAAATTCTTGATGTTTGGGGTGGGGGGAATAAGAAAAAGGTGAAGTGCTTTAAAACTTTTTTTTAGCAGTAGCAAGACATGACAATTTTATCTGCGGAAAAAATGGTCTATAATGTCTGCATATTTGAAATAGTGTAATTGGCAATTACTTTTGTAGTATTGAAAAGTATTAGAAATTAAGGAGATCTTTTCAGTTCAACATCTTTGGAAAAGATCCATCTAAGATTTCCGTTGGCCTCGCTATGAAGTGGAAATAAATATAATACTTGCATGCATGTATACTCTGAGAATGATATAAATAAGTATGCAACCCGTTCATGTGACCTATAAAATATGCTAGAATACGCTTACTGAATGACATGCGTGCGCTTTAATAAAACAATTATAAACGTGGCTTTAATATATAAGCAGTACTCAAAGAGCTCGTAGTAGTATAAACAATGTTCAAAGTGTTTTTCTTATTAGGATGAAAAGAACATTTTACATTAAATATGATAAATAGTGGTGTACCTAGTAAATAATGAAATCGAACTACTACTACTACTACTACTACTACTACTACTACTACTAATAATAATAATAATAATAATAAAATCATCATCATCATCATCATCATCATCATCATCATCATCATCATCACAATAACAACAATAATTAAGGAATTAATGCAATTTAAGTGGCGTTCATCATATCATGCTTTATGAATATAATTTCCCAGATTTCTAATTGCAGTATATTTCGTGGAATTTAGTAATTTAAAAAATTTCAATATTCTTTCTTAGCGACAAATAACGTCAGTATTCTAATACTCATGTTTCAGGACTAGATTTCTTATTTTGGATAATCTGGTCAACTAGCTGTTGCTTGACCAAATATAGAAAATTCCTTATGGTCCCATCAACTTGACTTACTGACACACCCCCTCAAGACAGTTTAATAAATCCCAAAATAACGATGCACAATTTTCCTTTCCAGTACGGCTTTTTATGACAAAAAGCACTAGGTTACATTTGACAGTTTTACATGTTCTATCATCTGAGGAGATACGTTTGGTCCAGTGTTTCTGAATGCGGCAAATATATATTGATATGTACGTGTGATATACCAAATCATCGCCAACATAATCAATTTGAGTAGATTTTCTGGTCAAGATCAACTGAAATATTTACTGCATCAAGTGATTCATGTGTCAGCTCTTCTATGTAGGTCCTTTATACCAACGTATCAAAAACAAAACTGTTCAAAATCATAAACAGTTTGAGCACATACATTCCTACACCTTAAACACTACTAATTTTTTTTTTAAAATGTCATTTATGGCATAGGAAAAAATATGGCAGTCATTTATAAGCTTGGGAAATTAAAACAAAATATGACAAACATTTTCCTTGAAACACGCAAAATTACAAAAATTACAAAAGTTCTTCCGACAAGGTATACATTGTCATGCATAATGTTAAATATTTTACGTATATCAATTGCAATATAATCAAGCACTTCTTGTAACAAAAGTGCAGAACAGAAAATACTTTTTTTCCTGAATGAATATAATGAGTCATCAATCCAAGTTCTGTAAAAGATGTTATCATTCGTGGACATATATTTCCTAAAATTAGAATAAGATTTGATAAAAAGGTGGTTATCTTCTAACCAATGAACGAATATTTTATTTAAATTCCCACGACACTCCTACGGTTATACATCTGTAACTCACATGAATGGACAAATGTGATGAGATATCATGCCAGGGTACCATACTGTGAGGTAAATGCAGGAATTTATTAAGAAAATACATAGATAACCATCATTTCTTCTTTTAAATGTTGAAATTTATTCGGGTTACTCAAGCGTGGAAAAATAAATAATAATCAACTTACACGTTTTGTTCATTTAACTATTTTTCTAAATTGCACTACATTATCTTTTGTAAAGGAACACATCTTTCTTTCCATAAAATCACCCCACACCCACGAATCCCTAACATTGACAACTGCGTCACTGTTAAATTTTCTTCTCCGTATTTAATACTATATAATTAAGCCTATTACTGGCATGAAGAAAGATAATTATTTTTATCAGAAGCAGTAAATGTAAACTTAATTAAATGTACTTTTGATAAGGTGCGTGTGTGTGTGTGTGTGATTTTTAACGTTGCTTTAACAATTTTCAAATCATATCACTACGATGTCTGCAGTGTGGCAATTTATAGTGATGTCTAGTACTGAGGCATCATGCCAACATACACGTATCATGATATCCCACCCATTCACATTATCCTAACACCAGGCCTACCAGTCCTAACACAAACCTCTTAACGCTGAGCGCCAAGCAAAGCAGCTGGTACTACCCTATTTATAAGTGTTTGGTATGATTCTGCTGGGGTTAGAACATTAGATGCGGTAAAATGTATTTAAACCAAAGCATAAACCAGTATTAGCTTGCTGATATTACGGTCGGTTGAAAACCGGTATTTACGTTCCTGATACGGTGGCACTCTACAGTTTCATATTTTGCATAGTATTAGAGTTTAAAAAAAGACTTTTCATTAGTTCTTTCACTGGTTAAACTGGATATTTAAAAAGACCATGTATATTTTCGATATTTTCTCAAGAACTTTTAATTCCCTTTATTGTGGTGATTGATTCATGTGTGCAATATGAATTATAGCGTATACTGCTTAGCCTTACGTCAGATGTGCAACTTAAAAAAACTGCTAGATCCGCTTGCTCATTTTCCCTTACTGGACCTCAGAGGCAAATTGTAAAAAAAGGAGCCGATAGTTTTTTAGTTTTACATTTTATTTATTTGGTAATTCATTCATTGTACTTTCAGAAGCTGGTATTATCTAGTTGGGCAAAATTAATTTGTATTACCTTACTGATAGTTTGGTCTGTCTTATACCCGTATTACCTGACTGATATTGTGCTAGGTCTAAAACATGAACAAACCTATGTATATTGTGCATTGATAAAATGTAAGATTCTTGTCATGAAGCTATAACATGAAGCCATTGTTTATCAGTTCCTATTGAGTCTGACTAGAAATCTAATTACCTAGGCGTGTCTATTGAGCCTGACTCGTAATCTAATTATATAGGCGTGTCTATTGAGTCTGACACGTAATCTAATTACCTAGGCGTGTCTATTGAGTCTGATTCGTAATCTAATTACCTAGGTATTTCTATTGAGTCTGACTCGTAATCTATTTACCTAGGCGTGTCTATTGAGTCTGACACGTAATCTAATTACCTAGGCGTGTCTATTAAGTCTGACTCGTAATCTAATTACCTGGGCTTGTCTATTGAGTCTGACTCGTAATCTAAGTGCCTAGGCTTGTCTATTGAGTCTGACTGGTAATCTAATTACATAGGCGTATCTATTGAGTCTGACTCGTAATCTAATTACCTAGGCATGTCAATTGAGTCTAACTTGTAATCTAATAACCTAGGCTTTTATATCGAGTCTGACTCGTAATCTAATTACCTAGGCTTGTATATCGAGTCTGACTCGGAATCTAATTACCTACGCGTGTCTTTTGAGTCTGACTTGTAATCTAATTACTTAGGCGTGTCAATTGAGTCAGATACGTAATCTAATTATCTAGGTGTATCTATTGAGTCTGACTCGTACTGTAATTTACATAGTCGTGTCAATTGAGTCTGACACGTAATCTAATTACCTAGGCGTGTCTATTGAGTCTGACGCGTACTGTAATTTACATAGTCGTGTCAGTTGAGTCTGATTCGTAATCTAATTACCTAGGCGTGTCTATTGAGTCTTACGCGTACTGTAATTTACATAAGCGTGTCAATTGAGTCTGACTCGTAATCCAAGTGCCTAGGCGTGTCTTTTGGAAAGACACTTAGCTTCAATTTCCTCAGTATGAAAGATCAATGATGAGTTTAAAAGACCAATACTGAGTTTAAAGGACCAATACTGAGTTTAAAGGACCAATACTGAGTTTCAAGGACCAATAATAAGTTTAAAGGATCAATAATGCATTTAAAGAACCCTTGAAGCCTATCCCCACTGCAAAATTCTTACCTGTAAACATATATGTGATATTGCCAGATACTTGGTAAGTCTCGCTTGCAGCCTCACAATTATGATGAGGGGATGGCGCGGTGCCACGGGTGTGATCTGGTTAAACTATACTATGACACATATACGTTAACGTGAATACGGCAAGCAGATGTTTCACAATATTAAAAGCAACACATTCACATTAATATATAATGCAGTATTATATAAAATGTTAGAGAGTGGAAATTTTCCAAAATTTCATAAGGGTCTTGACTTTCCTGGAAATGGCACAAAAACAAAAGTAAATGTTTGTATTAATTCCAAGTATTCATAGTATCCAATAAACATGCACAATAATAAAACTGTGGTCAAATTTTAAACGGCAAGTGACTAGATTTGTGTGTGTGTGTGTGTGTGTGTGTGTGTGTCCTGAAACCCACTTAATCCGATCATGAAAGCTCTCTAACCATCTAATATAGAGCAATCACTCTCTTCGTCTACCATATAGCAAACACTATCCATCTACCACATTGCATGCACTCCAATATAGCAAAAACCAAACACCGTATCCATTCACCATAGAGTAAACATTATATCCATATATCATAAAGCAATTACTCTACGTGTTAATCATAGAAGTAGTGAATAGGATACCATGTTGACAATGGGGACTTAATGTTCAATTGCGTCGTTTGTATTATGGGGAGAATGGGAATTTGACAATGGGAATTTATAGTGACAATGTATTGGGACTGTCTAAGGACAAGGGAATTGACGTCACGGTATGTTAATATGCATGGCACACGACAGTAGAAACTGGCATCAATGTAATACACATTACTCTTAGGACAAATATAGACAGACAGAGGTGAGGTTAGAGACACAGAAACATAGACATATAAGACAGATTTATGAACATAAATCTATCACACAAAAAAATCGACACAATTTTTTAGGCATGAAAGAACAGATATAATTTCAAGGCAATGGAGTGGCACTGAAAAGGGCCATTTTTTTGTTAACACCATTCAGTTAACATAGAGGGCATCGCACGGATCTTCTCTGACCTTTGCACCAGCCTTGCCTCTCCACCGAGATCCATTCTAAAAGGGCTGTATCAGTCATCTGGAAAATTGCCTGTGATGATTTTAACATACTTGGGTTGAACAGCATCGACGATAAGAATGTAGACGATTCTACGTTAGTTCATATCTTGTGAAGAGAACGTGATTGAAATGAAGTGAACAGCGGTTATTTATAGTGGAAGAGCGGATCGAAACGATTGAGTTCTTTCACCAATCTTAGGTCTCACTGGATAGTTTCGTATTTTGACACCCCCCTAATTTTTAAGGTAGAAGGCATGAGCCTGATTATCACAACCCTAGCATTTATAAACTCACACATAAGCTAAATCTGTAATGTGGTTTACATTTACTTTGAGTTAGGCTTGTAAATGGGTTGCCTTGTTGGTGACTGCCTGTCACAGTTAGACCAGCACTGGAGATCAAATGCGTAACTTAGTCTGCAAATGTGCATCCGACTTGGCTTACGTATTTACATGTGTCTGCTTCAGAGGTAAATATCTAAAAATCTACATGGTTGAGGGGTGATGAAAAGTATGTTAATTTGTTATAGTACTAGTGAACTTTCAATATCAATAAGGTACATACTGACTCTGTGAGCCTGCTTCTCACAGGAACAGGTTGAAAATAGCTCTTTTCTGTCAAAAATGAATGTAAAAAAGAGGGGTTGGTGGTAGTATAGGTTCAGTATCAAAACCACCAGTTGCATAAGGAATTAACCTTAATACCTTAGTCAGAATCTTACAAGCATCCTTTCAACAAAAATCATTAGTTAGTTTTTATTTGTATCTTTATTGTAAAATTATGATCATTTTTCTGCAATAGGTCATTGTCGGATGAAAATTTGGCAAAACAACTGTCCGGTGAGACCTTAAACACGGGTTAAAAAAATCAGAGTGTGGAGTATCTTCCAATCTGAAGAGAGCTACTTTTGACGTCATATTCCCTATATAGGTGCGCTAATGTATGTGCGCAGTGAATCGATGCGACAGAGTTAGAACAGGACGGAAACTAAGAAGACGATAAATTGGGCTGCACATGCCGTGGAGACGATAAGTGATGGCATAGCAGCAGCTCTCTAAGCAAACACTGTCCTACTTCCAGAAGAGAACGTTTTATTTGGGATTTAGTGGATTTTCTCTATTTTCATAAGTATTTGTTTAGGTACAAGCACTTTCACCACCTTCTCCATTCTTACCATATGTCGAGGATTTTAAACAGACACAGAAAGAAGAATCGGAGAAATTTTTATAACAGCAGAGAGAAGAAGAACAAATCTTTCTTACTCAACAGCAGCAGCAAGAAGAAGAAGAAGCAAGAAGAAAACGACAGAAAAGAAGAAGCAGAGTGGAAAGAATGTCTAGGCGAGAAGAGGACAATGAAAATCAAACGGTGACGGTACTCTTAGACATTTTGGCAGAGTTAAGGAGTCTGAAACAAATGTATCAGAATTATTAATACGACACAAGAGTAAACGACCTTTCCGAGCCAAACAGTTAAACCCCGTCAACACACCTACTACGCCTGAGATACCAACACTAACGATCTCTACCAAATCATTGACAGGAGCAGGTCCAGAACCAGTCCTTGGCCGTGGAAAAGAGATAAAGTAGTTCAAACTCATTACTTCCCGTTCCTGAATTTGATGCTTTTAAAAACCGAAGCAAAACAAACACCTAACAGTCCTTTACAGGGCCACCCGTTCCTCTAGAAAAGAGACTACTCAATGTTTGACAATATCAATTAAAACTCAAAATTCATTTCTTCCTCATGATGGACGTGTGTGAGTACGTGAGTGTAGGTCCTTATTACCCTTATTATAAAATCAAGATCAAGAGACACACTTGCGTTTTTCTTTCTGGTATATTCTCTGATACAAATTTACAATCCAATTTCGCAAAACATCACTTTAAAAGTCCATTTGTCCAATTTTTTCTTTGTATTTTCACTCCGTTTTGTTTGATTTTCTTAACTGTCAAAGGTTTTTACTTTTGTTTCTCAGTTTCTTCTCGTTTTCTATTATTCTCTTTATTCTCTCTATGGACGTATCTGTGTTCTTCCTTCTCGAAACCATCTTATTCTGCTCCTGTTGTTTCTTAGGACAATATGAAGACCAATGTCCTTTCTCTTGACAGTGATAACAGCTATCTTGACCCATGTCTCGATTGATGCCTACCTTGCTTTGACAACATGGACATTCTGAAGATCAATGCCCTTTCTTCTGACCGATATAACAGTTATATTGACTGTTATCTCGAAATAAGGGAAGTAGTCGGTTTCTCTAAAGAAAACCGTTGTATGACACCTCGCAAAGCTCTGAACAGATCAATCTGTTCAATCTGTATTTGCTCTTCCATCTTTCTGGTAAGATTGAGAGTAAAATGAATTTTCTGAGGAAGACACTGTCCCTTTATATAGGGAAGATGCTAGCCTTGCATTAATATAAATGGACCATGGCATGTAATATTTAGTAATTTGCCTTTATAAAATCAAGATGAAACGATCGCATCATTTCGCAAAGAAAGAAGATAGTAAGAGACAGAAACGTGAGCCTCGCACAGTAACTGACAATCAGTGGCATTACTAAAATGCAAACATCTTCACTCCACGCTAAACCTTGAAAGTACATCATCAAGATGTGCGTGGACCTCTCATCTTTCGAAGAAAAACCTTCAAAGGCGGATAATATATTCACGTCTATCATCACCATAAACATTTCAATGCAATTATAACTACATTCCTAGGATATAGCTATTATTGTGAGAAATGTAACTATATGGTTCTAACAATCAATAGCAACACAATCATTGTGGATCGAAATGTGAGAGATGGTTGGCCTCTTAACTCCGTCATGACGAAGGACAACAACGAGAGCATTGTCAAATTACTCAGCGAACTTTTGTCAGCCCAACATGCTACCAACAACATTTGAAGACGCAATATTCACAGCAGAAAAGTGCTTGTCAACTCTTGAAATCGTGCCCTCATTTTGGACAAGGACAATGCATATGTACCAATAGAGCAAAGGCACATACATGGTCAGGAAAGAAACGATATCCCATTTGTCACCAAATCGTGGACTTGGAACACGAAAGCTACATTCAAAAATACCACCCCAACAGGAAGAAGGCGATGACCAGACGAAAGGCAATTTTATCTTTGCGATTTCAAATGCATACAAGAGACCAGTATTCACATTACTAATTTCTGCGTAACTCATCGAACGTGCAGGAATGGCATCCAAGAGCCTATATTTAGTCATTGCCCTCACTGCATCAATCGATCTTGTGAAATAAAAGACCTCACCATTGCCAAAGCGTGTTACTTAGTGCACAGCAAACGATTTACACCGATAAGAGTCTTGCTGTCACACACATTTAGACGATGCATTCTGTTAAACGTCAATACGTGGTCAAATCCTTATGCTGGCTACATTACTTATGTGGCAAGGAAACCAAATGGACACAACATGCCCGAAACGGAGGAGGTAAAATGACCATCGTAACAGATTCGGTGGATGGCTTGGATTTATAAATCTCGAAGGTTGTGTACGAGATAAAAGGATGCTTATTTCACCCAAGACAGAGCATTTGACAGGACCTACATGTTACTTCTAGATGATTCACGACAAAATCAAATATATTAAATACGTGGACGTGCTTCGTGAGAACTTTATCCTGGTAAATTACGAAGAAGAACGCTGCATCTTGGGAACTTTTCTGACTATAACTACTAAACGTACCATGGAAAGTATTGCAGCGCGTGTCAAACCTGATGGGAAAGCGATGCCACACGTTATCGTGAACTCTTATTCGTTTTCATGGTTAATGTCATCCTCAAAGTGAAACAATGCTGATACCACCCAACGGATGTTATCAATGTCTGAGCAAACTACTGCAGGATTCAGCATGCCCTCATCGAAATGAATATGTGAAAGATGAATATTCGTTCCCTGTGTGTTTATCTGAATACATCGTCTTTAAAAGTCGATTCCAAACTTTCCCAAAACAGTGAGCTAATACACACACACACACACACACACAGAATTAGACAGAGCTGAATTTATCTATTTGGGCGATGGTGATAAAGTGATAAAGTCATGTGCCTCAGTTGCTTTGTCACTACACCAGTGGGAGCAAAAACATTCAGCTTACCTGTAACATATTTGATGGTCCATGCACTGTCACGGCCTACTTTTAGTGTGACGATCTTAATAATGTCTGCGCTCACCGTTACGGATCATTACCTCTCACCTCAGTCTGTGTGGGTTCTTGTCTCCGGTTAGGCCAGTGTGGGTATATGAGAATGCTTGCCCGTATCTTCTTGTGGGTGGGTGGTTCTTTCATAGCCTATCTTGTGCTGAAAATGGCTTTAAACCCTACAACGAGAATAAAACAACACCAATAATCTCTTGATGGATACTTTACAATAGTATATTTGTGGTTTGTCTATGGAGTTGACAGAACACTTTTACAGAGAGTATGTCAAAATACAAGTCAAACACAAAGAACTGCATCCGTTACGCGCCAATATTTAAACCACTGGTACCTGAATTCTATAAGAGGACTGATTCAATTGAAAGCGTTCCAATGGTTGGACATTGATCAACTGAGCGAGGACCAGACAACTTTGGTTGCCTCTCATCCTATTTGTTACAGGCTAGCCATACTATACCGAATGCCAGAGGAAGAGTTAGAGGAATACTAAACTTTTGTACACGAACAAATCTTGGTTAGAAAGGAAGCTTATGTGCGACGTGTTGCGTGTGAGCTAGTGACTAAACAATTTGTATACGTCACTGGCGTACGATCAGTTTTGTGCAAGAAGTACATTTATTCCTTCAACAAAAGAGGATATAAATGTTTTCTACCATGCCACGACGATTATCATTAGTGACAACAATTGTCGTGGAAGGAAATTATTGACAGTATTCAGACTATGACGGATTTCAAAATCTTTTTGCGAGAACTGTATCCAATGAATTTTGGTAGTGGTGTGGTGTGTGTCTTAGTAATGTCCATTCTGGGATTTCGTTTACCAGCCGATTTTTTTTGTATGTTCTTTATGATCTGTACTGTGAGGTACCACCAAAAATGTTATGGTGCTTTAACCTCTAGAGGTTTTTGTCGTTTTCACCTGAAATGCGAGTAGGGAATCGATTTTGGAAGATATTTTTAAATACATTATATTACATCGAATTGGAAGACATTTCCGGCTTACCTGATGCCTATTTGTGTTAGAAACGTCGATTTTAATTGGCTCTTTCGCCTGAGCATAAGCAGAAAGGTTAAAACTGGACTTCTTTTTTTTTTTTTGCTAAACGGACCCATCATTTTCGTGTCGAGACCACTCTACATTCTAAATGCGCATCTTCTAATTTTTGCAAAGGTTCACATGTCTGTGTGCAATTCAGACGGTTCTGTCTTCGATCTGGAGCCAAAAGGTTTAAAATCCGGACACAAAACCTGATCATGAGCTCAAGAGAATTTCAGCTGGAAAAAGCTCGGATCCAAAAAGTGACGTTTTTCCCTCTGTATCTTGTGTTGCAACTAGAACATCCATAATATTTGGTATCATCGCAAAGCTACATCTATCTACCTTTTTATAATGCCACCCACTTTATTGTATCCCACTTAGCCTTAACGCTACAGAGCTCAGAAGTTGGTTACCACCTCCTGCCCCGTAAACGCGGGGCTAGGGGTTAATGAGTTAAATGCGCACGAGAAACTAACTCTGTTAAAAGCGTTGAGTTTTCATCTTCAAACTTCTCGACCTTTGTTTGAATAAAAGTTTCTTTGTCATATTTTAGCCACTGAAGATGCTAACGAAAATGTGTAAGTAGCTTGTTGTCTACACTCTCAATCGAAATATGTACGTGACATGAAAAATGTAGGTTTCCAGGCTTGGACGAAAGACATTGCCCAAGATAGGGTATCATTCTTTCAAAGGAAAAAGTGAACTTAAAGTGTCCAGTGAAAAAAGCTGATTTTAAAACCCGTGTTAGCCAGTGCCAGGAGAAGAACCCGAAGCATGCAGGGAGGGCGAACCATAAAACTGTTTGCTAGACTATATCACGAAAAATAAGGATTCCAACATGGGCTGAAAAACAAAGTCAATAAGGTTAAACTAAAACCTCTAAATTGTCTATTTCCATACGGTTAAGAACCGATAATAAATCGTTTTAGTTAGCTCAGTTTTGTTACCCCTGTTGACGTATTCTTTTCAAATTTTCATGCGATTTCGTTTACCGGTCGTGGTACTCAATTTTTATTGTTTGCCTTTCCTGCTACTATAATTAATTATCCAGTATAACATATTTTTAACATGACACATGATATCGGAGAATTACGTTCAGCTAGATTAGATCGAGAGCGACTAGATGCAATTAGAAAAAAAAAACACCCGTCCATGATTTAGTTAAACAACAACTACAATCTCGTCAGGAGTCTCAGGTGGAATTTGCAGAAGGGGCAGAACAATTATTTAAATCGATTAATTTTTGAAATCTTTCCAGGTAATTTTATTTTCTGTTTCTGTATGAGATTTACCTGACAAGGTATTTTTGGTCGTAGTATCGTTTCAGTTTTCTGTATTTTTTTTACCGTAGCATCTCAAACATGACAGTGCTTTTCCTCTGACTCCAATACCATACTGAACACATCGTTTTGGTGCTGTACTTCCATGTTTGATGTTCTGCACGTGATTTCCGCAATATTCATTTACACATAGTTTATCACAATGAGAGATCTGACCAAGTTTAAGCAAAATGTACGTGTGTCTATCTATCTATCTATCTATCTGTCTATCTGTCTGTCTGTCTGTCTGTCTGTCTATCTATCTATCTATCTATCTATCTATCTATCTATCTATCTATCTATCTATCTATCTATCTATCTATCTATCTATCTATCTATCTATCTATCTATCTATCTACACTCAAATTCAATTTAAATATTTGTCTTAATTATAATAATGGAGGAAATATCCGCAATTGAGCCTTTCCCTGCTAGATTCTATCTTGACAAACTTCCAGGATATAAATGTATTGTTTGGATGCAAGATCATGCTTTGACAAATGCAGATATTGCTAAACATATCCGTGAAGCCAAATGAGAATTTTGTAATGATGTGTGGTCAACATTCAGGATAGGAAATATCGTTAATATGATGAATGACAAACGAGAAAAAGTAATTAATAATCACCTTGATAACCAAAAATATTTTATTTTAATAAAAATCATTGTAGTGACAGATGATGATGTTTGTATAATTCGTGAAAAACGCACTCCAACTCATGTACAGTCATGTCGGAAAATAATATCGTTTTATTGAATAATAATCCACACCTGGAATACTAACTGGTATTGATAAGCCGTACTATGAACAAAGTTATCCAGCGAATGCAGTTGTCAATGCAATATATTCGCTAAATTGACGTTGCGGATCTCAAACCAATGAAACTGCAAATATAAACTGTGTATCTGAACGAGTTACAGAACATTTTACAAATGCAATATGAGGTAATGGCTTAACAGATTTATAATGTCATATATATATATATATATATATATATATATATATATATATATATATATATATATATATATATATAGATATATATATATATATATATATATATATATGGGCAAAAACAATTAAAGTTTCTGTAGCATCTATTAAGGATGTTGATCAATTAGAAAAGTTATTATGATTATTATGATTTCCAACAAGAGTAAAAACAATAACCGGAGAGATATTGTACGAACCAAAATATAAAAATGGAAACCCTATACTAATCATTGATCATAATGCACATGCATTGACTAATGCTGTAACGGTATTTCCACGAGACAGAAAAGTTAAGTTTTATGATACTCATATATTTGATTTTATCAGAAATATAAATAAAAGTTACCCTGTATCTGTTTGGTTATTTCAAAGTTCAGTATATGATTACGATTAATTTTACGGCCAAACGGTGATATTTATAGTACGGAATCTCTTCATGAAGAAAAGAAACATCTTGCACTGAAATATATATCTGATGATGTCATAGACAATTACTGAATATCTGTTTTACCGTACCATCGGTTGCTGCCCATTTCGCTCAAAAGAAAAATTCTTGGAAAACGACACGATCAGAATTTCTTGAAGATTTCAATAAATGTTGTATAGAATATGGACACGGTGGGTTATGAAATAATAAATACGATTATAGTGACATTTTATCAGTTGATATGGCTGCACGTTATTCTGGGAGTTTTCTTGGATATGGAGAATGTTCTAATTACTTTAAGAGACTCAGACACATGAGATGACAAGGCTTGCAATAAACGGGCAATTACCATATTTGGGCTTATTAAGATTTGTTTATGTAGATTCATTCGAGTTTAGAGAAATTCTCAATGCACTTGCTTATGTTTGGTTTGGAAGACATTTTTCAGAAAAGTGTTGGGTTCCGATAGTACTATTGCGATATATGCTCTTTATGCTTGATTTTTAATATCGTTGAGGGTAATTGAACTAATTATATCGTATAGTCTACAGATGCAATTTGGTTACCAGAACCAGATAGATTTAATGTCGATGATGCCAGGAATGATTTTCCTGATCTTGGCGAAGATCACATCATTAACTAAAAAATATGCAGGAACGAGCATGATGAAAAAGTTGCAAAAGATTTTGGTAAAAAGATAATCGGTAAGTTTTCTCAAAGTGGTTATTACGATTATAAACGACATTTTACAAGATTGATTATGGACGACGGTGAACTAGATTTTATAATCACTGATACAACGGAGAAAAGCACATTTATAAACTGATGTAGTGCTTATTTATCAGATGGAAGAAAACTAGGTACCATTGTGAGTTATCTTGATGGCGACTCATTTAAGATCTTCAATGTTAGCTTATGTTTTGATAAATCTACTTTTGATGATAAATATATTTCCTTGTTACGCTGTTAGAGTGGCTACGGATTCATTTTATATACATAAAATATAAGGATTTATTAAAACCGCTACTAGGTAATGGTGAATGGGGGATGGGGAAGATAAAACAAGAAAATATACTTAGTTATTCTTAATCTGCCAACGTTGAAATTAAGAAAATATATTACAGAAATAATAATCATATATCAAAGTCATCTGCACAATATGTGTACGATCTTGAGGCTATCATAAAACTGTTTATCTTAATGGATGTGGTGGTTCAGGCAAAACACTTCGTGCGTTTAAGTTATTTATGAATAATAGATCAGATGTAATTGTTTTGACACATACATATAAACTTACAAGAGAAATAAAAGAACGAGGCGTATAATCATGTACATATCATAGTTTCTTTAGAAGGTGCATATAGACACTTGGACTCCAGAGCGAATCGGTGAAAAATATATACCTAAGTATATTATATGGGACGAGATAAACTAGGTGTCGTTATAAACACTAAAACATTACTTGAATCTTTTTTTTAAACAAAGAATATTGCTGTCATTATGTATGGCGATCATGTTGGACTATCTCCACATGAATGGGTAAAGAATAATGTAGATTATTGTGAATAAATTAATGATGATCTAGTGAAAAATAGCTGAAATAAGTTTAAAGATTAATCAGACTACAGCCAGATAAAATACAATGTGAACAATGCGCAAAGTAATTCCAGAAACTACCATGAATAATTTTTTTACGTTCTGGAGGCTTGCTGACTTGATAGTCGCAACTAGAATGATAGTTCGTGATGAACTGCAAACGAAATTATTTAAGTTACATAAAGAAAAGTTTCCGTTACCTGCCCAGCAGATACTCGACAGCAGAATATTAAAGCTGAAATACCTGGTGGTGACGTACAAAATCTTGTACTGAATGATATTGTTTCGGTTGCCATCGATGTTGTTGAGAGCGCATTGAATATGGAAAAATCACCGTGGATGTTAGGATACGCTTTAACGATTCATTCGTCACAGGGATTACCTATCTCGGATACAAATATGTGGATTGTAGATGATCGTATCGAATGGTCAAACTTATTCTATCTTGCAGTATTTCGTGTCAGAAGGAAAACCCAACTACATAGGGTTATAATAGAACATGTGATTACTGAGGAAATCACCACATGACGCTGCTGTAATAAAAACAAATTGGTTGGATATAAACAATGTGACAAAAAACGCGTGACTTTGATATTGGTACTGAATTCATGACAACACTAAAGCAACAACAGTATAATAATTGTTGAAGCTGTAACACAATAATCTTATGCCAATATTCGAATAATAATCCGCGACAATTCACCGGAGACAGAATTAATAGTGATATTGTTCATACACGTGAAAATGTGATGCTGACCTGTCTTGAATGTAATCGACGCAGAGGTGCTAATTTACATAAGTGACGATGATGGTAATTGCGTGCCTTTAGGAATTAATTCATGCACATATCCCCTTTGAGGAGCTGTAGAATCTAGTCTAAAGATTGCAGGTCTTCCAGTGGATCTAACCACGCTGGAAATTGTATGTTTGGTCACGTTCCATATAGGATCAGTAGCTCTTTTTTCACCCTCAAGCTACCCTGGTTCGTATAAATATCTCAGTTATATTACCTAGTACTGTTTGTTCACGGCATTGTCCGTTATCGAAACGATATATATATATATATATATATATATATATATATATATATATATATATATATATATATATATATATATATATATATATATATATATATATATATACATATATATATATATATATATATATATATATATATATATATATATACATATATATATATATATATATATATATATATATATATATATATATATATATATATATATATATATATATATATATATATATATATATATATATATATATATATATATATAGTCATTGCAGTAGAAGGTTTCATGGAAGTTGCACGAGTAATTTGATTGTTCAATGCAAATATCACACTTGATAACCTTGCAACCCATTTACGAGATTGCTCACCTGACTTAAAGTCAGTATATTTTTCCTTTGCGTATTGTTATCCAAAACACCGCTCAGCAAGTGTTCGATTAAATCGTTCAACGAGTGCTTGATCACGATGATTTTCAGTATGTCCTTTTCTGATATTAAAGTTATGCTTTTTCAACAACGATAATAACGCACCAAGAAATTCTTTACCAGTATCAACCTATATTAGCCACGTTGATAAATTCGCTCAAACGCAGAAACAACTTCAGATGCTGTCTTTGTTGATAATGGTTATTTTCTTTATATCTTCTTGCAACGTCAACAACAGACAATGAGTATTTGTACGTGCATGATTTTCGTCCACGTGCTTAAACAGTATCGTGTGGTAAAAACAAAATATCTGCTTGACAAACTTCATTAGGCATTGCTGACATCTAAATGTGCGTATTGAAATTTTTTTTAGGTAGTGGTAGATATATTTGCCATATTGCCTGTCGTGCTAACCATGCTGTAGCAACATTACGTGAAACTTTTGCTGCTTCCGCAAGTCTACTGATTGCTGCGTTCCCTCTCCAATATCATCTAGGGGAATACAAAATGGATTCCATTACAATAGTTATATCATTAATTACCAGCTCCGAGCATTATTTAACCTTTCATGGCAGATTTCACTAGAAAACTAGCGAGTTTTTCTTTGAGAGATTTATTAGGTAGAGCATTTAACGCCTGAATCAATTTCACATATGCGAGTTGCTGCTGCTGAATATCTTTAATTTTATACGCAACTTCATAAATATGACATGCTTCATCAATCTTATTTACTGGATAATCTCATGGTTTATGCTGATCTTGATCATCAATTTGGATATTAAGTCGAGTTCCAGGACCGCAATAATTATATCCACGAAGGCGTTTCTCACCGGAGTATTTGGCCCATGGAGCTCTTGGCAATTTGCCTAATGAAGCGGCTATATCACCACCACGCGTTATTTGCGACGCGGAAATAAATTTATATATTTTTGTACCAGATTTTGCACATTTACCTGTAATTGCACGTCTTTTATTATTTTTTTTGTTGTTGTTATCGTTTGCAATCCAACGGTGGGGGTGAGTGGGTACTCTGCATCGAACACAATATAAACTATTTGTTTAATTATATGGATATAATTGACTTTTCAGCGACACGAAACGAAAGCAATGACCGGTAAAGCACCATCAAGCGCTTCCGAATACCATCAGAGTGATTATAAAAGGTCCATCTGGATCTGATAAAACGCAGTTATTGCTTAATCTGATAATGAGGTGGATCAAGTGGGATAAATTATATTTAGTAGCACCAACTGCAGATGAACAAAAATGCTACGAAATACTTAAAGATTTTAACGAGAATTCAAAATTATTGAATCAAGATGGCAGCCATATTGTTTATTTTATCACCGATATTGATAAAGCTCCAACCGTAGATGACTTAGAGGGATTCATTAATAATCTAGCAGTATACGATGATGTGATGCTGGACAATCTAATCCAGCTAGAATATTTTCTCGAGGTAGACATGAAAACACGGACGTGATTTATATTACTAAGTGATTCACACAGATACCTAAGGTGATCAGAGACAACTGCAATATTTTAGTTGTGTTTAATTATACTTTACAAAATATTTATTATAATTGATGTTCAGCAGACATGGACATGATCAAATTTAAGAACTGCTTTTCAAAAGCACAAGCTGTTCCATTCGTATTTATGGCAATAAATCTACGTGACCCAAGATCAAGTTATCGTATAGGTCTGGATAAAATTTTTGGTTAATTCATAACAGCAGGAAGGGCGAACGACAAACATTGAGTGCCACAACAGATAAACTAAATCACATAAAACTTTGAAAAGAATACTTCAACAGGAGTAACAAAAATGAGCTAACTTTAAATATTTGCTATCGATTCTTAACCGTATTTAAATAGACAAGTTAGAGGTTTCGGTTTAACGTTATAGAACTTAAATTTCAGGCTTGTAGGAACCCTTTTTTCGAGACGATTCGAACAAAATGTTGATGGGTTTTCCATCCCTGGATCGCCTGATTCTGATGAAAACCACTTCATTCAGGACAGGACCGTCATTGACATGGACATTCCCGAAAGATCATTCCGGGAGGAACCCTTTGTGACTGTGCCAAGTCTAGAGCATATAAGAACATTACAAACTGTCTCTATTACACCACACCTTCGTCACCAAAAAGGTTGTGAGCTGCTTTCTTATATTCATTTTGATCGTTTTGATGTGTATTTTGTCAATGAACTTAACCATTTGGCTTTTATGTGATTTTTTTCTTTCGTGTTTAATTTTAAAAATGTTTTGAAGCAAACGTGTCCTGAAAACCTCTTGTCTTGTCTGTCTTCGTTTCAAAAGTGACATTCCTGCACCTTGGCTACCTCTGCTGCATCTCCTTCCTCTTCCACCACTGTCAAATCATGGACAACAAAATTTCGATCTTGATAGCAGAAAAGCCTTGTATCTTCGCCAGCCCTTTAACGTGTCAATTGCTGGACGGATTGGTTCAGGCAAAATGGAATTTGTCAAACGTTTGAAAGAACATTAAGATCATTTAATCGATAGTCCACCTCAAGGCATAGTGTGGGGTTGCAAAGAGTAACAATCAGCGTACATCCTCCTGCGAGAACTTAAGGAGATTCCATCGTAATTGTGGAAGGAATTCCTGGCGAATACAACGGGATCGTACTAACCTTAGTCAAACTCATTTGGTCATCTTCGACGACCTGTTAGAAGACAAAAAAGAATTTTAGTTGTTGTTTACGTGCAGGGCATCATCGTAATGGTGATGTCATTTACATCACCCAAAATTTGTTTCAACTAAGTAAAGTTCATCACACCAACATTTTCAATGCTCAATAAGTGATCTTGTTTACAATCCCTAGAGATGAATCGCAAGTGCAAGTGTTAACGGAACAGTTAGTAACTCCGTGGCCGACACATGTTACGACGTTGCAACTCAAAACCCTCTCGCCCATTTACCAACATTTGCATTTTCGTACCCATCTGTTTCATTACTGTCGCGTGCACGTAGTTTTTGACTTTGCAAAACAATTATAAAAACCCCGAACAATTTTGGTCTGTCTCACACGACGTTAACTTGACGTCCCTTTATTCTCACCTTCCCGTCAAATTGATTCGTTTCATGTACGGCATAAGTCGCGAAAAAATCCACAAATAAAACGTGCTCATGTATTAAAAGCCAGTCTCAGAGAAGTCGGTCAAACATTTGCGATGACAGCATGTTAATTACTGCAAGGCATCGTACATATTCTTCGTTAATTCTGCAAGGCATTATTCACATTCCTCATCTAACCAAATGCTTTTTTGAGAGAAACAAAGATGCATTGACGCAACTGCCTGATCGCCGCATCGACACTCAAACCAAAAAGTCAATAAGTTTGAAACTTGGAGGTAGAGGTTCTCTAGGTGTCATGAATAATATCCCTCTTAAAATTAAGTTCCCAATACCCCAAAGTCATCCCAAAGAAATAAAAAACACTCCTCGTCCCAAACGTACTCGGAAGAAAAAGATTAGTGTTGTGAAGACCAAGTCGTAGACCAAAAAGAGAAACATCCACAGAAGAGTCCCACAGAAATAGCTTCTTCTCGCAGGTGACGTATTACAGTCTGAGTACAACCTTGCTTACATCCCCGAACCATGACCTCCTGCGACGCTGACTCCGTTTCTGGTATCCTTAGGTTCTTGCGTCGAACGTCAGTCACCCTCCCACCAGTCACCACCATAACAACAAAAATCCTCTTTTAGACCTCAGAACTGTCACTAGCAACGCTCGACACTCCTCTGACTTACAGTGATCCAACGGACAGCATAACTCTGGAATTATAAATAAACAATTTCACTTAACATTACCCAGTGACAGTACCATGAATGTGTTTCTTCACAATACTTTATTCTGTTTCACGGCTAAAATACCTCAGAATATCCAATTGGATCACGAAGCCGTTTGGGAAGTGGCTTTGGTCGACATGATTCATCGTGCATAAATCATAAACATTACTGAAAATCAAAACACTTTTAGGTCGATGTTCTGAACGACCAAGTGCAACAATACTTGAATGAAAACGAAATTGTAGATGCCTCGATGGAACTACCATTATCCCCGGATAATCCATGGTACATCTATATGTTGAACATTCCTGGTATCTACATTTTAGTGGTCAACATCTAGTGGACACGATTGCTTCCATATTCAATGCGCTGTTTCGCAAATCCTTGGACTAAGCGCAAATGAGGTGTCCCTCAAGGACTATACAGTGGTTCCTCGCCTATTGATGAAATATTCAGATGGCAAAAACGTTGGCTATTATATTGTGTCCTTAATTATTTGACATTTTAGGTGGAGACCTAAAGATGATCAAGAGTAACAACATATCACCCATTGACAGAAAAAACTTGACTTTACCGAAGTTTTTCGATCGAGTAGAACTGAACCAAGGATTAAATTTGATCATGTGGACATTGATTTGGTGGAGTTCAAAGTAGTGGGATACACCTCCGTAACGTTTCTGCGAGTCATGCGTTTCAAAGTTGATTCTGTCACGACCAATGACGAGGAAGGTGGAAAAACCTTTTATTAACACAAATTTGTGTACCCTTACTATTTTCTCGTCAGTAAGTCGTATTTCGACAGTATCAACATTGCTATGCAAGGACATCAGATGGGGCCGAGTGTCCGAGTGGTCTAAAGAGCTCTCCGTTTCGGATTACTGCCATCTCACCTCTGAGTGGGATCGAGTCTAAGATTTGGCGAACGTGGATATGTGAGAAAGCTTGCCAGTTGCTTCTCGTGGATCGGTGGTTCCTTCTGGGGGATTTCTCAGTTTCTTCCTCCACAATTAATACTGGCCGCCATGTATAGGATATCGTGTGCTGGAAAATAGCGTTAAGCCCCACAACAACAACAACAACAACAACAACAACAACAACAACAACAACAACAACGGCAACAACAAGAATGAGATCTGGGACAAACTATTCAATTTCTTAAAGGGAAAGTGACACTCAATTATCAAAAATGATTCTTTAACGACTCGTAAGTCATGTATCCTGTGTACCAAGGATTCGCTCAATAACGAGGACATAGCTTATTTATGATAGAATAGGCATTTTGTTCAGTGGCCCAGTTTTGAAACCAATAGTGACACGAGGATTGCACGACTTGAAATATTCCACTTTGACGCAAGAAAAGGAATTTATTCAAAATGTCACCATCGACAAACAAAACCCCAAAGAAGCTTTCTTGAAAGTAGGCACAAATGTCTTGCTTGAAACTAGCAAAGGCATTTTGGACTGAACAGAAACTACTATAAATGCCCGTGACGCTGCCCAGTCAAGCAATCTGTTTCCATGAAGCCACAGCAAGGACAAGGCAGAAAGATCCGACGAAGACATTCCTCCAGAGGAATTCACACACTCAGAATTAGAAAGATCAAGTAAAGAAGAACCATCCTAGAATTAGACGTTTTAGTTATTAAAATACAGAGAGAAAAAAATGATACAAAGAGAGCCTTGCAAATGTTCCAAGTCGGAACTGGATATGTTTCCAATGCTATTCACTATGATGACGATGGAAGAATCTCAATTGGTAGAATTTCATCAATCTCCTCCTTAACAACCTCAGCCCCCATCGAAGTTTAAATTAATGGACAGCCCAAAGATTACATCTATCTGAATACTTGTACCTGAAAATCAAAGAGATCAAAATGGATGATACAACTCCGGAAACCGACGCTAGAAATGATCCCGTCAACAATTTCATGCATTTCTTGTTAAGCAAGGTGGATTTATACTTGAATAACAAACTAGTCAGCAAGCATACCTGGAAAATCTCTGAAAAGATACCGAGAACACTCATCTGGATGTTTGCGTGGTATGAAAACCTGACATAGCAGGCGAGGCCAAGTTTAACGATTGTCAAAGGAGAAATCCTGCAATTTGGAGCGTTTGCATTTGGACATGCAGTTGCAAGAAAGGTATTTGCTGAATGGAGTGAATATCTGCCTGACACTGAGTCGTAGCAGTACCGTTTTCCATGGTCAACGAGTACAAAACCATCTTTCAATAAGCCATACTATGCTTACGACGCGTGGAAGGATTACCTAAAGTGGAAAGCAACATAAGCCGCACTTTGAACTGAATAATCACCACGCATCCTATACGACGAGTGGAAGTGAAAACTTTCACCATTGCTACTGGACTCCGATTCAAGATCGAAGATAGTCTGTTCCAAGGACAATTACCAAAACAGGTAATCTCAGGTATCGTCAGCAACGAAGTCCTCAATGAAACATTCACTGCCAATCCTTTCACGTGTAAGCACTTCAGAGTGTCCAAGATCGAAGTCAGTAGTGATGGCACAACCTTGTGTACCAGATTCTTAAAACCTAACTCTGCACAGAAGAATTACTAGAGATCGTACTTGTCCCAGTACGAAGCCATGGACCAACACCAGCCACTATATTTCGTCGAACGATTATGCAGGAGGCGATGCTTTGTGGTACTTTATTTATTTAATTCCAGACAAAGTTAGCGACGAGGGACAACTAAATAAAAGCCGGTCAACTGCGTGTGGAACTTCAATTTGAAGAAGCTTTAACTGAGACTGTGAACGTCATGTTGTATGCCGAATTCGACAACATACTTGAAATCAGCAGTTTGAAAGAAGTCATTCTAGACTACTAGAAGCTATGAATGACTCTTATCCCTCTTTGAATGACAAAGAATCTTTGGAAATGGAACGAGAAGATACCGTGAGTGCATAACCAAAAGACAAAGACGAAGAGGTGATGGTCATGTCCCGATGGCCAGAACAAAAACAACATTTAGTCTCCCATTGTGCCAAACACCTGGCAAAATTCTGTACAGGGTTGACCAAGAATATTAAAATAATGGTCGCAGGCAAATGCAACAAGATAAATATCTGAAGAAGAAGAAGATCAAGAAGATATTGGACATGTGTCTGGAGGACGATGGAGTCTTATCTCAGAAGAAGCAGTGTTGTATCATTCCTCCCTGCATTGAGTTCTCTACAGATCCTTCGCATCCTTTAATTTGTATGGATTACAGACTTTGAAAGACGATATCATGAATTTTATGTGAAAAAAATGCCAAGACAACTCGCTTCAGTAATGTAAAATTGGAAGGGACAGATTCATTGCTGTGTGGACAATATTTTGTGTGTAATTACCGCAGTCCTGGATCTCTTTAAGAATATTTAGTGACTTATTTTGATCGTGACTCTTCTAGAAACAATGAAAAAGTAGATAGATGGTTTTGTGACATTTATTGATATCACTTGCCTTTAGCTAGGAAATGTAGTGTACATCAATAGCCCAGTTATATCTATCAGTTGAATTGACATTTGACTGCACATTATTGCCAACTTTGTAAAAAACGTGTAATTTGAAAAATTGTGTGGATGTTATATCATTTGTTGATTAATTGTTAAGTTAAATAAAAATGTTGTGAAAGAAAGAGATGGTTGGTGGTTTGTTTGAAATGGGACAAGAATCGTGGAAAAGTAATGCACGAAAAGTATGACCTAATGGTGGAAGTAGTACAAAAAGGAAAAGCAGGTATCGATTCTCTAATGGACGAAAAAGGCATAAAATTTCAAGACAAGAAAAGGACAGAGCAGTGATTCTGATTTCGAATAATATATCCTGCAATAAATAGAAAATTCATTGATCAGAAGAAATAGATGAATCGAAAATACTCAGAGATTGTTAAAAGATTAGAGTAGATAGAAAATGCTACTTGAAACTATTATTAAACTTTTGTCAAAAATCCTTGCTCATCAACATACGACCCCACCACAATTTTAGACACCCGTCGCGTTTTCTTCAATTTGTTTCTTAATACTGAAATGTAAAACTCCTATAATATCACTTGTTCCAACAGCAATTAGGATAAGACTTTTCTTACATATTCATAATTTCATTAATAATATATTTACCGTATGGTACTTTCTTTCTCTGACACCTTTTAATACAACAACCCTGCAGTACTGACACTTTATTTGTAAAAGACACCTTATGTAATAAATTGGATTAAAGTTATAACTGACGTGGACATTTGTATGCATTTTATGCACATTTATTAAGATGCAAAATGAAAATAATATATGCAGCTGTAATCCAAATAATTAATAATCATCGGATTTCATGGGATTGCTTCATAGTTATTGTTATGCAGATGTGAACTTTGACTTGGGATCTATCATTTGAGTACTTTTCTTACACGGTCGAATTTTCTTGCAGTTATTGAATTGCAGGGCAAAATATCAGCAACTTCCTCTGTGTGACGTGAGTCCTATTCGGTTTATCTTTTCTTAATATGAGTGTGTAGATGGGAAGGGGGATACTATTGTGAGGATTCCTTGTATTCGTATAAATGACAATATTTGACAGAAAACTACTTTAATACTGGAAATTCTTGCATATACTAGTTGCGATATATCAGGGGAGAAAACTTATCTTGATACTGTTTCCAATACTGAAGAGAGTTGTTGTACCTTGATAATATGATGTTCGTGTGATACCTGGAAGATACTTATGTTTTTCCGACGATAGCACAAAAGTCAGTCAGATTGAGAGTTCCACTCTAAATAGCCCGATATTTCAAGAGAAATATATGCATTTAATGATCACACATACATTTATAAAATGGAATTTGTATAACGTAGATAGAAAAATATTGAAATATTCTCATCCAATGACCACAACACTTGTATTATTAAAAGCGTGATAAGTGAAGAGAAAGAAAAAAAAAAACACTCGTCGAATGACCGTACACAATTAATATTAGTAAGTGTTGCGTGTAAAGAGAAATAAGACAATAAGAAAAGGGGTGATACTTGACTACCAAATATCACCAATGGTTACCCAAACGGTGTATAGCTGCAATGTATTAAGACGACAAGGAAATAATTTACATTTATACAACTGGTATGCAACTATATCTTCTCAGAGTACCGGAACTAATGTTGAATCTCTCTCTCTCTGTCTCTCTGTCTCTCTGTCTCTCTCTCTATGTATGTATGTATGTATGTATGTATGTATGTATGTATGTATGTATGTATGTATGTATGTATGTATGTATGTATGTATGTATGTATGTATGTATGTATGTATGTATGTATGTATGTATGTATATATCTAAATATATATATATATATATATATATATATGTATATATATGTATATATATATATATATATATATATATATATATATATATATATAGTTACGTTTATGTAATTTAATTGCATGTGTATTAGTTTTAAATTCTCTTTTATTTTTTTATTTCATTACGTTATTGTAACGATAATTTTATTCACTAAATTTGACTTTTTCGGAAAATTTAATTATTTGATTTGACCTAATAAACGCAGTGTAATTGCTACATTTGTATTCTTAGATGACAGTTGTTTACCATGGTTATGAATTCACAAACATTGAGTAAAAATCATTGGTCGTAATCAATGTCATTCTTGACATGCGTCAGCTCAGCTGTAAACAAACTTTTTAAAAATTTATTTCCAGTGTGGGAATAATTGATTCTTAGTGTGATGATGTGTTAGCAGTCTTTCAATCAATCACAATAATATAATCCAAGATGTTCTTGTCTGAATTCACCATAATTTCAAACTAATATTTCTGTCCAAGAATATTATTTAAGAGCACTTTTTATTTCCACTGTATATTAATTTGAAAAATTTCATCCAAGTCAGCATCGGAACACAACAATAAGATCGATTCTGCCTTAAGATGTTAATTCAAGAAGAGTAATTTCTCAAGTTGACAGAATCATAAGCCCCTCTACCTGACCTAAGTCACATGTAGCATTTTCTGAAAATACTATATCCCTTTTGTTGAATTCTCCATTCTAGAGCACTCTCTGTTGTTTGCAAGTTAAAACCCTTCGCTAAAATTATGATTAACTTAATGGTAAACATAATGTAATAAATTTGGAGTACGCGCATTTGTTTATAGCGTCCCATTTTAGGGATTACTTAGATTGTTGTAACTATTGTTTGATTAATGAAAATCGACTCTGAGAACATAATCCTCATCCCGAAATACTGAGCCAGTTACTAGGAGCAAACATCACGGAGTGAAGAGTTCGTAAATTTTCATCATGCCTCGGTTTACTTATGGTAAATTCAGGTCACAGCCGCCTGATTGTCCCTGTTCTTCGATAGTTTCTTTTAAAAGTTTGTTGTGTACATTAGTTGTGTAACTTCAGGTGCAGTATTTATGATTGAAGACTCGTAAAATATACATTGTAATAAACGGGATCAGACTGTTCTACAGTCGGCAGAATTCGTTTATTGTTGCCATGGTGATAAATGTGCTGTAGAGTTACAGGCGAAATGTGTCCTAAAATCATGATTTGACTGGCCTAAGGTGGCGTAGTAAGGATAGTTATCTGAATTATGTGGTTGAGATGTATAGTTTCACGGCGTACAATGCTGGCGGTACGTTACGGAAAATTGATGAAAAGAAAATATGCAGTTGTACCGTTTACAGACAACAAGGAAATTGTAAGATGTTTGGTTTTGTATTAATTTGAGTAAAATTATTCATAGATTTGACAACTTTACAGTTTACAACAGTAGTTGTATGTGAGTCTTTAAAATCAGGCGAGACTTGATAGGGTTTTCATGTAGAAAAAAACTAAAAATCACTAAAAAGTAAATATTCAAAGCAATATCTTAAACTCATAAAAATGGATTCTAGATTTAATCTAGAAAAACATGACTAATATTAGAATAATATGACAAATCTGGAAATATTTCAGATATTGACAACTTGGAAAATTGATGTAAAAGCCTAATGCGTCTAGAAACTAGAAATCAATGTGAAGAAGATGATCATTAAAAAGTAAACTGCTTATTTTCTGAAATTAACACAAGATTAAAATATTTTATTGAAAATTTATCCAAAATCCGTTTCTAAGAACGCGCATTGGTTATTCATATCATCTCCGTTCGGGTGTACTATATTGGGCATTTTATGAGAATTTTCAGTCAACCATCAACAGTAATATCAGGGACCTATGAAGGCCACTCTCGGTTATGGATAAAATGAAGAATTTTGTATAGAAGCGGCGACATCTGTTAAAATATCGTTTTCAGTAACCAAGCATCATCTCGGCAATCGTCTCAGTAGGTCACATGTACATATTTTATGTAGAATGAGCTTTTAGTTTGGGTGACCGTATTAAGTAACATTTTATTTCTATCGGAAAATTATACATGCTAAATTATTGTGCTTGAATAAGATTACTGAATAGCACAGGTGCATCTGTCCTACTCAGACAATTTTAGTTTTTCTTTAAAATTTAGAAACATGTTGTTTTATTAATGTGTATGGCTGGGTTAAGGGATTAGTAGAATGTTGGTGTTATAAGCCAATAAAAAAAAGATTGACGGATTGATGACTATGGAATTTTGATAGATAAGAGGAAAGGTGGTCGAACATATTTCTTAAAATATTTATATCGCATTGTTGAATTAAAAAAACTAGTTCGAGTAAATATTACCTTGAAAAATATTTTGTGGATAGTAGAGTCGAATTAGAGGATTCTAATTTGGGTGGTTCAGAAATTAGCTTATTATAACTAATTTTGACAATATTCCACCTATACCTTTTCTGTCTGTAACAATTTTTACAATTTTAGCATTAGAGGCAAATTTATCCAGCATATAAACAGTTGATAGTCTTAACCTTGCAACAGAATATGTAATAACCTAACTCACTGAACATTATTTTCTCCGAAGATCCTTGACGTCAAGTTGTAGTTGGCAATGGCGAAGATTTATGAATCAATCTCTTAATGCACAAGTGGAATTTCAGGCACTACGCATATTTTTAGTAACTGTTTCCATATATATATATATATATATATATATATATATATATATATATATATATATATATATATATATATATATATAGTTATGCTTATGTAATTTAACTATCTGTTTGTTATTTGTTTTTATTTTTCTTCCATGTTATTGTAATGATAACTTTGTCTACTGGATTTGTCATTTTTTTTATAAGAAAATCAGTTCAGTTCTGTTTGACTTGGTATTTTTATTTTTACTGATACAGAACCAGCAATAGTATTACATGTCTAGGCTCGAACAAAAGTAACAATAAAAGAGTGAAACCAACAAGCTTTGCAAAATTTAACAAATAATTTATATTCCTAAAAGACAAGGCTAAATAAGAAAAATGACGTAACGGTATATGAATCAAATCCATAATTATTACAAGAATTAATAAAGGTAAGCCCTATAAAATAAAAAACCTACATGAATCACAGTTCGAATCATGATGAAATTCCAAGATGAAAGGCGACGATGTATTCGATGGTCTACTTCGTCCTGATGTATCTACTGTTCTTCATTGAATCACAAGAAATAATATTTTAGTTTGGAATTTTAAATAATTTCAAGAAAAGTCTTGTCCAAGAAGGGAAAATAAATTTCTTTAAATTGAATGGACTAAAATAAATTCAACTCAAAATGATTACAACAAAACTTCTTTGAGCTTCAAAGGTTTAAAACAAAACTGGTTATTTCTTGTCAAGAAAACGACTACACGGTAAATTAAAACGCAAAAATGATTCCAGGATGAGGAAACGCGACCATGTACTCGAAGATCGTGAAAATATTTGCACATGTATAAAGTCGCGTACTGCAGTATAGCCTTAGCTAATGAATGATTTTTACTCTGGAAATGAATAATAAAAATAGTAGTTTGCTCCAGACTTGACACTGATACTGAATCTTGGTCAGCAAAAGATACAATGTTTGAAAACCACTAGCAGTTTATCAGATTAAACAGAGCTTAACTGAAGTTCTAAACAAATCTAATCCAGTAGAAACAATTATCATTATAACTATCTGTAATGGAATAAAATTAAGAAATTTAAAATATATAATTAAATTACGTATGCAAAACACTACCCGCAAAAAAGAAAGAGAAAGATTTATATAATATTTTTATTACCATGTGTGAATTATATATGAGGCTTAAATTACATATTAAGAACATTTATGAATTATACAACGTGTAAATGAAATAATATTTATATAAACAGGTTAGTTCATCTGCTATTAAATTGTCTTTTCACTTGATTTCCCTGATGTCATTATTCTATTCCTGTAACAACAAACTCCACCTTAATAACCTGAGTTTTATTTTTTATTTCGTCTATGAATGTAAGAGGATTGTGATCACTAAACATAACAATCGGAGGAGTTGAACTATAGTAAACTTCAAAATGTTGTAATGCCAATATCAAAGCAAAACAATCCTTCTCGATTGCTGAATAATTTCTTTGGTGCATATTTAATTTCGAAGAAAAATAGCACACTGGATGATTAGCTCCATTTTTATCTTCTTGAATCAATACTGCTCCAACCCCAGCATCACTAGCATCAACAGTCAGTTTAAATGACTGTATCTGGAACTATAATAACTGATTCACTTTTAAGTATTTCCTACTTATTAAAAGCCTCCTGACATTGTTCAGTCCTAAACAGATTTGGTTTTTTTGCTTAGAGGTTTAGCATTATTAGAAAAATTGGAAAACATTTCCGACAGTGCCCATCCAGTTGTTGTTTACTTACAGGCACAGGGAATTAAGAAATAGCCTTGAACTTAGCATCCATAGCTTTAACGTGTCCATGTCCCATAATATGTCATATAAATGTTACACAAGCACAGCAGAATTCACTTTTAGATAAATTGATTTTCAAACTTGCATCAATGAATCTGTCTAAAAATTTACAAATTGTATCATTGTAAATGATGACATCATCACAATTTCTAAACCAGATGTAATCATGTTCATCAAACGTTGAAAAGTACATGGAGAATCCTTCATTAAATTGGGAATTACTTTATATTGGTAAAGTCCATCTGAAGTTTCGAATGCCGAAATTTCCTTTGAAATTTCTGTTAGTGGAATTTGCCAAAATCCTTTTAGAAGGTAAAACTTAGTGACATACTTTGCATTTACAATTTTATCAATGCAGTCATTGATTCTTGGTAATGGAAATGAATCCATTTTAGTCACACTGTTCATCTTTCTATACTACAGCCTGAGCGAGTCGAAATTAATATAAGAAAAAGCTTACTCAAAGTAAGATGCTATATTATGCTACACTTGATGCAACTTTAATCGTGTCATGCAGCATTGTATTAAGCAAAATGTTATGGTTCAAGACAGGTTCACTAAGCAAAGTAACTTTTCACAAACATATAAAGCCAAATGTGGCAGTATATTTGTCTGAATTCACCCAAAACTAACAAAATACCTGACAAGATTGTGCCATAGTAGTTGACGACATGCGCAGTGGAGGTATTTTTACAAAACATGCACTCATTTCCCCGAAGGTGAGGACTTGTATCATGTGACCTCATCGTGTAAAGATAAGATAACATTACTAACAATATAGTTGTTTACATAACCATCGAACAGCAGTGGAGTAAAGCAGGGTTGTGTCCTTGCACCAGCCCTTTTTGCCATCTTCTTCTTCGTGCTCCTCCAGTACGCCTTCAAGGACTTCAGCGGGTGAGTGAACATTCACACCAGGGGAAATGGCAAACTGTACAACATCAAAAGTCTCCGTGCAAAGACCAAAGTCACAGATGTTTTCTTCCGTGAATTGCTCTTCGTTGACGGAGCAGCTTTGACATCACATACGGAAGAATGACTTCAGCTGCTGTTATGTCTTACTCCCACGCCTGTAAAGAGTTCGGACTGACCATCAGTTTGAAGAAGACGAATGTCATGGCTCAGGATGTAGACTCCCTTCCAACCATCACCATTGATGGGTACAACCTTGGAGTTGTTGAGAACTTATACATACCTTGGGTCCACCATCTCCAGTTCGCTCTCCATTGATGCTGAGGTAAACGGCAGGATTGCTAAAGCAGCAGCAGTTATGGCGAGACTGAACCAGAGGGTCTATAACAATCTCAATCTCACTGAAAAGACCAAACTGCGTGTCTACCAGGCATGTGTGCTCAGCACACTCCTCTACAGTAGCGAGGCTTGGACCACCTACACGGGCCACAAAAGGAAACTCAGTAGCTTTCATATGAGATGCCTGCGTCGCATTCTGCGTATCCAGTGGCAGGACAAAGTACCCAACACGGAAGTTCTGGAACGGGCCAGCATGAATAGTATATTCACCATCCTCAGCGAGAGGCGCTTTCAATGGCTCGGCAACGTCAGGAGAATGGATACAGGTCGCATTCCCAAGGACCTGTTATACGGCGAGCTAGCAGAAAGCACACGACCGACTGGAAGGCCACGTCTGCGATACAAAGACGTCTGCAAGAGGGACATGAAAACGGTCAACATCATAATCAACAACTGGGTGAGCTGTGCTAACAATCGTTACGAGTGGCGACTTGCTGTGAGACAAGGCATTCAAAAAGCAGAGGAAGGGATGAAAGTAAACCTCGCTACAAAGAGAGCCTCAACAAGAATCAATCTTCACCTGCAGTAAGTGCAACAAATATTGTCACGCAAGGGTTGCTACGGTACAGATAGGGCACTGAAACAGCGAGCTTCGCCATCGTCTCTCGAAGACGGACGGATGCCAACAACTCTAACAATATAGTTGTTTGCCTAACCATCGAACTTCTGGCGTGTTAGAATGTTCTACATTTAAGTGGCTTGTTGGAAAGTTTTTTAAAAAGTTTATTGACATTTTTGTTTTTAATTCTGTGCCATAATTAAATTATTTGAATTTAATTATAGAACATATTTTAGCGACGATGTAGACTAAGCTGCTACATCGCCATTCAATATTTGTATTTCTAGTCGGTTTCTAGCGCATCATGAGATGGTCAAAACAATAGCCACTGCTTCAAAACAGGCTAGTTCCATACTTTTTTGAGTGGGTAGTGGTCACTTGTTGATTTTAGATTATAACTAAAAATTGCTCATACTTGATGACATTGTTCAAACGGTGCCAATGCAAATATATATTTCCCTCTTTATAGTCAGCTGCCAGCTGATTATGTCAATCTAACAGCACAATTTGAATTTTCTCTTAAACGTAACATTGTATTATTTAAATTCCCATATTATGCGTTTATTTTCAATGTGATAAAACTACCTATCATTTTACAATTGCAGCCATTGAACATCAATAGTATTTAATAAAGATTATTGTTACTGGTTCAGATTACATCAGTCGCATTCTTAATGTAAAGCAATACCGTAATGTATTGTGGTCATGTTAACCGCATCCACATGGACCCGCTGCGTTCGGTTCTTTGAAAAAAAGATTAGAAGATAATGACAAGAATTTAAACAAGGACCGGTTTCTGGCTGTTGTTAAGCATATGTAGAGCAGAGATGAAAATGTTTCTTTTACATTAGATGCTTTATTTGATTGTCCTTGGGAGCGTATAGGATGAGAATAATATATTAGCCATGTTTCTTGGTCTAGGCTATTTAAGGCTAACATAGATTTTGCATATGATTTAAAAACACCACATAAATAAATCTCAACATGGTGATTTCAAACGTTTCTAATATTAAACATGGGTTGCCATAGCGTCTGAGTTACACATTCGTTCAAGACTTGGCTGTGCTTTAGTAATGGCGATTTTTGATATTCATTGCTAAAATGCACTTGCCGTAAGTTTTATCTAGTTTCGAAATAGGTATATATAGTGAACTCCAGTAACGTTTACTGGGCTATATGGAATTCTTTTCCAGCAAACACTTAATTTCGTTTTCAAAGTATTCCTGTTTGAGAGGGTTCATCCTGTATGAGTGTATTTGGAATTTACAATTTTAACGTCATGAAAAACTGTGTTGTCCTCGTTGGAACATATGGAAATAGTGCTCATATTGAAGTAGTAACTGTGTAAGTTTATTCCTTTTTTTTGTTGCAAATGTGAAATTTTCTGGTCCTGATTATTCATAATTTCTGGATTCCGAAGATTTTTCACTTCAAAATTATTAGTATCCAATTGAATTTCTTCACTTAAATCCTCAGTGAGTGGAACAGGTACATCTCAATTAATTGCATAATTTACAAGGCTATCTCTCTCAGTGTGTTGGTACTACTTTACTTATTTAGCTCAGAGTAATATTCTTATAATGTATCATTCGTTTACTTCTTAACTCTTTTAAGGGCCTTTAACCTAATTTGTTGTAATTTAAGTGATTAAATATAGTTTGAATAATGCACAGTGCATCCTTTGCTAGCCCCTTTTTTGGACCCCTCTTTGTCTACGAGGGTTTCGCTACCATAAGTGATGTTGTTGTAGTCAGTATTATGTCAATAAGGTAGTAACTAAATTGAGGTATGTCGTCATGTTGAACCAATCAGATTACTGAGTCTGGAGCATGTGATCACGCATTAAGTTGTCCCAGGAATTCATAGAGCAGCTAAGGATGTGTGTGAAGGGTGCGCCTTCCAGTGCGAATTATCAACGCCACAATTAACTTGAGCAATTTATCGGTGGAAAGAGTGCAAGATACCGGAGTTACTTTTTGTGTTACTTGGGAACATACGTTTTATCCTGCCCACAATGGCTTTTCGTCGTTCAAGACGAATTGTTGATCGTTTGACTAGTGTGCGCAATATAGAACATAATAATGATGTCATCACTTCGACAAATTCAACCTGGGAAGACGTTCCAGAAAATTGGACTACATCCAAATTGATTAAAAAGCTAGCTGAAAAGAACATCAGTTTCTGTTCCTATTGTAAAGAAACATCTACTTCCACTGTACAGAGAAAATATGCATCAGTTAGGTAGTCCATCTTTGTCTTCAGGAGCATCATCACCTGACCAGATTGGAGCTACATATGGGTCAACAGCATCGTCATGTGACCTCGGAACAGTTGATACACGTGATCTCAACATGTCGGACATAGCAGCTATCAAACAACAGTTAGCCAAATTACAAGCATCTGTCGCCGCATTGACACAATCATCCACAACAACCATATCATCGCGAGGTACCACAGCGGCACAATCTGCACGGAGTCCGTCTTTCGAAGATGAAAGTCAATCGCATAGTGTATTTAACCTTCAATCTGCTCTCACTATGCGCAGCGATGACAACACAAGATTCTCCCAAACGACACATGACGCTGTTCCTGTGGACAAACTCTCGCCTGTGGAAATTGTGCCCAGCCATATTCGCAAGGACATAATCATTGGTAAGCACGTTAATCTTGCCCTACTATTGATACCTGGAATGGACTCGTGTTCAGATACAAAAATTATTGACCACGGTGGCAACCAAATTGTTGTAAAAGGAAATGACCCCCGTTTGGCTGGCACACTAAATATTTCCAAATTTTGTAAGACTTTTTCTAAATACAAAAACATTGTCTGTGAGGTCGTTCCGTTTAGGAGACCTGAATTGGATTCTTATGCTGACTTTATAGATGAACTACATATGAAATACAGTGGAACTGGTTTTTACGAGTATCATAATGCTTTCTCGCGTAAGGCTGCACAGTATTTAATACCACACAATATTGTTATAGACTAGTCATCCCGGGATACAGAGTTTTTTCTAGCTATTTTCTCTGGTGGAAGGACTGAAATTTGCATTCACTGCCACAGTACTCTACACTCTAGTGGCTTCTGACCAGTAAACGTCATGATACATTTCAATGGTCAACAAACTAATAAAAGGAATACAAAATATTTGAATTTTAACTTGGCTAGTAATTCTAGAATAGATCGGCATGGCCGTCCTGTGATTCTGTTCAATGGGAAACAAATATGCAACAATTTCAATGAGACCGGTTGTATCTTGCCTTTCTGCAATTTTTTACATATATGTAAACTATGCAAGAATAACCACTCAGAGGCCACTTGTGATCAGATAGTCGAGAATGAAAACCAAACTAAACCATTAAAAGATAATAATATAAACTGACTACATGCAGTTACTGGTGTGGCACGAGACGTGACACAGGGGGATTATGTTTCTTCCATGCCTACAACTGCCACTACCCCTATAAATGTTGATGTGCTTCTTCAAGAACTCCATGCTCATCCTGATACTAAGTTTGTAATGGATTTAATAACTGGTTTGCGTAACGGTTTTCATACTGGTATTCGGAGAGAGCCATCAGCAACCTTTGAATGTAAAAATCTTCTTTCTGCTAGATCCCAGCCACACATAGTTCAAGATATTATAGAGCAGGAGAAACAGAAGGGTTTTCTGATAGGGCCTTTTGATTCTCCACCTTACCCCATCTACAGAGTAAATCCTATTGGCATTGTTGAGGGTAAATACTCAAAACAAGAAGAGACTAATCGTTGATCTCTCTGCCCCACATAATGATCAAGAACACTTGAGCCTTGACAGCTTGATAGACAAGCAGGAATTTTCCTTGAAATATGTCAAGGTTGATGATGCCATTAAGACAATTAGAAAGGCAGGTAGAGGGGTGTGATTATGTAAATTTGACATTTGCGATGCATTTAAACTCATCCCCATACACCCTAGTCTGTGGCCATTTCATGGCATTAAATGGAATAACCAGTATTATTTCTATGCACGTTTAGTGTTTGGATCCCGTTCTTCACCAAAGATTTTCACCCAACAGTCAGAAGCTATCAGTTGGATTGCAGTGAATAATTACGGCATTAACAACTTGCTCTACTTGTTGGACGACTTCCTTAAAATTGATCACCCTCACCACATGGCTGATAGGACCATGGTCATCATGACAATGTTATTTGCTAGACTGGGAATTCTGCTTGCCTCTCGTAAAACTCTTGGTCCAACCACATGCTTGGAATATTTAGGAGTACTTTTGGATACTTTAGCCATGCAAGCGAGATTACCAGAAGAGAAAATATGCAGAATTAGAATTCTTCTGACTGAATTTCTCAAAACAAAGTCTGTAACTAAACGTGAACTCTTAAGCCTCCAGGGACACTTGAATTTTGCCTGCCGTGTAAATGTCCCAGGCAGAACATTTGTCTCATATTTATTGCAAATATTTATGTCTGTTAGGGAGCTATATTATTGCATACATGTTTCCAGTGAATGCAAGAAAGATTTACAAATGTGGAGTAGTTTACTCAATCAGTAGAATGGGATTTCTTTGTTTATGATGATGATATCACTAATTCTGCCGATATGGAACTTTACACTGATGCTTCAGGGACTGTAGGTTTTGGAGGTTATTTTAGAGGTCGCTGGTTTCCACACTCATGGCCAGAGGAACTACGTCATTTAGTAAACCAAAAATTGTCTATAGCTTTCTGCGAATTATATCCGATAGTGGTGGCGGCAGTGTTGTGGGGTTATGAATGGCGGCAAAAGAAAATACTCTTCCACTGTGACAATGAGACTACATTTGCAATTATAAAAAGGGGCAGATCTAAGAGTCCGGACATTATGAAACTCATGCGCCGCCTGACTTTGACAGCTGCAACTAATGGCTTTGTCATATATGCGGAACACATACCAGGAAACAAAAACGCTATAGCTGATGCATTGTATCATTTACAGGTTGCACGATTCCGGCAGCTGGCGCCCCAGCAGAGGAACAACCATGCGAGTGCCCTCCTCCAGCAAGACTACTACTCATCTAGAGTCTACAGTAAGATTTTTGTGGGAATCATCTTTGGCCACAGGCTTATTCTACAGGCTTCCAAACCTTCAAGTCTTTCTTACTAATGATAGGATTGTGGATTCCAGGATCTAATTTGCTTCCCCCCCCGTTGTGAATGAGGACACATTGATTTACTTTATTGCGCATTGTACACAGATGCTGCACCTGACATACCGCACTATAAAACTTTATCTAGCAGGTATTAGGCATTCATACTTGTATCTTGGTATACATACTCCATTAACTCATATTAGTTCTTTGCTTCGACTACAGAATATATTGAAAGGTGTCAGGAAGGTGCAATGTGACTACAGACAGAAAAGACTTCCAATTACATATGATATATTATGTGATATATGGCAGTGCATATAACACTATGGAGTGAGTGAGTACACTAAATTATTGCTACAAACTGATTCAGCACTAGCTTTTTATGCATTTTTGCGGTGTGGAGAATTACTATTCATGGAACACATTTTCTACAGCAAACAACTTGTGTATGTCTGACATAATTTTTCATAAGGATAAGCGCCTATTCATTCTGCATCTTAGAGCATCTAAGACTGATGTTTTCCCTCAAGGGGTGGATATTCAGATTTATTCTATGCACTGTGACGTCCTTGTATGCCCATACCGTGTGATGAAAAAATTCCATGGTATTCGGATATTAGCAGGAGCTCGCCCTTGTGATCCTCTGATTCTCATGGACAACGGTCACGCTTTAAGTAGAACTTTCTTTATCACTACCATTAAGGCCATTTTGTCCATGTTAGGTTATGATGCACGTCATCATAATGGGTACTCCTTTCGCTTGGGGGCGGCTACTAGTGCAGCTAAGGCTGGAATTCCGGACCATCTTATCCAGACTTTAGGTCGTTGGTCCTCTAATGCCTATTGTAGATATATTTAGGTGCACCCAGACAGAATTAGCTTTGCACAAAGACAGATGTCACATCAAATGCCTCACTAGTTCTGTTGATGCATGTGTCAATCTATGCATTATTCATTTGTTTACTTTGTAAGACCAAAACTGACTGTTGAATATATATATATATATATATATATATATATATATATATATATATATATATATATATATATATATATATATATATATATATATATATCTATATATATATATATATATATATGTGTGTGTGTGTGTGTGTGTGTGTGTGTGTGTGTGTGTATCTAATATGCTTACATTTGTATGCATCAGGCTTTCTCATGCAATTCAAAAATATTTCATGCATTTCCAGGCATTATTCTCTTTAAAGATCCTTACCTTACTTCAAATTGGGGGCCTCGTTACAGTCACACTGTTCCAGAGACACAGTGCTACTTTCACTTCGTTTGGACCATTGCCAAGTTTTCATTCATTCAAAACTTTGCTTTTGAACCCCAATTTGTGTCAGTGCTTAAATGTAAACGACTATTATGCCCATATACCTCATACCAGCTTCCTACAGTGCATGTATGGAGTATCGGCTGATGTTTGTTATCATAGCATCCTCAGGATCGGACTTGTCGAGTTTCGGTATCATTGTCCCTATATACCTCATGTCAGCCCCATGCCGCTCAACATACAGGTATCGGACACTTCACAACCCTACAAACTCCAACATGTATCTTGTCCTGAGCTATCCTTTAGAACAAATCAGAGCTGGGCTGGGGCAGTGTGCTGTGACAGGATTTGCCACCATTATGCCAAAAGAATGATGTTATATATACAATAAAGTGTCTATTGAACCAGTGTATTGTGTGTTATTTAAATTGTAATTTAGGTGATTAAATATAGTTTGAATAATGCACAGTGCATCCTTCTCTAGCCCCTTTTTTTGGACCCCTCTTTGTCTACGAGGGTTTCACTACCATAAGTGATGTTGTTGTAGTCAGTATTATGTCAATAAGCTAATAACTAAATTGAGGTATGTTGTCATGTTGAACCAATCAGATTACTGAGTCTGGAGCATGTGATCACGCATTAAGTTGTCCTATGAATTCATAGAGCAGCTGGGGATATCCGTGAAGGGTGCGCCTTCCAGTGCGAATTATCAACGCCACAATTAACTTGAGCAATTTATCGGTGGAAAGAGCCACCCGCCTCCCCACCTTCCACCATGTCATTTATTTGGGGCATTTCTTGCATGGTATACTGTTCCAGTTTTGGTTCCATTGTCAAGTTTTCATTCATTCAAAACTTTGCTTTTGAACCCCAATTTGTGTCAGTGCTTAAATGTAAACGACTATATATACTTCATACCAGCTTCCTACAGTGCATGTATGGAGTATCGGCTGATGTTTGTTATCATCCTCAGGATCGGCCGTGTCGAGTTTCGGTATCATTGTCCCTATACACCTCATGTCAGCCCCATGCCGCTCAACATACAGGTATAGGACACTTCACAACCCTACAAACTCCAACATGTATCTTGTCCTGATGTATCCTTTAGAACAATTCAGAGCTGGGCTGGGGGCAGTGTGCTGTGACAGGATTTGCCCCCATTATTTGAAGTTCTGTTTAAACATGATTGCACTTTTTACTTAAATTGCAGGATGCCAAATTTAAGCATAACTAGCAGGAAAACTCCAGAAATAAAACTCTTGATCAGATTGGACATATTTGTGTTAGTTTGAATATTTCTCAAATGAATTGCCTCTGAGAATGTTGTTGACGTACACATAATGGTCAACAGGTATTGGCTGCCTGACTTGGTCTTAGGTAAGAGACGGACACAATCTACCATTATTCTGTTAAATGGTTCGCCAAATGCAGGAATATGTTACAATGAACCATAAATATCTCCTGATTGGGTTTTCCTACCACTTCGCAAGTATCACAAGATCTGCAATATTTGCAAACATCAAGTTTGATTTCTGGTCAATAAAAGTGATTTAAGGTCTTGCAATGACATCTTATAATAAGTCTGATTAATCCCTAAACAAAATGCCACAGGAGTTTCATGAGGTAAGCTAAGAATTTCTTGTCTACATGATTTTGGAATGGTTCACTGACCATTCGTCAGCAGCAGATACCTCGAAAGTTCTCCATTTTTTGATAATAATTCCATTTGTAATGAAATAACATACTTCAGCGGCTTCAGTTTCTCTAATGGCCATTGAAAACAAACAGATCTCAAGATCTCAGTGTCATTATCAAGATCTTTCTTTGCCATAGCTCTAGTAACTGCACAAGCTGGGTATAAATCAGGGAATTCTTTTTCAGTAAAATCTACTTTCTGATCCAAACAAGGCTTGTCAGTTACCTGCAATCTTATCTCCAGCTAGGTCGTTGCCTTGTAATAAATGAATTCCCTCAGCGGGTAAAGAAAACATTATTCTGACTGTCACTGGTCCTGAAACTGAACCTGAAGACAAATGTACACAACGTAGAGGAACATTAACAAAGCCGCAGTCTACTCCCTGAATAAAAACACTCACATTAGAAGAAGACTTCTCAGAAAAAGGAAAATTACCTGAAATTAAAAGACTCTGAGAAGCTCCCGTGTCTCTTACTATTTCAATTGGGATATAATTAGTCAAATCACCCAAAAGTGATATAGAACCCTTCGATATGAATGGTTCATAATTCTCCATAATAAAATCAGACTGGAGTTGATGAGAACCAAAAAAATTATTGATTTCAATACATGACCGTGACCGTGACCTCTTGGAAATAAAGTAATTGGGATATGTCTGTCTTGGTTCTGTTACATATTTTTCAATTTGAAGCAATCAAAAATAACGTGTCGTTTCTTCTTTCAATAGATACACGTAGGAAAAGACAACGAATTTTGATCAAGCTTATCAGAAGCTTGATTTCTAAAATTTGTGCCAGATTAAGTTTTAAAAGGGCTCGTATTAGACTGAAATACCTTCTTACAAGAAGACTGCTGAGTAGAAGACTTGCCAACAACGGGAAGAATTAATCGTAAGCAACATGAACAGCAATTTCCAAATTTTGGATCTTAATCTCATCAAGATGATTCAAAATGTCATCAGGTACACCGTTCTTGAACTCTCCATGTTATACAAGTTGTTAAAAACTTTCATACTTTTGATTAATTTTCTTGGCTAGGCACCATCTATCAAATAACTGTTCGTTTTCTCTTGCAAATTCTACATGAGTTTGTCTTGATTCTTCTTTTAATAGTTCCTGAATTTTTGCCGATAAGCTTCAGGAACTATCTCTTTAAGATGCATTCTTTGACCAGATCATAGTCAGCACTTTGCTATCTTGAGAGTGAAATATAAATATTGCTACATTTGCCAGTAAGTTCACATTCTAATAATAGAGTTCAATGTTCCCTTGATCATTTGAAATTTTCAAAACAAGGAAAATATTTGTCTATTTCTTTTTCCAGAAAGTGGGTGCTAATTTGATATTTCTTAAAACATCAAAAATAGGGGAGTGTTTTCTTTTTACGTACCCTAATTCTTAAACCTATTCTGAAATTCCCTTTCTTCATTTTCACGTTGCATTTGCATTCGCCTATCTTGCATTTCTTTCTCAAATTGGAATTACATTATCCTATCATGTGTTCTTTCTCAAATTGTCTTTCATCTTTCTCTTTCTGAAATGCATTTGTCTTACTTTCCATTCTCTTTCCAATTTTATATTTTTATCTGAAATCAAACTTGACTTATCTCTTATTCCAAAAGCATTTGCTTTTGTTCTTTCTCAAACTTCTTTTGCATTTGTTTTTCCTCTTTTTCTTTATGAAGTTTAAGCTTTGTTAAATATAATTCCATCTTTCATTTTTTTAATTCCTTTACTTTTATGTCAGAGTCTGATACAAATTTACTGATCCAAACCAAAACACATTTATTCAAATCAATCTTCTCTGCCAAATAATGAACCAAAATGTTTTATATTCCTTGCTTCGTTAAAGAAATTTTGCATCAGAAAGATCATATTTTCTGGCAAGTTTCAGCAATTCATCTTTTTCAAACAATCCTACTGCTCCTAGATAGGATTTTAAAGACAAATTTAAAAATAATTGATTTCCTGGAAGACCAAGGTAAAACTAAGAAAAAGGATTTGCAGTTTATGAATAAAATCCAAAATTAATCCAAGAATTAAAAATGTAATTTTTATAAAATAAAAGTCCTAAGTAAATCACTGAATTTCGATGAAATTCCAAGATGGACGGCGATGACGTCTTCGAATCGTCTGCTTTGTACAGATATTTCTACAATTCTTTGTTGAATCACAAATCTCGTTTAGAATTCCGGATATTTTCAAGAAATGTTTTTGTCCAAGAGTTTTGATGAGCACTGGCATTTTCCAGGGAAAATAAATTTCTTTAAACTAAATAAACTAAAAACATTTCAACTCAAACTGGTTACACCAAAACATCTTTGAGCTTCAAAGGTTTAAAGCACAACTGGCTATTTTTTCTCAAGAAACGACAATATAGTAAATTAAAACCCAACAGCAGATTCCCGGATGGGTCACATGACCACTTTCTTGAAGATCGTGGAAACTTTTTCACTTGTCTAAAGTCATGCACTACTTTATAGACTTAGCAAAAAAACCCAATGATTTTTACTATAGAAATGATTAATTCAAAACGATGTTTACTTCAAACATGACACTGGTTCTGAATCTAGGTTGTTTCAAATTACTGGCCTTATATTATGCCAAACGGAACTGAATTGAATTTCAAAAAAAAATCCAATTTAGTAGACAAATTTATCATCACAATAATATGTAATGGAATAAAATAAAAATTAATATTAAGAAACCAATAATTAAATTATATATACATGACTATATAAACTCTGTATATAGTTTATGACATTGATTCAGAACCAGTATGGGTTCTGGTGAACAACTTTTTTTAAAAAAAAAGTCTTTTCCGGAGTAAGAAGCATTGATTTCAGTTAAGATCATACTGGGAGTGCGTGAAATTTGGCATGTAGAAAGCTTCTATGTTGTTCTAGAAGGGTGACCAAGTGACCGTCATACGGGAATCTCTTTTGCGTTTTAGTTAGTCTTATGACTCATGTTATCATAAGAATTAGCCATCGGGCTCTGACCATTGACACTTAAAGGTGTTTTGTTGTGACCTTTTTGAATTGAAATTCTATTATTAATTCTTTTCCCTGGAAATATATAAGTGCTCCAACGAATTTTTTTGACATTAACATTCGTTGAAATTTGTTTGGAATTCCTAACTGGATTACTAATTTCTGTGATTCAACAAGGAACTGTCGACACATCAGTACAACACTGATAATTGCATGCGTTATCGTCTTCCATCTTGGATTTTCATTGGAACTTGAACGTAGATTCATTTAGGATTATTTGATAATGGGACGTCCATTTTTTTAATTGTATTAATTTTGGACTTGATTTGTAAAACCGTAAGTTCTTTTTCTATGAAAAGAAATTATTTGTTAAATTTGACAAAGCATGTGTCTTCACTCTTTTCATGTAGCTTTTATTAAGAGCTTAGATATGTAACAACTAGTTGATGTTGGAAAAGCTTTGTAGGGCACACACAATCAAAAGTCGCATGGCACCATGGGAAATCTTATATATTTATATAATTTATAGTCAAAACCGTATTTACCTTTGAGTAAACATATGTCCTTATCATTTAAACGCAGCCTAGTATGTATAGTGTCCAAAATTATCACTGTTGGGTCGGCCAGATTGTGGAATATACTACTGTATGAATCTATTTCTCTATAGTCGACTGAAGTTTTCCCTAAATAGTTTGTGATATTTATTTAAATTATTTTAACGAAAGCAATATGGTTTTTGTTGTTAATTAACGTGTTGGCGTATGGTTACATACATTGAATAGTTTAGTATGTAAAGATATGAAGCGAAAAAATAGTCTGACATATTAGTCTGTCCTTAAATGGCTCCTTACTGAAGACGATATAATTACAGTAATTTCGATGGCTTTTATAAGTCCATGTTATGTGGTAGTCATTTGCAAAAGAAGATGGAATAATGTCGTAGGTAAGGAATTGAGGTGCATGATAGGCGGAATTTCACACTCGGCTTTATGTACAAACCCAAATGAGTTTTTGTTTCTATTTTTTAATGCAAAATATACACACGAAATTACAACATGATGTCTATATGAATGAGTGCTGATCGCTCAATCACACATTGTGTGTTTAGTTATTATATACCCAGCTGGTGACTACTAAGGCAGTGAGTGGGATGATAGAGTAGGTTTTCCACTTATTGGATGTTTTCAGTCACTTATTGAGGGCTGTACAACATTCACCTGACCAACTAAGGTTGCTGCTACGCAGAGTAGTCACATTGTCAAATGCAGATTCTATGAAATCGCTCCTTGACATGATAAATCATATTAATGAACTGGCTATCAAAGTTAACATCCAACAACACTGAAATGTTGATTGGCTTTTTTAAATCAGACATTTTTTAGCAATAAAGAATAAAAGCAAAGTATTCCCTGAACTGAGCCTGCGTTCTGAGTACAAACCGATAACAATTGATTGTTTAAAAAAAAACAACCAGTATTGAACACTTTCTCAGAGACACGGGCATGAATCATTAAGCGACAGAACATTACAAGAAATGATCCAGTCATGTACTGGTAAAAAGATGAACCAGAAATAGGGTGTTAGAAACTAAAGTCATGCATCAGAACCTCCTTCACCTATAGAGGAGGATAAATTGCCTTCTTTTAGACAGACAATAGTACTGAAAACTGCCCTGTGAGGACATGTACATAATGTTTTATGCAGGTTTTGCTTTGTTGTGGAAGTTGTTTTTTTAACATGGGAACTAAAGCAGTTTCAAAACACGTTTCAACTAAAATTTTCTTTTACTCTAAAATCTTAACTTTTTATCCTATTTTCCAGAATTATTGCCTGAATTTTTGTTATAAATTAGACTAAAGAGCACATTTCAAAGCATTTTCACCAGTTTGCGATCTTTAATGTTAACATATTAACACTTTTACTAATTTGTAAATGTTATTGATCTTCAATTGTGCTGACAATGTTATTGTGAATACTCCTCTCCAAAGTTTTACGAAATTATACCGATTCCACAGGTTGCTAAAAGCTTAATAAAAAGTTCCCCGAAACCACTGATGGCAAAATGGCGGAAACACTTAATATATCGTCGTTATGTATGGTAACTTTTCTTTTAGATTTTACCTTTGCCAGGATCTCAAGCTACCGAACGTTATTGTGACATGAAGTAGTCCCTTCCTGTCCCACACCATAATTATACAGGATTACACCTTCCCAATTGTATTCACTATGCAATTAATCCAGAAAACTATGAAAATAGTATCTAAATAAATCACAAAGTCTTAGTTCATATTATCTAAACAAATTCTTTCTGAACATACGCTAAGGCATTTCATAGTAATATCATATACATGGCAGCTGTTTAGGTAATACTATACGTGAGTCCATCGCTAAATACAGTTCCATGCGCTTCACTAATTTCATTATAGTTACCAGTGGTATAATTTTTACCACACGATAGCGAACAACACAGTTCCATCCGCTTCAGTAATTTTACTATACTCTTTGGTAGTAGAGAGGTTTTACAAAGCCAACTGGGAATAGTTCCAAACACTTTTATCAGTGACCACAAAATATTTAAAAAGGTTGCAATGTGATGTTTATTGAAATAATCAAATCAAAAGTTGATATTGAATTAATGAATTGTGTGCTGAAATCGAGTGGAGTAGAATGCTTTTTCTTTTTCTTACAATCCTGAAAAAAATTCAAGTCAATGAATCTTGCATACTTATTTTACTTTACCTATAATTTTGCGTGCTTGAATTCAAATGTACCAGTGTTAATAAACAGTTATGCTATTTGCTGCTATTGATTTAAATATTATCGCATTTGATGGTTTATTGATATAATACAGTAGCTTGGTTCGAATCACCATTGATTCACCTGTTTTGCCCACATATAAACCTTATTGAATAAATATATGCATGCTAAGAAATGTCAAAAACGCGTGTTGGTTTTTTTATGGTCTGTAAATCTTCCAGTTTTAGTTATTCGATTACGTAATTCCATTATGTATACAGACATTAAGGTAAATATTCAGTGATTTCTCCATGATCGAAATTTTTGTGCGATCTGCTCTCTTCCTGTCAACCAAGAATTTCTAAAAGTTGTTTCTAAAGCCACTTGACTAAATTAATGTAGCAGCAGTAGGGAGTTGATCAACCAACAAAAGTACATCTTTTTTGAGGGGACCTCCCCTCTCAAGGCCCCATTTTACATCTGGGCTTTATGAGAGTGTTGATTTTATCTGCGACCGTACTTATTTATTACCTACTAAATTCCAATCTGAGGCTTGTATGAAAATAGCAAAAAGGAAAGATTGAATGACATTGAATACCTATTGGATAATTATCATAGTTGTTTTATTCATTGTGTGTGAAATCCCACCCCACCCCAGGCGAATAGCTAAGTGCGAAACGAAATTGTAGAGATTCAGATACTCAATTCAATTCAATTGTTATAGTCGCATGGACACGTTGTGCTTCGCGACTGGTTTAAGTCCCGGGCTGGACCAGAGGCCCCTACTGGGTGCTCTCCTTGCCCTAGGCTGGGCGATGACCCCCTTGAAAAGCGCTTTAT